>CM063499.1:91244975-91417475 GCA_032207245.1 Pardosa pseudoannulata | reverse complement strand
TTCGAGATATTGCGAATGGGTGGTCTTTGAGCTGCCGTCAAATGACATTCCAAATATGTTCTATCGGATTGAGGTCCGTGAGTTAGGCGGCCAGGACATTAACTGGAATTCAGCATCATGGTCCTGGTACCACTCCAACACAATTTTATTCTTGTGACACGGGGCGTTGTCCTGTTGGAACATTTCATTTCCAGTTGGAAAAACAGGCCATGTTAGGGTGCAGCTAGTCGGCAAAGATGTTCAGATACCCTGTAGTATTCATGGTCTTCTCTACCACAACCACGGGTCCCAGAGACTCCCAAGGGAACGTCTCCCAAAGCATAATACCACCACCCCCGGCCTGTGTATGACCTACTGTACATTGAGGGAGCAACTGTGCGTCTAGAAGACGGCATATCCTGACACAGCCATCGGCGTGATGAATGATAAACCGCGATTCATCGGACCAGAACTCTCTCCCACTGATCCATGGACCAGTCGCGATGTTGCCGGGCCCAGCGTAGGCGCAGTTGGCGACGACGCTTGGTCAGCAAAGGCACACGAGTGAGACGTTTTCTGCGTAGCCCCCTATCCAACAGTGTCCGTTGGACAGTGTGCTCCGATACTATTCTACTTGGCCCTGCATCGTATTAGGTTGTCAGCTGAGCCACTGTCTGGCTCCGGTTTTGCTTCACCGTGCGAGACCTTTTCCTTTGATAGGGTGTGGACGTCCAACGCCATGTCGTCTACTGCTGGTTTCACCGTCATTCGTCCACTTTGCATAAGTACTAACAACTGTAGATCGCGAACAACACCCCCGAGTCCTGCAGTTTCGGAAATACTTGTTCCGATCCTTCGAGCCATTACAATCTGTTTTCTATCAAAATCGTTTAGATCCGCATCCTTTCCCGTCTCACACAGAAGTAAGTGAATGAATGATTCTTCAGACTCTTCAGCAGAAGTCAAATACCACTTCTACCTGATCGCGTGTCTTCCACGTCATCCAGGCGAGTTCATTGCAAAATGTAGGGGTGGTCATAATGTTTTGGCTCTTGAGTGTATATATATATATATATATATATATATATATATATATATATATATATATATATATATATATTTAGGGATTTCACTTTATAGGAGAGTTGTCGCAAATTTTTGCTTTGCTTTCTTCTTTGGAGACTTCTGCACTTTTCTGCCACTTTTGAACGAAGTAAACCTTGACAAGTATTAATTCAAGGATCTAGGGGGAAAAATAAATTGTTGGGTATATTGGTTTTTGTCACACATTACTGACCGCTTCTCGCGTTATAATGATTTCCGTCAGGAGATAATAATAAATAAAAATAACTCTGCCTCGCGGATACACGGCGGGTGCTTCGTTAGAAGTAACCTTCGGGGACGCTTTGAAAAGAAAGAGATTGTGTGAGACGATTAATGGGAATCATAGATATAATTCTCAACCTGAATGAATCGTCAGTCGACCGCTGAAAATAATCCCGCTTTCAGAAAGATAATTTTTCATATGAAGCCCGCCTTTTCTTTTGTTTTAACGTATAAATACAGAAGTTCTGAAAAGACAACACGAAAAAGGAAAATTTAACGATAATGAATATGACATTTCAGCATTTCTGTTTAATAATACTTTCTAAAAAGCCACACCTCATTTACAAAGGATCAGGGGCGTATCTAGGGGGGGGTCACACCAGCAGACACATTTTAGGGCAGAATTTTTTATATTGTCACGTGGATGCAAGTACTGGTGGCACACAATTAAGAATCAAGTTTACGAAATAACACCGTTTATTAACCCCTTTAGGTAAAATGACGAGTCTAGCTCGTCATTAGTTTTTCATTCCATACCGCACAATGACGAGCTACACTCGTCATGCGATTAAAGTTACTGTTAAATATGATAATTAATTTAATTTAAAATTTCTAGTGTACTGAATTTGGCAACATTTTTATCCCTTGTGAAAATCCCAAGTCACTATTGCATATTGTTTACTTGGTACAAGTCATTGCCAAATTAATGAGTCACAATAAAAGAAAACCTACTAAGAAATGCAGCGTGTGTTACAAGAATCCAATTAAAAGTGAAACTACTTGGCGGTGTAAGAATTCCTTTGCACTTTGTTTTGAAAAGTACCACTAGCTCGAAGACTATTATCTGTATACCTTATTTATGTTTTGCTTTGATATTTTCTTAATTTTACTGTTTCTGATATTATTTAACACTATGTAAAAAGTGGATTTTAATTAAGAATATGTAAGAATTGTAAAATGAAACAAGTTTTTTAAATAAAAAGTAAATGGTTATTTCATGCACAGTTTTTCATTATTAAATCGTACCGGAAGGAGTTAAATTCCAAGCTACTTAGCTCGTACTCAAACAACATTGTTGTTTCAGTACGAGCTAAGTAGTTGCTCGTACTCAAGCTAGGTAGTTGCCGCTAGTAGTTTTAACAGAGGCTTTTATATAGTAACAGAACATTCTAGATTTATTTTAATGGAACAGAAAATTTGCATAATTTAGAAGACTTCTTGACTACTTAACAAATCGAACATAAAATTATTTACGACTTTAACCATCGTGCCATGGAGCTCGATAAATTTTGTTTGAAATGTGGCAATATATTGGTTTGGTTTGGAGCCCTACGGTCTACTGTTTTGCTCCCGAGTGGTAATGAGACGGGGACCTACTGCTAAAAGCCAATTCCGAACGGCTACGAGCATCCAACAGTAGGACTCGAACCTGCAAACTCCGATAACATTTTATATACTAGCATATAGACCGTCCTATGACGGAATCAGTAAAACTGTTAATTTTCTAGAATTGTAAAATACCGTATGAGGCAGATAAAAAAATGATTTGTTTTTTGGCAGAGAATTATCTGATACATGCTCAATAATTCGTTTATCTTTAATGACCGCATGTTAGTTGCCAACTTTCATTTATCTTGCCCTATTACGAGATAGGATGATCAGATGAAATTTTAATATTAACAGTGATTATTTGGCGTTATATACGAATGATATCCAAAATACAGCGAATCGATCGCAAACCGTGTGGTTTTTTGTATAAAAAACAAACACACAAACGAACAAACTTCTTCATTTTGATAGATAAATAACTTAAACGGTAGATATTTATGAGTCCATGAAATAGACTCCTAGACTTTGTTGTTAACACTGGTGATAAAATTTTCATTTCAACAAAAAATAATCGATGATTAAATTGAAAATAATCGCATATGTGTCTAATCTATTACTGAAGCCAAATATAAAAGAAAATGATTGACGTCATATCTAAGTTCAGTGATAAAACAAATGAAAGTAATACAGACGATACTTAAATAATTTAAAATAAGAAATGATTCAATGAGATGGAATGACGCCATAATTCTGGGAAAAATTTTTATTTTCACCTATTTATTATGTGATAAATTGATAAATTTAATCGCGTGCTCTTAACCGGGGAAAATAGGGCTCGAAATAATGGCATTAACCCTTAATTTGACAAGATGTTTTTTCAAATATCGATTAAAAATATATTTAAATAAATAATAATAACAATAATAATAATAATAATTAATAATAATAATATATAATATATTTAATATATTATATATTATCGATAAAAATATATATTTATTATAAAGATTTTATTTATTTGATTGTTCGTTGTAGCGGACATAGCCAAATTAAGGGTTAAAAGCTCGAAAAGGGGAGAAGGGTTGGATCTCCAACATTTTAAAAACGACAGGATTTTTCGCTGTGATGTGAATCCTATTTATACCAATTTATTTTAGAATAGGATCGATCGTTTGGGAAAAGATAAACTTCCTTCGCTTTGAATTTTGCTAACCCTAACTCATCAATAATCCAATATGGATGCCTTAATCCATTCCAGGTCCAATCGCTTCCTAAATTCGAGGACAGACGGACAGATAACTTAAGCTATTATTATATAGGAATTAAGATACAAACATGACCAGATTAGAAAGAAAACTATTATAGTGAACTGTAGGAATGTTTCCGCCCCTAGAAAATGCAGCCCAGGGCGACCGTTTCATTAGTCTAAACATGATTGTGGTTGACTAGCCATAAATGTAGCTGTAGTGTAATCCCAAGCATTGGAATTGTAGAGTTAACACGAAAACAAAACCAACGTTTTTCTGCCTCTCTCTAGTCAAGTGTCTCACGATGTTTTAAGTAGCCCAATTCTATTCTCTTCCCAGATGTCGAAATCCAGACGACATCTACAAGCCCGGAGACAATGAAAACAGATGTTCCATATTGCTCTCCACATTTTCCGATTTCTGTTGAAAGAGAGAGCGGAAAAATTTGTCCCTTTCGTAGACGACATTGGGGAAAATCCTGATGCAATAACGTTTTCAATAAAAAAAGTCGAATTTTCTCTGACGAATGACACTTTCAATTAGAGGCTGTACAAATGAAAGAGAAAAAAAATAGATAAAAGAAGGAAACGAAAAAAAAATTGTTGAAACTGAAGTGTGTGTAAAGTTATATATATATATATATATATATATATATATATATATATATATATAATATATAATATATATATATATATATATATAAATGTATATATACATATGTATGTATATAATATATACATATATGTATATACATATGTATGTATATATATACATATATGTATATATATATATATATATATATATATATATATATATGTATGTATATATATATACATATATGTATTGTAACATTGTATATATATATATATATATATATATATATATATATATATATATATATATATATATATTCATATATATCAGTGGCGTGCGGTAGGTTTTCATGCAGGGTGTGCAGAGAACATGGATTTTCCAATAAATCTTTAATTATTGAGACATCTGAGTTCTCCATTCTGAAACGGGTTATTTATTATGAATATAAATTTAAAGATTACAATAAATAAAATATTTACCTACGAGTAGTCGAGTTATAACTATAAAAAGAGCTAAACTTATGAGAATTCTACTAGCACTGAAGCAAAAATCATGTCTTTTGTTGTATGGTGTCATATCGGCGTCGAAAAAGCAACGCTTCGGGCTTCCACGAAAAACTTATATGTTCAGCAAACGTAGCACCACATGGCGCCCGCTGCGGTGCCTCATCCGGATGCTCATTGGTGCCGACAAACCGAACGTCTATTCCACGTGCAGAGGATTTCACTGCACGCTGGCACAATAGAGCGAACTGTTTCTTGTTCGGTCAGTGGATTAAATTATATTTAATTGTTTTTAACATTTGGAAATCATATATTCTGCGAAAAACATCTTGACAATTTTTAAAAACAAAACCAGGGATATGGTGTTACAGATATAACTTATATACTGTCTGTAAGACACAATAATAGTAAAATTTGGACTGTTCTGTTAAAATTCGTTTCTTTATAATTTCACTACATTTATTTCAATAAATATTTCAAAAATCTTCCAAAATAAAAATGTTCACTAATCTTTATATTTTAATAAACATATTGTTTATAAACAGAATATCTTTGATATGACATTTTATTGAAACACTAAGTTCTGAGGACAAAGATATGATATTCTCATGGCTTTAGATATCTCTATACGAAGTATTTCGTTGCAGAACAGATATATCTCTAATTGCACCACTGAAAATCTTGGATCTTTAGTAAAAAATATAAATAATTCTCTTAAAAAATAATTTTATTGACTTTAGAATACTTATTTCTTATGTGATGATCTTCGAGACTTGACGCGCTTTAAGTGAGAAAAATTAACAAACAATAATGCTATTTATATATATTTATAAATGAGTAGAGGGATAATAACTCGGTGGGGCAAAGGGGAAGTAAAAAATCATAGCACACTTTGGTCACTGACAAATAAAACCTTTACGTATTTTTGGAGACTTTTTTTCTCTGTGTGTTACTCAGAGGTTAAAAACAAAAACAACTTTTTTTCAGTAAATTATTTAAAATAATACATCACCAAAAGTATTAAAAAAACATTTTCCTTTATGTTGATGAAATACTTCTTTTATATGCAGGAAAACAAAATCTTACAATATTATTTAAACATTAACCGTCTGCAAAATCGTATGGCCAGTGAATCAGTTAAAAAACCAAAATCGCTTCAGCACGTAAGTCCCCGCTTTAATACAACGCTTAATAAACCGTACCTTAGGACGATTCTGAATGCCAAGTGCACCAAAAATTGCTGCACTTGCCTCTGTGCTATAGTATGCTGTTCTTCCCCAGTAGACCATACATATAAAGCGTGATTTTCAATTGAGTGCGCAGTGCGTACACATCAGAACTTCCTATGTTCGTTTGCTTTTGAACGCGTTACGGAGTGCAGCACCTAGTACCGCTCGCACTGAGGGAATACAAGCAAGCAAATCAACTTAATATTTCGATATATTATAAATAATATTTATTATATACCATATAAAGATAGCAGATATAGGTGCAGAAAACTATTGTCCCTCATAATTTTGCCAGGGTGTGCAGTGGACACCTTGCACATATGGACCGCACACTACTGGTACATATATAAATTTAAATAACACTTTCATTGTGTACACTTTCAATACAAGACAGTAAATATTTTTTTTATAAAAATACAAATAATAATTTTGTAATATATTGCAAAACGTCAGTTTGAAAAATTTCGCAATCTAACATAATTCGCTATTGTCGATTGTCTGTGCATAAAACTGAAACAATTGCTTAACAAGGAACATGACTAGATTACCCTTCGAAATCTCGATTTTTTTCCATTGTTTTCTTAATACTAAAACACTTGGAACCTTGATACTTGCTTCTTTAAAGAATATCAATTGATAAATACGTATATTTGTACGTGTGTGTGTGTAAATGTTATGCACATTCTCGTTTATATTCCAGTATTATACCCAGATTATTAGAAACTCAAAATGTTAATATATAATTCATCAGACAGTATAGTTACTATAATTTTTGGATCTACAAAAGTCACGTCATCTTCTCTACTGTATTATTTTTTAATTTATATTTTACAAAATTAAATTATAAATTCTAAGCAATTTATACGATTTTAACGGTGTTTGGCTAGTTGACAAAAAAGTTGCTAATACAAAATGTCGCCAATGTTAACATACATCAATGCTTTTCATAAAATACCTTGAATTTGAAAACTACATATGATATAGTTTATATTAAAATACAAATCACAGCAATAAAGAATTTTAAATGTTTAAAGACTCTACAAATTTAATTTACGAAATAAATCTTAAAATTTCTTACCGTATATGTTAGCAAAGTGCAAAAATAATATAAACATTTTTTTCCTAATTCGTCCACCATTTGCAATCACATATTCTGCTATATTTTTAATTTGAAAGCGGTTTCACTTTGCCACAGTTTTAGGGACGGTTTCAAACGATTTTAGACATTAGTATTTTCAATTAAACTGTACTTTCATAGAAAAATAAATGATTAATGTTTACTTTTCAAACTGTAAATGAAGGAATTGATTAGAATATTGATAGTAAAATATTTATCGTGCAATTAAAATTAATCGAAGAATGAACTTTAAATTAATACAATTTTATAGTTAAATAACATGAGAATATGAAATATTTTAATGAATCACGGTATGTGTAATGTATAATTAATCTCTAAATATCTTAATTTGACGAAAATTAGAATAAAAAGCAATGAATACCTGAGATATTTCTGAGAATGATGTCATAGTACTAAAAAAAGTTAAAATAATATTAAAACCATGGAGCTAGTGTGATTCCGTGACGCCATTCCATTATTTTATGTAAGCTAAATACGACAAATTTATCGTCTGCCGCAGATTATGAAAGCAATGGTTGAAATCAAAAGAAAATAAACATTCAAAATGACTTTAAAATAAATAATAAATAAATAACATTTTTTAATATAAACGTCTTTGAGAAGTTTTCATGATGTCACAAAGAATTCCTGTAGCAATTTTCTTTTAGTAGGTCCCACTGGTTAAGCATAATCGTGTTTACAGACTCACAAACTCTTCTTTTCTTTAATATAGATAGACTAGCATATAGCCCGTCATATGACGGGATCAGTAATTTTTTTAATTTTCCAGAATTCTACAGTACCCTATGAGGCAGGTAAAAAAATGGTTTGTGTTTTGGCTGAGAATTATCTGGTAGAAGCTCAATAATTTGTTTACCTTGGTACTCTTCTAAATTCTCCTGATACTGTGAATGCAGTTTAGAATCACGTCGAATTTATTTAGAAAGATAATTCAAAGTTTTCTCAGCTACTTCGAGATTATCGTTCGTTTCTTCCCCATTTGTTTTTTGCCACAGTAATTAATGGAAATAAAGGAACGAAACTATTATTTCCACTACACCCTGGAGGTAAATAGAATTTGTTATTAATAAAGGTGAAAAATTTTTATTGCAACAAAAAATTATCTACGATTAAATTTAAAATTATCACATTTGTACCTAATCTATTATTTAAGCCAAATATAAAAGAAAATTATTGACGTAATATCTAAGTCCAGTGATAACATGTATGAAAATAATGCAGGCGATATTAAAATAAGAAATTATTACATGAGATGGTTAAAGGAATGACGTCATAATGGTAGGAAAAAATGTTATTTTTACCTAGTTATCATCTGATAAATTTAATCGCCTGTTCTTAACTGGGGAAAATAGGACTTGAAATAATGGCGTTAACCGCTCGAAAATAGGGGAAGGGGTGAGTTTCGAGCATTTTAAAGACAACAGTGATTTTAGCTGGAATATGAAGCATATTTATACCATTTTTTATAAAAATCGGATCGATAGTTTAGGAGAAGATAAACTTTACTCGCTTTGAATTTTGCTTCTATCCATTCCAGGTCCAACCGCTTCATATATTTGCGGGCAGATAACTTAGGCTATTATTCTATAGGAGATTATTAAGTATTAATATTAAATTTTATATGATTTAACTAAAAAAAATTAATTAAAAACTAGTAAAATATCGGGAGGGTTCACTCCAGTTTGAACCTCCTCCCCCCTCGAAACTAAATCTGGCATCGCCTTGATTTCATAAAGGTATGTTGTCAGGCACATCAATCAACCATTTTGTTTTCTACACTGTATGAGAAATAAATATCTTTATGTGGGAGTACATACGGATAGGGAAGGTTTTTTTTTCTCTCGTTTTCAAGCAGATGCTTTCTAACCTCGTTCATAAACAAACATGACTTTATCTATAAAACACTCCTGCACACCTGGACACTGGGAACAGATATTGCCACATTGCGTGAAGTGAAGGAAATGAAACATTTTTTACCAAAGTAAAAGAATTATTGTAATGGCGAAAAATTTTGGTTTGCAAAAATTTTTCGAGGCATAAAATGTTGATTGCGATTAAAAAGATAGATGCACAGCAGCCAAATTCCGCATAATAAGTTACATTCAGTGATATTTTAGATTTTATATAGACATGTACAGTCACAAGGAGATAAAAAGTTGGTTTATATTCCAGGTAAAATTAAACAGTCTTACAATATTACATAACTTATAAATATTTGTGAAAAAAATACGAAATATAAAGTAGAAACAATCAATTTTAACACGTTTCTACAGAACAGTTTAATTAAATATTCATTAGCAATTTAGGGGGTATAATTTATTCAAATTAGATAAAAAAAGAATAATTATAAATAAAAGTTCGTTTTTTTTATAAATATTAAAAATCAAATTTAAAATAGTGAAATATCAGTGGCGTGCGGTAGGTTTTCATGCAGGGTGTGCAGAGAACATGGATTTTCCAATAAATTTTTAATTATTGAGACATGAGTTCTAAATTCTGAAACGGGTTATTTATTATAAATATAAATTTAAAGATTACAATAAATAAAATATTTACCTACGAGTAGTCGAGTTATAACTATAAAAACAGCTAAACTTATGAGAATTCTACTAGCACTGAAGCAAAAATTATGTCTTTTGTTGTATGGTGTCATATCGGCCTCGAAAAAGCAACGTTTCGGGCTTCCACGAAAAACTTATATGTTCAGCTAACATAGCACCACATGGCGCCCGCCGCTGTTTCTTGTTCGGTCAGTGGATTAAATTATATTTATTAATTGTTTATAACATTTGGATATCATATATTCTGCGAAAAACATCTTGACAGTTTTTAAAAACAAAACCATTGATATGGTGTTGCATAATATAACTTATATACTGACTGCAAGACACAATGAATGGTAAAATTTGGACTATTCTGTTAAAATTCGTTTCTTTAAAACAAAACAACATTGTTTTTCAGCAAATTATTTCAACAAATAGAATATATCACCGAAATTAATTTACCACACTAAAACATTTCACTTTATATTGATGAAGTACTTTATATTTCCATGAAAACAAAATCATATATATAAATTTAAACATGAACCGTCTGCAAAATCGTATGGCCAGTTAATCAGTTAAAAAACCAAAAGCGCTTCATCACGTAAGTCCCCGCTCTAATACAACGCTCAATAACCCGTACCTTCGGATGATTCTGAATGCCAAGTGCAGGAAAAATAGCTGCACTTGCCTCAGAGCTATATAGTATGCTGTTCTTCTCCAGTAGCCCATACATATAAAGAGTGATTTTCAATTTAGTGCGCAGTGCTTACACATCAGAACTTCCAATCGCTTGTTCCTATCGTTCGTTTGAGCGCTATGTGGTGCAGCACCTAGTACCGCACGCACTGCGGGAATGCAAGCAAGCAAATCAACATAATATTTGAATATATTATAAATAATATTTATTATATACCATATAAAGATAGGTAGACATAGGTGCAGAAAATTATTGCCCCTCATAATTTTGTCAGGGTGTGCAGTGCACACCCTGCACATATGGACCGCATGCCACTGTGAAATATAGTAAAAAATAAAAGCTCTGAAAAAACCTAGTGAAAAAGAAATCATGCGTGTACATCGTATGACTTCCTTGTACATTACTATATCCTATTTTTTTATGATGTGACATTCGATTTATCATTCACACATTGTCTTCAACATTCAAAAATGATTTTGTTTCTAAAGGTAACGTTGTAAGTAGAGTTCGAGCACCGCTCAATGTCTGAGACCCGAAATATTAATAATCTCAACAATGAGTAGGTTTTTATTTCTAAAACTGGACTTTGAAGGATTGTTTCAACTGTATGTGAATACGTCGATATATTTAAGTTGTTTTGCTGCAGAACAGTATCGATAATAACCGTTATAATGAAATTTTTCGTTATATAGAATGTCTATTGCAGATAGATGTTATAAAAGTTCTAAATACAAACTACTAACTATTGCGGCTAATCATTTTTGAGTTATTCCCCACATAATATAAATGAATATTTAAATTTTCAGAATTAAAGTTTCCTTGTAATTATATACAGACGCAATACTTCAAATGTTCAAACTTCAGTGGATCCTGGTCAAAATAAATATTTGAGCTCTGAAATTTATTGTCATTTTAGCACTTTCTTTTAATTCGTACACGGAAGTAAAATAGCTGCTTTAAAAACACAGACAGAAAGACAAAAAAAACTGCCTTGTCCTTGTTGATAATATTTTAATTTAACTGGTACGCATGTCGAGAATTTTTCAATGTACTTATTATTCTTTTTAGATTTGAAAAATCAAACTAGAATAAGATTTAGAGAGTTGAAAATAAATGTGTTGTTATAATTTTATGGTTGTATCCTTATTTTAAATCAAACATTATTAAATTAATTGGTTTTTACATGCATCTTTTATTACTGTTCCAACTGAGAAACTACAGTACCACAAAAAAAATCGTTAACCCTTTGACAGTTTCATTTTTTTCCAGAATTCGGTCAAAAAAATGTCACATTTTTTTAATTGCATTTTTTTGTTCATTTTACATTTTTAAGTAAAGATACGTTATTAAAATTAACATTTCTAATATTTTTAAGCATGTATTACAACTTTTCTTTCTATGAAAGCATCATAGAACTCAAGTTTACCTTTAGTCTCATCGATATCCAAGTTCATTTTTGAAATTCCAGTGAAAGCAAATCCAGGAGGCAGATCCGAAGGATTATCACAATTAATTTTTAAAAAAATTGTCTCGCTCGACTGATTCCATCTGTATTACTATCAGAGTCACTACTATCCAGGTCATCTAGTAAACTTTCGTTACTGTCATTTACAGATAATTCTGTTTCTTATTCCGAGTCACAGTTCGAATCACAAGAAATGAGCTCCATACGCTCTGAATTATCCATTATTTAAAAGTAAAAATATATTATTCAACTCTTACATCAATAAAATTATCAGGCGGTTAGTAAAATATAACCAGAAAGCTATACACTGAAAGATAACAATTCGTCTTCTGATACAAAACATGCGAAAAAAACCCGCGCTTTTGAACCAATTAGAGTAGAAAATACAATAAACTGCAAAATATCATTTACTGGACGAGTAATTTGTTACTAAAATTGGAAAAAATACGGCCGAAACAGTGCAAGTGAAATAGAAATCAGATTGCCCGTATGCCGTACGGGCAAATCAGTAAAGGCCCGAAAGCTGTGCCCGTACGCCGTACGGGCAAAACAGGGAAGGGGCTAAAGCAAATTTTTATATGTCTGGTATCTATTGGTACGTTAACATGGAGGTAACTACATTTGGTACATCACATATCCAACCATGTTAAGATATATTTTTATAAGCTATATGAATATTAAACAAATACTCCTACCACAATATGTCAAGTCGAATATAAATGGAGACGAGTCGAAATTATATATTAGCAGTATAACCAGATTCGTCAAAGAATAACACATAATATTTTATCCTTTTGTTCTATCTTCAATATAACACTAACTAGAAAGCCAAAGGAAAACAAAACAATCATTAGTTCTTAAAAATAATTCTAATCATGGAGTGCACATATCATTCATTGTTTATTTCAACACGATTAAAAACCTAAGTATGTAAGAGACTAAACAAATTCATATGATTATTTTCAAATTCAGGTTATACTACAAATATTGAAAATTGTCTCAATAATTAAAAAAATTACAAATGGGAACAAATTTTTATTGTTTACACATAACGGTCTTAAAACAATTCGCAAGAATACAGTCAGAATTGGTTCCTAAATCTACTACAATTGGACTTTACCGCTTGCTGTATTGTGCTGCCATCTTTTGGTCGTTCTAGAAAGTATTATAATCGTCATACAATTTATTTGACCTCGGAAATTTCAGGAATTTAATAATGACGTTTAGACATTAGACGTATTAGAAACATTTTGCTTTTTTTCTATCTTTTTTTATGAAAACATATCCTATTTAGCAATCAGATTTGGTGACTGAATCATAATTTCGTTTTCTAAGTGTATTGAGAGAAAATTTCTATTTTACAAATCTTTTAACAGACAGTTAAATACAGACATTCCATTAATAATAGTTCTTTTCACACAATCAAACTATTAAAAAGAGTAAAAGTGATAGGTCAAAATTAAAAGAGATTGCAAAGCAATTCTTCTTTATTTCAACAAGACTTTGAAAATACTTTGAAACAATAATAAATTTTAGACATTTCTGTTTGTGGACGACTGTTTTTTATAGTAAATATGTCTTTAAATTTTATGAATATAAATATGGCAGCCAAATACTAATTTTCGCTCCTTTACTCTGAAAAAAATCTCTATGAAAATAGTGCTGCGTGACTTCAATTCCATCACACAAAGTGATCCAACAATAAATTTTAAAATTTGATAAGCTTATCATTGGAATTGAAAGCTTCCACAATGTTGTAGTTAACATAAACTCCAGTTTGTAAAAAATTGCGACAAGAAGGGATAATTCAATTAACCTGAAAATTCAGCTAATGTGTACAATGTGTTATATAAATAATTGAGAGTCAACAGTCATGCGTGGGCTGAACAGCTGTCTTCTGCACTGCTCCTGAAACCATATTAATACAGGGTTGTAACGAGACGCTTGAAATTAAACGTAACTATGCCTTGAAGATGAAAGAGGGCGACATTTCCCCTACTTATGGAGTTTCAATAATCATCGACCATTTCGTTAAGAAGGATTTTCTTATAGTGCAGTAATAGTTTTTGTACAAAGCAACAGTAGTACATTTATTTATACGAGTGTTGAAACAATCCACGATAAGAACCAGACCACTAGGAATTTCGGGAGTGGCCACAGAAAAGATTACATTATTGCACGAGGATAGACGCCTATTCCGAATGGAGCTGATAGACCGAACAACTTCATTTAGAGAGTTAGAAGCACTTGGTCCACTACTACACTAGTATCACTGTCTGCTTCGTCAGTTTGTTAATATCTATTACACTAAGGACAAGAACTCCTTTATACAAGATCCTTTCAAGTACAACCATCGACGCCTGCGGTTGCAGTGGTCTTGTGAACTCATATCCAACAGCATGATGGCGCATCCATGTTATACGCCAGACAAGTGAACGTAGCCTTTCAGAGTTCTTTATTTAAAGTTATGCCGGAAGAATAAACAGAGTTATAGTCTGGGGTGCGATTGTGTAGCATGGGCGATCTCAACTACTAAGAACGAGAGTAATATTAACATCCACAGTTACATCTGTGAAGAGCTGAAGGAGGAAGTAGTTCCTTTCTTTCAAGGCATTTCTAGAGCTTTCTTTCAACAGGACGATGTGTTGAGTAACATGTTGCAAGGATTTTTGAAGACTTCTTTGAATAAGAACACATGCAGCTTATTCCTTGTCCTGCTTATTCTCCGGATATGTGACCTATTAAACATGTGTAGGCTTTCGTTGGTTTGAGCCTCACTCGTGATCCTCGTCTTACACCTTCAACAAAAGAATATGGAATGCTCTTCCCAAGAAGATATTCTAACTCTGTGATTCCATGCTACATAGTTTAGCAATGCTTATTGCAACGCGGAATGTTACATCAAATACTGAATTTTGGACACTTAATATTTTTTTTCTTTTAGAATATAAGTAATAATTTATTTTTACCACTACAAATCGTTTCTATATTATTTGATTCGATGATTTCTTTATGGTGTTGAACTCTTTATAATTAACTTTAGAACATTGTTTTGTTTTACAGTCGTTAAAAAACAGTTACACCCAAAGATCAAATAATGGGATGTTTTCATCATTGGTTATTTTGAATCAGTATTTTACTGTGGTTATTAGTTATTGATAATTGGCAACAGGACTAGTATTTATGTATAGTGGTTACGCATGTTGTGTAGATAAAACATGATTTAGTTATATTTTTGTCGTGAATGCTGTAAAACTAAAATTGGAAAATGGTGTATGTTATGAAAGGAATATTAGTTGAATGGTAATTGTAGTGTGTGACATTTCAATACTTTTTACTTTCTAATTGATTTATTACTTTCGTTTATTTTTTTACTGTTCCCCATTGTTCGATTATATATTTTAATAATTTTAACAGCATATTTTAATTACGATGTTCATTAATTTTTATAGCCTTATGAATTATATTTTTAAAAATATTCGGCCTCGGTAGGAGGTTTAATTATAAATCTGTACATTTTTTACAAAATAAGTATAGGTATTTTAAGGTTTTCTTGAAAGTAGAATTTTTTGGCTAAAGGTTACTAATTTTAGATGGTAAATTTGTATATTTTTACTAAAAAAACTATTTTTGTATTTTCACAAAACAGGACCCATGCTGAAAGAACAACATTCTTTATTAATATCAGTATTACAAAATTGATTAGATTTTTCACAAAATCAAAACAGAGCTCTACAAGCTTATTATTTGCAGTATTCAAGCATACAATAATAAAAATTGTCAACAAATTTGCAGTTATTTATCCAGGGTGTGGTTTACTATTAAAAATTGTTAGGTTTTATCCCTCATATCAAAAACTTGTAAACTTAAGTGTTTTGTGCCATCGCAATAAAATTAGGTAACACTATGGCATTTACTGCCCTATATCAGCTATTAAATTTTGATAGTTTAAACATGATTTTAGCTATCGCATAAAAATTCAACCCTACCATTGAAAAAGAATATCTAAATATTATAGAGATGTTAATTATGAATTTGTCATGAGAATTATAGAAAATATTTTATTAAGAATGGTAAATGTTCATTTGTGGTAATATAAATCATAAATTCAGTTGTAAAATAACTTTTTTAAAACTTGGTAAGTGAAATCTACAAATACGACATTGTCTATTTTTAGCAATTTTATATATGTAACAAAAGTAATTTTATCAGATATTTTAAATTTTTCTAAGAGTAAAAAAAAAAGTCATGGAAAATCATGGATTTAGACAATGTATTAATTTTGTCATGGAAAGTCTTGATTTTTCAGTAAAATGAGTAAAAGTCATGGATCTGCTAAACTACCGATTAAAAGAAAATGAATTGAATTGTTTAATTCTATATTTACTTGTCATTTGACTGATGTTACTGAGTTTGGTATTTATGTATTATTCTATTGCCAAGTAAAATTGGTTCACCAAGGAAACTCAAAGCAAGAAAGTTAATGGGTGGGTAAATGTATATTATTCTGGTTTTTTTTCTTAAATTGTAGGTTAATATTTTATTAATATAATAATAATAATTATTTTTTAATAAAAATTAGTTAAGATTTTTGCATAAAATATGAGTTTATCTCTAGGGATGTTGTATATAAATATTATATGGTTATATTTGTCTATTATTCATGGTCACCTGGATAATACCAAAGTGCCCTGAATTCAAATTGGAAACATTTTGATTGAAAAATTGCTATATGATTAAACTTAGGTATGTAAATAAACAATTTATTTTTATGTATGTGAGTTTATTAACACTTATAAAGTAAGTTTATAGTTTTTTTATGATAAAATTCCTGTAATTTCTCTAAAAGCTTATATTTTATTTGTATGTACATCAGAAGTTTTATTCATAAATACTTTAACGAAAGCTTTTTAAGTCATGGAAAATGATCTGCTAAATCAGGGAAAGTCATGGATTTAAAAAATTTTATTTTGGCTGATACCCTGATCTTATGTATATTTTTATTTTATGTACAAAAAGTTTACTGCTGTGAATTTGAAGTATTTAATTCTTAATTTTTCATTTTAGTGACCCAGCTATGAAGCAGTTCTTACTTCATTTGGATGAAACAAATGCATTTAAAAAGAAGTTTATTATTGAAGATTTAGATGAAACACATGTATTTATTGCTGCAGATATGCTTGAAGTTCTACAAACCCGTATTGATGATTTAATGGATATGATATCATTTCCTCTTGCTGAGAAGTAAAGTAACTGTATAAATCAGTTGTATTGGTAAACTAATTGTATAAATTAACTATGGCTGATAAAAGAGAATCAGTTCGAGTGAAAGATGCTAATCAACGGAAAGTTTTAGATGAGGCTGCTCGTAAACGTCGTCTCAAAAAAGCTCTAGAAGCTTTAGAGCAAGACAATTACCACGATGACCCACATGCAAATTTAGTTATGCATAAAAATGCCCCAAAATTTGAAGATACTATTGAGAATAAAAGAAGGAAAAAGTTGAAAACTGAGCCATTTAAGCAACGATTTCGAAAGAATTTTACTGCTTTGTTAGAAGAGGAAGAGCAGCATTTCACTAAGGATAAAACAAATTATATAACTGCACAAGTGCCACCCTCCAAATATCCTCCAAGACATTTTTGTGCTGTTTGTGGATTTCCGTCGAATTATACTTGTGTTCAGTGTGGGGCTCGATACTGTTGTATTAAGTGCTTTGGTGTGCATCAGGATACACGATGCTTGAAGTGGACTGCTTAGAATTATTGATTCTTAAACTTTTTGTTCTCTGTCATATGTAGTTATCCTATAAGTAAACATTTTTAGTGTATTACTTATTCTGAAATTACTAAACAGAACATTTTTTAGCTTTTGTGTTTTGGATTAATAGCTTTGCTCATCAAAATTAAGTGTATATATTATTGATCAATATAATTTGGTCAATATGAAAAATTGTAAATTTTTACGACCTTTTTTTTTTTTTTAATTTCACATATCCCTGTTTTATCTTGACTTTTAACTATTTGTATTCAATAATAATTTCAGTAAATAATATATCAAGAACTATTTTTTTTTCTCTTATATTTATGTTTTTAATGATTTTTTTCCTGTAAAATTTTCGTTCTTTTTAGTTATAAAAAATTTAATGTAGTTGCTATATTCAGTATAAAGTACATCTATAACGCAGATTATTGTTTTATATTACTTGAAAATGATTAGTATTTCTATGCTTCATTTTTGTAAACTACTTCATAATAATAAAGTACAAAATTCCATACGACAGATAATGTATGTTTCAACTGTGGTGTGGGGTGTAAGAACATGCAATTTTCTTTTAAATGCCTTGTTTGGTATGAGTTCTTTTTTAAATACCAAAGCTATGTGTAGTGTTTAAGTTATATGTAAAATGTGTTATCTGTTGAAAGTCTCTTCTAATTCAATAAATTCTCTTTGGTGTAAAATGTGGTGTTTTTTTTTTTTAAATCTATTTTACTGGGTGAGAATTTAAATGGAATAAAGCAATTTAATTGAAAATTACCGTTTAAGCTGAGTTTTTGAGGCTTTTTATGGGCCTGAAGGTGGTGTGTGGGGGGATCGGCTTATATATGGATCCATGAAACAGCTGTAATATACATTTCTTTTTGTTATTTTTTGCTGGAGATTTTAATTGGCAAAATTTAATGAAATGGTTCAGGGTTAGCATGATTTAAATCGGTTGATTTAAAAAAAAAAATTGATTTAAATAATTTTTTTTCCCACATCACATATGTTCCAAAGACAGGAGAAATACCAATAAGTAAATAAGCGTAAATAGGTAGCATGTGTTTTCCAAGAATTTAGGGGTTGTTATCAGAAAGTATATAGTAGGGGTAGTACAATGACTGATTTTATGACTTGTGGAATTCATTTAATGTATTGGGAGGTCAAGAAAGTATTATAGAACTTGAAATCCCGTTTGTCTACCAAATAACAACAGCTGTGGCTTCGTCTGCTAGAATGGAAAGACAGTTTCCTTCTTTTGGTATTGTTCATCAGCCTTTGTAACAAATTGGGAGTGGAAAAGCATCAAAACTAGTGTTTTCATTCAAACAGTTAAATGCATAATTTGTTATTTAAAAAATATTGAAATAATTGTGTCTTTTAAATAAATAGTTTGCATTAAATGAATATTTAATTTGTTCTTTAAATTTTCATCTTATTTAGTTTACACTATCTAATTACAAAATAATGGAATGTATTTAGATTAAAATTTATATATTTAATTTCATGTAAGCAGTGTGTAGAATATACACTAGATAGATAAGATGTTACTTCATATAGAAACTATTCTATGTATATTGCAAAAAACATAAAAACAGAACAATAATTAAAATTACAATTTAGAAAAAAAATCATGATTTTTTTTCCAATTCTGAAATGGTTTAAAAAACAGTAAAGAACAAAAAAGAAAATGTATAATGGCAAAAAGTAAATGAAGCTTACAAAATTTTGAAATGAGAAAAATTTTAAAATGGCTTGTGTTATAATTGCACCAAAACATTAGTGCTATAACGCGACATGATCTAGCACGTTGATTATCAAAATGTGCACTGCAGCAGTTTTCTAAATAAAGTAGTGTAAAATTGTGAAATTAATATTGGCAGCATAACATTGATTAGAATTTAAAATGTAAGTTTTTCTTTGCCATTTTCGAAATGTTCTAAGAGATGGCTTTGTATTTGTCTTGAGGTCTGACCAATCCTCTACCTCCACAGTATTTAATTTGATGCTGTAGCGAAAACATTTGGGAATTCGTTGGCAAAGCAATTTCATTGGAAAATATTTTACCTGCTTGGCGACGTATTTAAATGTCCTAGAAATTTTTGAATTTGTCTTTATACAGGTTTTGAGTTTTGTGAAGGAAGTTCGTACCCTAGGCTTACAATCAGAAATATACAGTATAATATATATACATATCATAAATCTAGGTTTACCAGTGAAACTTCTTTGAACAATTTTTTTAATGAATCAATATTTATTAAAATCTTATTTGTTTATACAGTGTAGTTATATCTGCTTTGTGTTTATTAAATTTGAATTCAAATATGGGGTGGGTGGAATCTGAAAGAACAATTTAAAATAGATTAAAGTATGCAAACAAATTCTAAGCTTTCCCGGTGCTAAAATATTTTAGAATTTCTAAAGCCATTTAAATTTATAGCACATAAAAAATTGTTTTTGTATTATGGATTGCAATTTTATGTGGATGAGTAAACTTGTGTAAGTTTTAATTCTGCAAATATTAATTGGACCATACAATTTATCATAAATTAGATTTTATGTATAAAAATTTAAAAGTTCTCTTCATCATTTTTGCCAAATGATGGCTTTCGGTGCCGGAGTTCGTGGGTTCGAATCCCACTGTGTTTGGATGTTCGTAGCCGTTCGGAATCGGCTTGAAGCTATAGGTCCTGGTCACATTAGCCCTCGTGTTGCAAAAAGTAGACTGTAGCACTCCAAACCAAATCTCTTCCTCATTTGTTTCATCTTGAATAGTTATTTCTATGATAAGGTTTACATTTCAGAGTTCTTTGCAGGTGACATATTTTGAATCTAAACATATTGAATCAAGAAAATTCTGATTCTTCTTCAGATACTTAAATTGCATTGCAACATTAATATTAAAACCTATTTTACAAATTAATTAGTAGTCCTTAAGGAAATGTTGTTTTACAAAGAACCTAAATTATTTATTTGCTCAATCTTTTTATTATCTTTTCAATTCATTAAATATGTATATACATATCTCTTAAAACAGGGTTCCCACGGTCCTTAAAAGTCCTTAAGAACTCCTTAATTTTTAAATTGGAAGGCAATCTATTTCTCCATTGACGTAATCCGCTTTCTTCACTTCCTGTAAGTTTTAGCCATATTCTCTTAACTTTCTAGTTTTGTATGTTCGGAATTATATTTGTCCAAAACCGGTTCTAAGAACGCCAGTACAGGTGACAAGTACTGTTCAAAGAACATATATATAAACAATATATAAAATATTTGTAATGTTCATAACATTCTTCCATACTTTCTTGCCAAAAGTGCAGTATTAATAATAAAGAAAATATTCAAATACATATGTTTTCAGTGTATTATTGTAGTAATTCAGGATTCCTTTCCTTGATATTCTTAAAAAATTATGAAAATACTTTTAATTTATTAGTACTTTTTATAGTCACGAGCTAGGAAACTTATTTGACAAATAAATCTTTCACATACTAAAAAGGTTTAAAGTATAAAGTTCTAAGTCAGCTGCCCTTTCCTAATAGCTAACAGTCATGCAGATTTTAATGAAACGAAGCATGGAGGGTGGGGTGTAGAAATTTCAGTTACTTATGGAAGTTTAATTTTCCTTTCATTGAATGTGATACAAGTCTAAAACTTTCTTCTTTCCTAGGCAACGTCTGGTATAATCAGCCAGTATATATATATATATATATATATATATATATATATATATATATATATATATATATATATGGATCATTTTTAAACCTGAGAAAGTACTGTTTATAATATTGTATTTTATTAACAACTTATTTTTAGTTTGATCACTAAAAACTTTTTTGAAAATTAGTTTTTGTCAAATAGATTTATCTTATATTAATTTTTAAGCATTTTTATAAATTTAGTTCTGAAATATTGTAGGGCATTTATGGAACATGCCAGGAAATAGGGTTTATGTTGTTATGCCGTGTATTTCAAGTTGGCCCTTAATTTTTGTTCTGGAAAAAGAGTGGGAATTCTGTAAAAGCAGGTATATGACAGGGGAATGTTAAGAAGATAAAATGTTACAGAAGCCCTGGAAGTATTCCAGAATTAGCAATTTGAGTTCTCAAATTTATTTCGCATTTTAGCATAATATATATATTAAGGGATAAATAAATTTTGTATTTCAAGTAGTAAAATACATTCTGCAATTATATATATGTGTATGCCTGAACATGGGCATATATCTTTACATAATTTTCTGTTCATGAATAAAGAAAGAAAATGCACAAAATACAACAAATTTCAAATCCAAATTTATTTGGATATTACAAAAAAAATTTAAATGACTAAAAATTTAGTTTAATTATTTGAATTTTTAAAAATAATCCTGTTCAAATATAGATGTTTTGAAATGTTAGATTTTATATTAAAAAATTTTTTTGAATTGTTCAATTTGAGAACAAAAAATAGATTGTTACTGACATTAATTTTGTGGCAAAACTGCAAATTTCTCAAAAATAAAAAATGTCAGTTTTTTCTCCTTTCATGTTTATTAAAAAAAGAAATGTATAATGTTCATTTTTAAAATTGTAGCAGTTTTTTAAAGGAAATAATTAATGAACTTTGAAGAGTTAAAGCCAGTTCCAAATGGCTATAAACATCAATGCTTTGCAGAAACCTGCTGACTATGGTATCAAAAGTTAACAACCTACTCATTGATCCATTATAACAACTACAACTAGACAGCAGAACTGGTAAAAATCTTTCAGTATTGGAGTCAATATACTTTCCAGTAAAAACTGTAAAAAATAGTGAGAAAATGGAAAAATTAAAAAAATAGATTTAAATAGTATTGTAATATTAATCATTGAAGTTCATTATTAACAACTAGAGATGTAAAAAACCTGGAATTTTGAAGAGGTGGGAATAAACTCGGAATTTTGGGAAGAAATCATTTTAACAATCTTTACATTTATTTTTTCAACAGTGGCTATTTAAGAACTAGCATATTATTTCTAAAATTTTATTTTAACTTTTGGCAATATATATATATATATATATATATATATATATATATATATATACAAGAAATAATAGCAATGAGCATTTAAATGATTTTATAGTAGTACTTATGTAATTAATGACCCTGTTAGTCTTATCAAACATATAACTGGTTGCTTCCATTTTAATTGCTAATATAATATATACATTATTTTTTACCATTATTTATTATGTTAATTGCTTTATGTTAAACTTTTTCTCCTCCTTTTATAATATAAAAATAAATCATTAAATTTAAAATAAAAGTTTATTATTTGTTATAATGCTTATATATCATTTAAAGATGTAATCCAATGACACTGTTGCATTTTGTGTCCAATTCCTACACACACACACATTGTATATATATATATATATATATATATATATATATATATATATATATATATATATATATATATATAATAGGTGAGAGAGAGAGAGATGTTATCCAAGAAAAATAATTTATAGGTTTTGTGACACTACAGATTTTGCCTAATATTTATGTAGTAATAAAAATATTGGATATTTCTCAATGGGAAAATATACTCATATTTTCATGCTAAACATGATACCTTGCTGCAAATATAGTTAGTTAATCCCGATTATTCAATATTTTTTCATAGCATATAATAGTTAAATTTTGTGAAAATATCAACTTTTGAGGTCTACAACAAAGACAGAAAAAAAAATGGTGGTTCTCATTTTGTCGGAGGAATTGGCGACTTCAAAATACTTCAAAATTCCCATGTTTTAGAAATTTTCAAAATTCCCTTTCCAAAACGTCAGGTTTTCCCCCAGGTTTTTTCCACTGCTCATAACTCTATTAACAACACAACAAATAGGATTTGTAAATAGATAATTATCAGAAAAAAGTATATACAAAGTTAGTATTTCAGCCAGAGTAAAAATTAGTAATTTTTCAAATGAATGAACATATATTCCTTTAATTATTACTGAAAATGCTAAGATTGTGTTTATTCTTTAATTTTAAAATTTGTGGCAGTGTTGATACTTTTTATGAAGATGGGTAAAAGATAAGAAGTTAGCTTATAAAGAAGAACAGATTGAAGCTTTTTCTTTAAAGAGAATGAAGAGCTGTACAATAAGATAAAATATAAAATAAAGTAGCAATTAAGATCAAAGACTAGTCAGCAACTGTGTAGGTAAGATTAACAAACAATTATGATAAAAATAATACCAGAGTAAGATCTAAAACTTTGTTTTGGTGTGTTGAAAGAAGAATTTGTATCTACTGGAGAGTACTCAACCAGGAAATTTTAGCAAAAGATAGGCTTAAATGTTTGTCAAAAAATTATTGACATAATTAGGTCATGAAGTTTGATTTTTAGTGAAAAATTAGCTATGCCTCTGTTACTGCACAGGCACAAAATAAGGCGATTTCACGCAGTAGGGCACATTTCAATTTATGACAATTCTTGCTTTAGTTTCAAATGGAAGAGCAGTTTATAGTTTGTCTATAGGCTGTTGTAAACATGTAAATGAAGGTGAAGGGCATTATAGTAGTTCGTGACGTTACGACAAATTGCTCTATAGAGCGCTTGAACATAAACCAACAAGTAAACTTGGCAACTTGTGGATAGAATTTTTTTTTTTTTTTGCCTAAATAAAATTGGTTAGATTAGTAGAGGTACCATTTGCATCATTTACGAAAAAAAAATTTTTTTCTCTGAGGAGTAATTCGGTCTGTGATGATCGTGGAAGTGGGTTGTAGGAAAAGTGTAGGTTCGGCTTGTTCGTTTTCAGTAAATTGAATTCAGAAACATACCAACAAGTCCTGACTAGTCAATTTTTATTAAATGCTGAATTTCTTATTGGAGAAAATTGTAAATATCAACAAGACAACATATCTATCCATGCGAGTGGCAACCCCCCCCCCCCCAAATAAGTTTCAAATCAACAATTCTGAAACTGGACAGCAAGGTCTCCAGACACCCCCAATAGAGATTTAGTAAGAGTTTGTTTAAATGGAGACATTTTACATTATCAATAGAGCTGAAATAGTTTTATATATCAAAACAAGAAAATTTAACATGATTCGAAGAAATAGTTCTTATATAAAGTTCTAAAACTGGGTATTTTTTAAATCTAGTGTTATATGATTTTACTGTTTATGCGGCAGCCCGTTTGCATCATAATACTCTATTAACATTCACAACAAATATGTGACAACTTATTTGTATTTAAAACTTTTTTTGCTTATTTTCTTAAAAGTTATAGGTTTGGTTCATGAATTTCAATAGTTAAAAAAAAATTTGGAAAATGAATTTTACTTGTATTTTAAACAAAGCACTATGATAAAGAGTATGATAATTTTTTTCGGCTACCATTTCATGGCATAAAATCGAGTTACCTACATATTCATTGGTTAAATGAACACAAAAGATGTTTAACCAATTGTATTAAGACCATTGTATTAATTACAATTGTATTAACCAATTGTAACTAACCCTGTAAGATGCCTAACAGGAGATTCTTCAATCTGTTAAATGAGTAATTGATTGATTACATGTTCTTTTTAAATTTAAGTACCCTACTATTTCATCAATAAAAACATCCGTTCTTTGGGGACAACAAAAATTTTGAGAAAGTGATTTGTGTTATTCTAACTCATACGATTTTATTACAAAGTCACCCAATTTGGTAGTCAGTAGTGTTGCAAATAAGCCTTGATTCATATTTCAATTTAAAAGTTTAGCAGCTATTTAATCTATGATGGGGAATAAGCTAACGTTTCTATTCTTGACTACATGAATTTTTATTCTATGAGCTTATTGAAAGTAAGAAATGGCAACGCGTATTTGCAGCGTATCAGAATACCATGTTTTTAAATTTGTTTCTTTCGATTTCAAAATACTACGTAAACAAAGCTTTTAAATTGTAAAATTTTAATCTTTAAATTTTTTTTTAATTTTAAGCCATCAATTATTAATTTACGGTTAACATTTTCAAAGTTTATCAGGAAAAAGTTATGAAAGTTGAAAGAAAAAGTATTGCTACATAGCAATGAAATGGAAAAACATTGCGACATAATATTCTATTATCGCGCAATAATAGATCATCGGTTTGTTAAATCTTCGGAAGGAATTTGTTGTTTCATTAAGCATGAGTAATAAACTGAAAAGATATCGGCAGCTAAATATAGTCGAAAGCTTTACGAACAGCAAAAGAGCGAAAGGAAATAGTAAGTAGTTTCGCAGCGCTACGCTCAGCGTAGATAAATAACATTTTAATATTATTAGTTATTTATGCTATTAGTAACAATGTATTGTAAGATTTGCCTAAAATTATTACGTTTCATTTTAATATTTTAGGTGTTAATTCTTATGAAAACGCTACCTATCAAAGAAAACTACCTAGTACCAGAGAAAATTCTGTAAAAATGTAGCTAACATATTATATTTATTAATTTCTAAAATAACATCTTAAAAACTAAAATATTAATTTTTTTTTAAATTTTTAGGTCATCTTTGGTTAACATAAATGATAATATCAGCACTTCTAAAGCAAATGAGCGTAAGTTTTAAAACATTGTTACCATAATGGGATCCTAATAAACTATGTGAATAAACCTAATTCTTATTTATTGTGAGCAGGGCCTGACTAAGATACTTATGTGCCCAGGGCACAATTCAATTTTTGTGCCCTCCAACCCCATGCAAATTTATAGCAACAAGTTATTATACTTAGTCATATTAAAATTTTAACATTGAATTAGCAAATGGATTTAAGAAATTAGCATTAAAGTAATATTCAAAATCAAAAACATCCAATTTTCATTTTACGTAATCATTATTATCTCTGTTTAGCCATGCTAAAAATGAAGGACTTTTAAAGATCTAGAGTGACCTAATTTTTTTTTATTTTTACCTTGTCACACTCACAAGCTTTGTGGTGCAGAAGAAAATAAATAATAATAGAATTAAAAATAATTTAAATTGATGAGATGATTTAATGATTTTATAGTGGTGCGTTGCTAATAATCTCTCTTATAAATATGCAATAACCCATAGGATAAAAAGAGCTCCAGGTTCGTTGAGGGAATTAATTATCAGGTAAATAACAGTAAAATTAAAGCAAATAGGAAACAATAGAGTTCATGACAAACACAATTACCTCGTACAATAATTTATTAAAATTTAATGATGGTAGCGCAAGTTTGCGATTTTCTCCCCCTTAATATGTGTTTCAAGCACTTGACTAAATTTTCGTGCTTCCTAAAATTTTCGTGTCCAAGGCATGTGCCCAAAGTGCCTGTGCAATAATCAGGCCCTGATTGCGAGGTGTTAATTCAGAATAGGATACCTCTTGGTAAATTAGGTGAAATTACTGCTGATGATTACTAAACACTAATACTTACACTAATTTCATCTTTAGTTTTTACTGTTGAACAAGATACAGAAATAACAAAAAGGCAGAATTCTAACTTTTATAGGGCTCATATAATACAATTATATTTTCTGTTTTAAGTAATCAAACCACTTGTAAACCAGACATTTATATTTATAAGCAATTAATCCCTTCAAGCCCAGTAGTTCCTAAATATTAAAAAAATTAGCTATAGTAAACTACTGGAACTGCAGACCTTTGAGAAATGACATCCAAATGATAATTGTATTTTTTGTAAAATCGTCTTGTTTGTTAAAGCCAATCAATTTAATTACATAAAATTAATAACAAATAAGTATTAGGAGCATTTAATGTGTAACAAAAGGGTTGCACAAGAAGATGTAAATCAGGAGAAAAAATTTAAGTTGACATGCTTAAAGCTATTGCTAAGTTGATGGGGGAACCCAGTTCTGATGTCAAACCTTGCAGTGATAAGTCCAATTAAATGACTTATTAGGTAATTTCAAATTTCCTTTTTTAATATTATATAGTTGGGTGTTTCTACCATTTATTTGTTTTATAGATTCTTCTTTTGATGTAAGTGCTGATAAACAATTAAAATTGGATGCTGAACCTAGTAACATGGAAGAAATGTAGGTTTTATTTCATTTATATTCTTTTTTTGTTGTACTTTAGCTGTATATTATATATTATGATTAAATTCAATTGTATTACAGAATTCCCTCATCACTCAACTTAGATGATAACACCAATAACATTTGCCATGCAGCAGAAAGTAAGATTTAGAAGCTTTAATTTTAATGTTTTTCTATTATTTATAAATTTGTATTCCTTTTTTAAATAAAAAATGATTTTATTGGTACAGATGCATTATAGACGCCGTGTTTTTTTCTCGGCAAACTTGGCGATTTTCTGCGGCGATAACTGGGTTGCTGTATATGCCTTAACTTTGGTTGGGGGATATGGAAGCTCCGATATGTTCTGACATCCTATTGATGCACGTGATTTTTGACGTCATTACCCGACACTATATAATAATTTGCTGTTCTTAATGTTCTTAGGTGTTCTTTTCGTTCCAGACGCGGAGTGGTAAGTTGTCACCTAGGTTAGGTAAGTAATTTAGTTATGGTGGGTGTTTCCAGAAATTTGTATCTTAGCTGCTCTTTTGGTTTACATTTGCCTAGAGCAGGTTTTTTTTTTCTTTTTTGTTATCATTTTCTGGGTTTTAGGATTTTAGTTATGGTGGGTGTAGTTATTTTGAAATTGTTAAAAAATATCAAATCAAAATCTGAGGGTTTTTTATATATTTATTTATTTACTTTTATTTTTTTTAGGGAGGTGGGAGTGTTGAAAAATGTTTCTTGTGCTACCCTTTCCAATTTTCATTTGTTATTGTTTATTTTACATTTCTTTTATTACAAGGGGGTTTGGGGGCGGGAACACCCCTCACATGTTCGATTCTTCATAATATTAGTGTTTATTAAAATGCTACATATTGTATTTATTCTGTGGACACATATCATAAATATTACTAATCTGTTATTTATTTTTTAAAAAACGTAAAATATGATGATTGTTATGCTAATTTTATTTTAATAATGCTTTAAATTGTTAATCTGTTTTTTCCTTTTAAAGTTTAGTTTTGTTAATGTTGTATTTCAAATATGCAACTTAAACGCCGCCATGTTTTTTTTTTTTTTTTTTTTTTTTTTTGTGATCTTTCAGAAAACATGCACCGCCACCACGTTTTTCTACTTCGCGATTTTTCAAATCACGCGTTTTTCTGTTGGTCGTCAAAAAAAAAAAAAAAACCATGGCAGACGGGACTGGCGTCTATAATGCATCTGTTCCATTTTATTTTTGAGGCATATACACAGTTAGTAGGAAGGGTAAAAATCTTTTGTGTAGCTGCAAATCATCATTAGGTACTAATGATTTATTTTGTTAAAATACTTTTTTTTTTCCTTTTCCAGTTTCTTCCGTTGTAAAGAAAAATTCCGTTGGAAGTAAAAATGATGTTCTTAAGAAAATATCAAGTATTGATACAAACACAGAACAGTGTAAGAACCAAAGTCTTCAGAATTCAGAAGATCTATTTTCGGGAAAATCAACATCGTTAGAAGATTATTCTATACCAAGTTCAAGTCATTCTGAAGAATTATTTCCTGAGTAAGTGAAGTAAAAGGAAATTTCTTCATTGCCTCTCTTTATATATATATATATATATATATATCGTATTTTAAATATGATATATATATAGAATATATATATAATATATATATATATATAAATCATATATATACATACATATATATAGGTGAAACTGGGGTAAAATGGTTCGCTTTTGTGAATTTTGAGTATTTACTCTCAAACTAATGATTTTTTTAATCTGAAAATATATATGCATATTACCTATATATATTAGGCTTTATATTACACTCAGTCAAAACCAATTATTATAAATACTTTTTTTATTAAAATTTTTTTAATAGCAAGGGACAAAGTGGACGATTTTACCCCGACCCTGGGGTAAAATAGTCCATGGCCTGAGGTAAAATGGACCACAAAAAAATTTTTTAAAGATAACTTAAATGTATTACATTATTTAATAGTACAAAACATAAAATGTATTATATTTATTTTCTATACCTTCAGTCTGTACATATAAAGCATAATATTAGCGAATATTAAAGTTAAAGAATGATATACCGAAAGATTTGTGTGTTACTGAAAGTCTATTTTCTTGAGAAGCAGTAGGGTCTGGAAGATTCATTACAATATCTTGATCATTTCCGAGCAATTCATCAACATTGTCAGGAAAAATGAACACATTTTGATTACGTTTTTGCCTTATAAATTTCACAAAGCGTAATCTTCATCATTTTTTCCTGTTATTAAACCAACAAATTGAACCACTGTCTTTTTTGTCAAAATTTTAACCAAAACATACTTGCCAACTTTTAATTCATTATCAAAATTATATGACGTATTTTCCAAATCACTTAAACTTTCTGATCCCCATAAATTTTCTTTATTTGCTTTAAAATGCACAGATCTATCAATTTTCTGCATAGTTAAAACTAACATTTTTTCTAAATTCTTCCTAAGCTTTAACTAAAGCAGTATTTTTCTGTTTTAATTTTTTCTCTTCCTTCTCTTTGACATCTTTTTCAATCATCGTTTTCACTGGTGTATCAGTTAGAATTTTTGATGCAACCTTCTTTCATTTGTTTGTTGTCTTGCGCATACTAGCTTTTGCTAAGGGGCGTAATTCAAAAGGGGATATTGTTTTCAACTGATGATTTCCACTTTGTACTGATTGTGATGTATTTGGTTGCTGATCATCTATGCTTACGCTTGATTGTTGATCACCTGTGCTTGGTTGACAATCAGTTGTACTCGGTAATTCAAAATCTGATGATGGTGGATCAGTTACATATGATGAGAGATATTGGATATCCTCAAAGATGTTTTCATTGAATGGCCGTATATCTGTTACTTTCATTTCTGATTGCAGGTTTTTTAAAGTATCACACATAAAATCAACTTAGAAAAGCATATGGAATACAGAAAAAAAAAAAAAAACCAACCTGGAAAATGGACCATGGTCCATTTTACCCCTGGTTCTGGTGGTCCATTCTACCCCATGTGTAATTCTGGCAAAAAGTGTACAAAAAAAAAAAAAAAGAAAAATCTTATATTAAATTGTTTTAGCTACATTATGTATAATAATACATTATCTTAGCTCTTTATTGTGAGAAGTTAAATCCTCCTAATCACAATTCTTAAATGAAGAGAAGAAGATATGTTATGATGAAAATATTTACTTCTGACTACCACAAATCAACTTTCTAGAATAAAAAGGCTAAATTGTCAGCTAAACACACAATTACTCATTCATTTTCAAGATTGCAGTGCTGTCATTTATGTATCAAAATATTAAATATTAAAAATAATAAATAAAATAAATAATAGAGGGTGATCCATTTTACCCCAGTCTCCCTTACAATGTCTGTGAGATATTTAACTCTATATCATTATATATAATTTGGAATTTAACAGTAATGATTTTCTACTCTTACTCTTGTCAATAAATTATAGCTATTACTATAATTTATTGTGTGTACAAAACTCAACTTTTGCCTGTTTTCTGTTTTAGTGATAAAGACTCTTCAGAAAATACGATAATTTCAGATGGCAGCGAGTCTCCAGAAACGGTAAAATAATTTTTAAATATTAGATTTTTTTCTCTGTGATCTAATTAGTAACTTTTAAGTTTTTGAAAGCTATATTAAAACCTAGTGGCATACCTGGGGAGGGGGTGAAGTTGTGGTTTGCTTTGGGTGACAAATGTTTTGGAGCATATTGTTTTAAAGGAATTTTTAAATTTCAGGCTTGCAATTCTGCCACTTTTCTCACCTTTAGTCACTTTTTTTACAATTGATCACTTTTAGTCACTTTTTTAAGTAAACAGTCACTTTTAGTCACTGTTTTCATGGTGTATCACAGCAAAAGTCTGTTGTTGAAAAAAGAAAATCTGAATTAATAACAAAATATTTTAATAAAAGACCAAAGATGTGATGCTCTAATCTTATTTTTGTTACTAAAATGTAATTAGTGATATGGTCTCCAGAATTTAGTGATTTTAAAAAGTCGTAAAAAAGTTCCCGAAATCTACATTTGTACTGCAATGTACATTTAATACATTAAAGTAACTTATGTCAAAGCACACATTTCTCTTTTTTTACTTCACAATTTTTGTTTAGATACTCTAATCTAGCTATGTACCTATTTCAAAACATCATTAATATATGCAGAAAATTGTGATTATAAAATTAATGTATTGTACGTATTCAGATCTAATTTATAGATTTTCTTGAATGAAAAGCAATGTTGAGTTGTGTTAAACAAAATTTTTAACCTTTTTTGTATTTGACGCTAAAATTATGTCTTGCTTGAATCATTTGATTTAGAGTTAAAATAAATAGAAAAATCTCAATAATATCATCTGTAATCAAGAGGAGGAAAAAAAATCGCTTTTTAGTCACTTATTCTGTATTATTTGTCACTTTTCTCACCTTTTTGAAAGTATCTCAGCAGTTGCAAGCCTGAAATTTTGATATTTATTTTAGCCTGAAAGGTAAAATGAAGTAATGACACTGACAGCATTGATAAGGTAAAAATAAAAAGTTGTCAGTGTTAATATTTTTTGTTATTATTAATAATTATTATATGTGTAAAATTAATAATATTATAACACTTAAAGTGTTTCAGATTTTGAGTTCTACAAGGTTCCCACGGTCCTTAAAAGTCCTTAAGAACTTCTTAATTTTAGCTTTCATTTTTAAGGGCCCTTAAACCTCCTTAATTTTTATCAAAGGTCCTTAAAAACTCCTTAATTTTTAAATTAGAATGTAATCAATTTCTTCATCATTGTGATCCACAGTCGTCACGTGATTTCCTATAAGTTTTCTTATGGGACAGTTTTTTTAGTTACTTATTATTTGACGAATAAATAATCTTTCACATACTGGAAAGGTTTAAAATCAGCTGTCCTTTCCTAACAGCTAACAGTCATGCAGATTTTAACTAAGCAAAGCAAGGAGGTTGGGGGGGGGGAGAGGGTGTTGTAGATATTTCAGTTATTTATGGAAGTTTAATTTTTCTTGCAATGAATGTAATAGAAAAGTCTAAAACTTTCTTCTTTCCCCGGGAACGCCGGGTATAATCAGCTAGTATATACATATATATATATATATATATATATATATATATATATATATTTATATATATATTTCAGTCATTTTTAAACCGTCAGAAAGTACTGTTTATAATGTTGTTTTTATTCACAATTTATTTCTAGTTTGATCACTTAAAAAGCTTTAGATATACATTTTTCAAAATTAGTTTTTATCAAATAGATTTATGTTATATTAATTTTTAGGCAATTTTAAAAACTTAATTCTGAAATATTGTAGGGCATGTATTGAACATTCCTTGTCTGGTTCATAATCATTAAAAAAGGTTCCTCTGGAAATAGGGTTTATGTTGTTATGCCGTGCATTTCAAGTAGGTCTTTATAAAATATTAGTTTGGATCTTAGAAAGTCCTTAAAAATTCCTTAATTTTTGTCCTAGAAAAACAGTGGGAACCCTGTATTCTATGTCCATATAAAGAATTGTTTAAGCTTCAACTGATATTGTTTTGAAAATTTTGCTGTATACAACTATACAAAAAACAATCTTGAATGGTTAGGATGCTGATTGGCAGTACCAGAGTTTGGGAGTTTAAATCCCTCTGTGGCATGGATGTTCATAGCCTTTTGAAATCGGCTTTAAGCAGTAGGTCCTGGTCTCATTAGCCTCCATGTAGCAAAACAGTAGACCGTAGGATTCCAATCCGAACCAAGAACAGAAATGGATATCAAATTAAGGCATTGAGCATTCTCTGTCATTGTTACTGCCGAATGGTTAGGGTGCTAGCCTTCAGAACTGGAGTTCATGGATTCAAATCTCACTATGGCATGGATGTTCGTAGCCGTTCGGAATCGGCTTTAAGCAGTAGGTCCCGGTCTCATTAGCCCTCGTGTTGCAAAAAGAAGACCGTAGCACTCTAAACCAAACCAAACCAAACCTGTCATTGTTACTTACAAATATACTCAACAATTCCATGACTATCCCTAAAATTTTATGATTTTTTATTGAAGCAATCTTTTAGCAATGTTAATCATAGAACAAGAAATAAAATTGATTTTGAGGACATTTTACCCAAATTTTCAACTAAGAAATCTAGAAAAATAAATATATAAGTTCATCTTCACATTATACAATACGTTCATTTATTAAAAGGATGTAATCTTAACTTATTTATAGAAATAATTTTTTTTTTCTTTTGTAAATCAAGTAGTGTTGTATGATTTATGTCATAAAAATTATGTAATTGTTTTTAACCACTATTTAATTGACTAGCATATAGCCCGTCATATGACGGGATCAGTAAAATTTTTAATTTTTCAGAATTGTAAAGTACCTTATGAGGTAGGTAATAAAAAGTTTTGATTTTGGCTGAGAATTATTTGGTTCAAGCTCAATAATTTGATTACCTTTATTGACAACATGTTAGTTGCCAACTTTAATTTATCTTGGCATATTAGGGACTGCAGAAGTTTTAATAGTGAAAATGATTATTTCGGGGTATATATGAAGGATTTTCAAAATTTACAGAATCGATTGCAAACTGTGTAGTTATGTATGAAAAACAATCATACAAACGAACAAACTTCTTAATTTTTAAAAATATATAACTTAAAAGCTGGATATTTATTAGTCCATGAAATAGGTTCCTAGACTTTTATGAAAAGAATTTATTGTTAATAGCGGCGATAGAATTTTCATTGCAACCAAAAATAATAGATAATCAAATTTAAAATTATTACGTATGTACCTAATCTATTATTTAATCCAAATATAAAAGAAAATTATTTACGTAATATCTAAGTTCAGTGATAAAACGTATGAAAATAATGCAGACGATATTTAAATAATTTAAAATAAGAAATGATTCAATGAGATGGTTAAAGGAATGACGTCATAATGCTAGAAAAAAAGGTTATTTTCATCTACTTATAATGTGATAAATTGATAAATTGAATCGCCTGCTCTTAACCGGGGAAAATAGGGCTTGAAATAATGATATTAAACACTCGAAAAGAGGGGGGGGGGAATTCGAACGTTTTGAAGACGACAGTATTGTTCGCTATGATATGAAGCCTGTTTATACCAATTTATTTTAGAATCAGATCGATAATTAAAGAGAAGATAAACTTTACTCAATTTGAATTTTGCTAACCCTGACTCATCAAGAATCCAGTGGATGTATCTATCCATTCCAGGTCCAACCACTTCATAAATTCAAGGACAGACGAAGAGATAACTTAGGCTATTATTATATAAGGGATTTGAAATCGGTTTCAAATAGGAAACTGCCCTGGTTGGGAAAATTTATAGGTATGCCACTGTTAAAACCTAATTATATATATTTTATTGTTGCTAACCTCGGCAGATATTTCTGCATTAAAAATTCTCTTTTTAATTAATTAAAAGACCAGGAAAAGCAAATTAGTTTTTATAATTTCTTAAAAATTTTTGTGTCCTATTCCAGAATTACTGCTTTTAGATGTTAATAAAATATTTAAAGTGATTTGCTAACATTTTCTTTTGGGGTACTTATTTATATAAAAATTATACTTCTGAAAGAAAAAAAAAACTTTAGCAATGTCAGTGATTTTTCACTATATTGTAGCATTACTTTACCTGTGGATAAAATAGACTTAATTACTTTCTTCAAAATAATTGTGTTTGTAAGAGATGGCCTATTTGTTAAATATTGTAAATAATTTAATTTGTATTTACAATTATTATTTTATGTATTTTTTGTTTTTAAATGTTGATTATCAAAAAATTACTTTGATTTTTTTCTTTAATTTATAGTTATACTTGTTTTTGATGTTGATGACAGATTAAATAATAATATAGTGTCTTTCTTTTGATGGTAATATTTCTTATATTTATAGGATCAGCTTCCATTTCTCAACAGGATGCCTGACTGCGGCTTGCCTTTGCCTAAATTGGAACCTTTAGAAAATCATACCATCTTGTTTTCTGTAATTCAATTTTTGTATTTAGTATAAAAGTATTGTTTATTGAGTTATAGTAGATGCATGAGTGTTTGTGTGCCAGATTTTTTCTGGAATTTCAGATTTATCTGTTAATGCTAAATCCAGATTTTTATGCATTTCTAAAGTTTAAAATTTATTTTAGTACATTTATACATTATTTCCGCGCACTTGGAAAGTCAGGAAAAATCATGGATTTAGACAATGGATTAGTTTTGTCATGGAAAGTCTTGATTTTTCAAGTAAAATGAGTAAAAGTCATGGAAAGTCATGGATCCGCTAAACTACTGATTAAAAAAAATGCATTGAATTGTTTAATTCTGTTTTTACTTGTCATTTGACTGAAGTTACTGAGTTTGGTATTTATGTATTATCCTATTGACAAAGTAAAATTTGTTCACCAAGGAAACTCAAAGCTAGAAAGCTTAATGGGTGGGTAAATGTATATTATTTTGGTTTTTTCTTAAATTGTAGATTAAAGTTTTATTAATATAATATTCATTATTTTTTAATAAAAATGAGTTAAGACTTTTGCACAAAATATAAGTTTACCTCTAGGGATATTGTATATAAACATTATAGGGTTATATTTGGCTAATATTCATGGTCACCCGGATAATACCAAAGTACCCTGAATTCAAATTGAAAACATTTTGATTGAAAAATGTCTATAGGATTAAACTTAGGTATGTAGATTCAACAATTTATTTTTTTGTATGTGCGTTTATTAACACTAATAAAGTAAGTTTATAGTTTTTTTTATGATAAAATTCCTGTCATTTCTCTAAAATCATATATTTTATTTGTATGTACATCAGAAGTTTTATTCCTATATACTTTAACTAAAGCTTTTTAAAGTCATGGAAAATGATCTGCTAAATCAGGAAAAGTCATATCAAGTCATGGATTTGAAAAATTTTATTTTGGCAGATACCCTGTATATATATATATATATATTTCTGGATATACATTACTGCATTATTTTGTAGGTAACTAGAGTAAATTACAAATGTATGAGTATTGGTATGGAATATTTAAACTGTAAGATGGCATTAAAATGAAAAATTTACAATACATTCAAAGCTCGTTAAAACCTGTTTAGCTTATTCCTATGGGGCATTTAATAGAAAGTGATTTTTGTTTTATGGATAACATAATTGGTTCAAAAACATTGCTCAATGTCGATTCCTTAGATATTGTTTCATCTGTTAAATATTGTTTGTAATACAACCTATTCTGCTTTATGGGAGTATGTGCTGAGCAATAATCAAATTACGTGAAAATAAATTATTAACATTTGAGTGCAAAATTTTAAGAAAATTTTTTGATGTAGTCCATCAGATTATTAGCTGGAGATCATTATTTAACTTTGAAATTTACCTAAAAAGTTATTAAAGTTGTTTACTTACCTATAATACTCTAGATAAAATAGTTTATGATAATAATTTTGAATGTAAAATAAAATATGTACTACAAAAACAACAGTGTGATTATTAAAGGATTAATTACAAGTTATTAATAAGAATACTTTTAATAAGGAGTAATAGTTTGATGTTTTTTTATAATTTCATTTATATTTGGTCGTAAAAATAACAATGCTACTCTCATATTGTCTTTTACATTTAACAATCTCAAATACATTTCATCAAAAAATGAAGGAACACTTTTGTCAGAATTCTCTTATGTATTATTTTGCACTAAACACAATCTTGCATTGTAATAATACATATGCATAGTATGCATTGTGTTGTGCAATATCAACTTTAAATTGTTATTGTCAGGTAACCAAACAAGCTACAGCATTTCTGACTATACCATAAGAAAATATGAATTTTCTCTGCTTATGATGTCCATATACTACTGAGATACTTCTTGAAATAAAAATTTTCCTCGTTGGTCAAAAATTTCAACAGTCAAATAAAAATGAAATATACACTTCTAAAATCTGGCAGCACATTTTAAGAATTTGGCGGCACACAAAAATGCTGTGGAACAGTGGTTGAGAATCACTGACTTAGGTGCTAATTGTTTGGCATTTATAAAATAAAATAAATTGATATGGCCACATGGAAATAACTGTTAGGAACGAACTTGGCTTCTAACAGGTCGTAGTGCTATGGAAGAAGAATATGATTTATATATTTAATTAAAATAATTCTTTAAGTGCTATTATTAAAAGTTTTCGTCTTATTTTGCAAATACTCCTGTAGATGATACCAAAAATTATCTTTAATTTATTTTGGCAATTTAGTAAAATATAACAATGTATGTAATGTAAGTGGAATTACTCTTATTGTTTCTCCTTTATAAAAAGGGAGTATATTTAACATAATAAATTTGAGCTTAATTGCTAGAAAAGAGAAGATTTTTGTCTTAAGTACATGTAATAACCAAATGTTATTGCATTTTAACAGAAAATGTAATTGCATATGATTATTACTTTCCTATTAAAATGTGTTTTTTAATTGACAAGTATGAAATCAGAGGTAGTGCAACTTGCATTATCTAAAATTTGTAACGACCTTTAATAATCCATGATTTTGCCAGTTTGCCATGTACGATATTAATAATTGATTAAAAGACCAGGTAATTAATATTAGATTTAAATGTTTAAGAGTATTTTATAATTCAGTCTATGTGCAAAATTTTTAAATGGTTATAGAAGACAAAATATTTCAGATGAATAAAACGATGGTTACAGGTTTACAAGACGGGAGATGGGAATTCCCGTCTTTTATTTTTCAACTGTTGGCGACAAATGACGGAAATTAACATTTTTTGGATTTTTTTTGTTATCACTTTAACAAAAAATGTGCGGGAACTGAGGCTAGACACTTTTCAGTGCATACCGTCTTCAATGTGTTAAATCTTCCTGAAATGTGTAGTTTTTACTGACTTCTAATGCTGTTAATTAGTTGTGCTATGACATGTTATGCACTACCAATTTACTAAAATTTACTACATGATGTAGTAACATCATGCAGTAAACTTTAGTAAATTTTTGGTACACAAAAGCTAAAATGGAATGATCTTTAACCTGTTCAGAGGGGCTGGGACAGCATGTGTCCCGCAAAAGCATTAATTCTTCACAGTGCCCCTTTCAAAAGGTTAATATGAATTTAGGATGTTTGTAACTTTGCAGCAGTTGATAATATTAACTTTCTTCAATGTATAGATTCACATTCATCCTGGTGTTGTACCTCATCCATATCCCAGTTCTTATAGAGATAAATGGGATTCAGATCACGTACGAATGCCTTGTTCACCTCTCAACAGATATCCTGTTACAGATAGTGTAAGTATTGTATTGTTATAATTATTTGTTTGTTTCACATTTTTTAAACTTGCTTCTAAGATTATGTGTACAAGTGCATGTGTGTGTTTGTATATAATTTTAGAGGCCCAGAAACTATGTAGTTATTGGAATTATTTATATATTGTCTATAAAATTTTTAAATTTTGATTTCAGAATGAAATGAAGCATATTGAAAGCAGATGGGATTTAATTTGTCAAAGTTTAAGATCTGAAATAACCTCATCGCAGGATTTAGAAGTAAATATACTTTAGTATATACTGTGCAGTTTTACTTTAATCTTATCTATAAATTTATCATAACTTTTAATAATTTTTTTAAGTGTATTCTTTATTTATTTATTGGCTTTTAAATTTCTCTTTCCAAATAAGGGGAGAGAAAGTTATTTATGGCCAGTTTAAAATTCACCATAATGAATTATAAACTGGCCATATAAATTCAACTTAATTCTATTTTTAGTTTTTATTAGATAGTATGATATTTTGTCTGATGGGTGCCATATATTTCTTTTTATAAGCCAATAATTTTTTGGATTTTTATAGTAGCTAAAGTGGAAGGGATCAGCTTATATACAGATCTGCAAAACAGATGTAGTATTAATCCTTCTTGGCAACATTTTTAGCTTTTGGAGATCAAAGTGTTGCCAAATTGGCGATAATAAATGAAATAATAAAAAATAATAAGCTGTAAAAAAATAAGGGAATTGTACAAAAATTTTGAAATGAGAAAAAATTCAAAAATTGAAAAGTAAATTTATAATTAGCCTTACCTATTATATAAATCTTGCCAAAATTATTATATTACATCTGTATCTGATCACCTTATCTTGTATAAAACATACTATGTAAGCCAAAAGAAAACAATAAATGACTAAAAATATTGCCTTTTAATTCTTTTTTAGTTTATTTTGCTTAAATTTCTGATAAAGTACTAGCTTTTAAATTGGGTTACCAGAGTTGAAACTATTATTGTTTGTGTTTAGGGTTTTCACGGTCCTTAAAAATCCATAGGAACTCCGTAATTTTAGCTTTCATTTTTATAGGCCCTTAAAACTACTTAATTTTTGTCAAAGGTCCTTAAAAACTCCGTAATTTTTAAATAGGAATGTGATTAATTTCTTCATCAACGTGAACCACCTTGTCACGGGATTTCCTATTTTGGGACAGTTTTTTCTTAGTTTCTTATTATTTCACAAATAAATAATTTTTCGTATACTTGAAAGGTTTCAAGTATAAAGTCAGCTGCCCTTTCCTAATAGCTAACAGTCATGCAGATTTTAATTAAATGAAGATTAGAGAGTTTGTAAGTATTTCAGTTACTTATGGAAGTTTAATTTTCCTTGCATTGGATGTAATAGGAAAGTCTAAAACTTTCTTCATTCCCAGGCAAAATGTTGGGTATAATCAGCTGGTATATATATATATATATATATATATATATATATATATATATTTTTATATATGTATATTTATATATGTGTATTTATATATGTGTATATATGTATATTTATATATGTATATATATGTATATATATATGTAAATGTATATATATATTCATATATATTCATATATATAAATAGATATGAGTCATTTTTAAACCCTCAGAAAGAACTCTTTATAATATTGTATTTTATTTACAATTTACTTCTAGTTTGATCAAAGAGCTTTAGATGTATATTTTTCAAAATTAATTTTTGTCAAATAGATTTATCTTATAGATTTATCTTATTTATAATTTTAAGGCATTTTTAAAAACTTAATTCTGAAATATTGTAGGGCATTTATTGAACATGCCTTGTCTGGTTCATAATCATTAAAATATGTTACTCAGGAGATAGGGTTTATGCCGTTATGCTGTATATTTCAAGTAGGTACTTATAAAATGTTACTTTGGTCCTTAGAAAGTCCTTAATTTTTGTTCTAGAAAAACAGCGGGAACCCTGGTGTTTACCAAATAAAAGTATTATTGGTTGTGATTTTCAAACTGGGTGCTATGGCAGTAATTAAGAAAAACAGCCAAAAAATTGTGAATTAACAATAAAAAAGCATGAAGTTAATTAAAATTTTAGTTCTCTTCCTTCGCCACTGTGGAAATGTACTCAGAATTATCCTTGTGTTTGTCTCGAGGCATGACTGATCCCCTACTTCCATGGTTATCAAACTGGATGTCTTAGTTGAAAAATTTTCAGAAACTTTAGTCAATTATAAATATTTTCTAAATTGTTAAATTTAGAGAATACTAGCAAGTGTGCCCGTACTTCGCTACGGTGAATTTAATATATTACTTTTAAACAATGATTTTTTTTTCGTGAATTTTTTACTAAAAGTTGTATTTTTCGTTGTTGGAATATTGTTGATAAACATTTCATTGTAACGTAAAAAGTAACTAAGAATTAAATTTTAAATTAGTTCTTATATAAAAATGCTATAATTAGCGTCACATAGAAATGAAAGTCAATCACTTGATATCTCAATTTCCAGGTGAAATCGAATTGATACTATGCAGCACGATGTTTAAATAATATAAAATAAGAAAGGAATAAATGAGATATTTAAAGAAATGACGTCATAATGATAAAAAATGTCATTTTCACTATTTATTGTGCGATAAATTGATAATTTTAATCTCCTGCTTTTAACCGAGGAAAACCAAGCTTAAAACAATGACATAGGATTAACAGAATGACATTACATTGCTAGAAATTATTGCTTCTTTCACTTAGTTATGATGCGATAAATTAAAAAAATAATCGTTTGTGTTTAACCGGGGAAATTAATGCTTGGAATAATGACATGAAACGCTCGAAAAAGGGGGAAGGAATGGATTTCGAACATTAAAAATTTACAAAAACCTTCCCAGGGATATACCCAAATTTTCATGGCGATTGGATGCATGGTTTTTGAGTCTATAGAGTACACACAGACACAAACATTTTTATATATATAGATTTCACTGTTTTTACCTACTATGCAAAATTTTCAGCTTCTTTGTAACATATTTGAACATTACAGAAATATTAGCATACATACAGTTTTTGAAATTTGGGTAATATTTTTTTAAAAAATACTGTCTCAGCATATACATTCATGAGTTTATATTAACCCTTTGCAGTTGAGGGTTTCAAAACAGAGCCATTTAAAATTTGTCTTTAAACTCGAAGGTTCTGCTATAGAGACAATGCAAAATAATTAGTCTTTACAGTTTGTTTTTATTCTTATGTTAACCCTTTCGCTACGGGAAGCGCAAACACATGCTTATCTCTGAGGCCGACAGTCAATTTCGCGAGTAAGTATCCTGGGCCGGAGGGTTTTTTGCTATTAAGCCTAAATTCATGAAATTAAAGAAGTAGCAGCGCGTTATTTAATAATGCTGCGTAAAGTATTTAAACGGAATGGGATTTATATATGTTTATAGATACTTTATATACTTAAGCTATTTCTTATTTAAATATATATTTTACACTTTACTTTTTTTCATTTTTTACTTAGTATTTAATGACTTTTAACATTGCAAAACTGAATACTATGCTATGTTATTTAAACTTTTTTTTGTATGAAAAATTTTAAAAACGGGGATCTACAAACAATCCTATCTGACAGTCCTTGCACTCGGAGTAACTCATTTGACGTTTTGGAGGATTTTTCTGGAATGTGAAAAAACGAAGCTTCGTCATCATCTTTGGCAGATATGTCCTCTTCATCATTAAAATCACTAGATCCATTATGAATATAAAGAATAATCAGAATATATTATAGTGTCACTATTACTAATATCCTAATCTGTTTCAGAATCAAAATCTGAAATATTTTGCGTCATTTTAGCTATTTCAAGCTCAGTTAAACACTTTTGACAGTTCAAAAATCTAACAATAAAAAGAGAAAAAATATCAAGTCTGTCAGATCTAATTCTGTACTAAAACTGGACTGCAAAACGAAATACACAACACTTTAACAAAAATAAAACTCCCCTGCTTACATGAACAAACACCATGTGGGAATTTAAACAGCCATCATAAAACATGTCAATCGGAAACATTTCTTTTCCCTCATGTTTATATAATCAAAAACCACTTGTATGTGTATCATACTACTCTCCTATTGAGTACAAGGTCAAATCTACATGTATCTAAATCCATATGGACTTACAATGCCATCTTGTGTCAAAACTTTTAGTCTTTAAAATGTTCCACAACACTGGCACACATATGTGACGGTCAGGGCTGAATGAGAAAACGCTCTGGCACGCCAGTGTGTCGGCTGGGAAGTGAGTGCGTTTCTTGCTGGCACATATTTGTGACAGTAGGTGCGAAAGGGTTGAAAACAGAAAATTATTTGCATTGTCTCCGTAGCGGAGCCCTGGAGTGCAAAGGATTAAAGAATTTTAGTAAAGAATTTTAGTGGTATTTTAGTATTTTCAAAGCATATATGGAAAATCTGTACTATGGTGAAACTTTGAAAATGTACTTTTAGGAAAAAGATATCTAGTTTTTAAATTTGTTTTAACTTTTTTTCTCTCTATTTCTAGGCAGCAATTATGAAATACAATATTCAGTATATTGACAAATGGAATTTCGTCGGATTACATGATTTCATAAACAGGGTAATTTTATTTTGTTTTTCTTTTGATTCCTTAGATTCTTTGAAAATAATTGTTGTAAAATCACTTTTTAGATTATTAATATAATATGGAATTTTTCCAAAATAATTTTTGAAGAATATTGAACTAGGAAATAAGTGTTAATCTTATGCTAGCTGTTGCTTTTGTTGAAAGTCTTTAAAATTCTATTCCTAGATATAGAATTACATTGTGTCCAGGTAATTTAGAAATTCTTGACTATCAGTGAATATTTTGAAAAAATAATTTGGTGCAATTTGAATCAATGTCAAAGTAACTTATTTTCAATACAGATATAATTTTATAAGGTAATATTTATATACCAATGTGATATTTATTAGTTACATATCAAGGGCCCAATGCATTTATTTTTAATTGCATAACCCACCATAACAACTGACCCTTATCCTGTAGAAGCTCTTCATGCAATTTTTCTATGTCAGAACATTACCATTTCATATAGGAGCTTTTCCCTTAATTTCTCTTTCATGCACTGTTTTAAAATTATTTTTTACTTCTGAGTGCATTAATCATTTTTGTTAAATAAAAGCAATTTTAAAAAAATACTCTCTTATATTTATTATCTTCTCTTAATAATTATTGCTAAAATTATTAAAATTTTACGTAATTTAATTCATTGGATAGTTTTAAAAGTGTTTTAACATAATACAAATATTGCTTCTTTTTAACTAAACTTTAGTCAGTTTTTGGCATTTTTTTCTTTTTAATTTCAGTTTTGTCATTTTTTCTCATTAAAATCTCATATGATTTGTAGCTGGGAGTAATAGTGTAAAATTAAAAGCAAAATGTAACGTTTTGTCACAAGAGTAATATTTTTATTTTTAAAGGTACATTGGTTCTTTTTTAAACACAGATATTTTTCTGTTAGCTGAATAGAAAGATGAATGATGAAATATGCTTTTATTTTTATTTCTTTTGCTTATATTTCTAAATTTTATTATGAAAATTAAATTGTTTTACTTGTGTAATGAAAATAAGTTGCTTTCTTTTCAAAAATTTTGATATTGCTGGTATGTTATGTACAAACTAATATAAATTTTAATATAAATGCTGTGTAAATAGCTGCCATTTTGTATAAATACAGTGGGGATCAAATACAGGAGAAAAAATAGTACGCTGTCATTTTCTGAAAATACTTGCACTTGAATTATTGAAGGAGCATACAAACAAAAGAAAGAAAATAGCAACCGTACCGAATCGTTTGAAAAGAAAAGAAGATCAGTTTTGTAAAGAAGCCCCCCCCCCAAAAAAAAAAAATTTCTTCAAAAGAACTTTTTTTTTTGGGGGGGGGACTATTTTGTCCTTTCCAAAGAACAATTTGCTTATTGCAAAAAAGGAAAACAAGACAAACATGTCAGAAATGTTGTTCATGTATGTGCAAAGAACATTCATTTAACATATGTGTGAAATATGCAAAGAAAGAATTGATCAGAATCAAGAATCAAGAATTGATTCTGATGAGAATTACAAAAGTTAAAAAAAAAGTTCTTTTTTTTTTGGTATTGTGTGTTTCGCTTACACAATAGATGTTTTTGGTATATATATTACTTTTTCCTTTTTTTTTTAAAGTTATAAATAATGAACTGATAACTTAATAGTTATATGTTATTAATTTAAGTTTAATATATAATTATACAAAACTGTACAGTTAGTATTATTTGTTACATAAGGAAAATTATGTTTTTAATAGAAATTAAAACTATTTTTGTATATATGCTTTTCCTATATTACTAATGGTGCGTAACTAATCTAAGATTAAATGGCATGACTCACATCCTTTTGCTTGTGTTTGAATCTGCCTTTGATGGCTGCTAGTTTTGAGTTTTTTAAAATGTTGTTTCTAGCTATTCCAAGGGAATAAAAATAATTTAATCAAACTACATATGCGATAGCTATGTACCTGTCATGTACTGCCAAATTAGTTATGATTAAATTCATGCCATAGATTTACCATCTGTGACCTAAACTTATGAGCACTTTCCCACTTACCGACACTACAGTGATAAATAGACTGTCAACTTAGACGACTGTCGTTCTACAACATCGGAGCCTGTAAAATGCACTAAGATGAGCTACTCACTTTCCCACCAACTGATTCAATGATGATTTTGTCATTTTCGAATGGCCGATATCGTTTATTAGGTAGTTTTGTTTGTTCTACACTTGCTATTCCTTTTGAATTGTTCCGACAGTTTGAGAGCTATTGTTACTCACATTGTTTGCTTTAGATTAATAAATTATATTTTTCGTAATACAGTTGTTAAACGATTTTTTTTTAAATTCATTATTAATATAATATTTAAATTATTAGATTTCTTGCGCATTAAATTTTCACATTCTGCTCAAATTTTAATGTTATGTTATTCCTACATGTTTGATCATGAAATGTAATTTTATTGTAGATTTGCTATTATTATTGTTTGAATTTCACATCTGTTATATTAAGTTCTCAGCTGCAATAATTAATAAGTTAATTTATCACATACTGTTGTTTTTGAAAGCAAATTACCGAGTGTATCAAATTTGGATTTAAAATTGTTTAATAAATTTAAAGAGGAAAAGTTACTGAAGAAAAAAATGATCTGTTAAATGTGTTAATAGTTAAAATTAAATAGATTTAAAAAGGAAAATGAAAAAGACAAAAATAATTACATAAAATTAGGAAAAAGCAATTAAATAATTGAAAATGTTTTTATTTGTATTTTGAGTATATTATTGTTTTAAACAAATATTTTAATTTTTAGAACAGATGCTAGAATTTTAGCAGATTTAAGAGAGTTGCAGAAAAAGTAAAATCAAAATTTTTGAAATGGCATAGTTTAAAAAAAAAAAAAAAAAAAAAAAAAAAAACCCGCTGGGAATTGAACCCGAGGGGGAAAATTGAGAGTGCAAACCGTTAACACTATGCCAAAACAACTCGGAGGTTAGATGTTAAATTGACCTTATCACAAAAAAGAGGCAGAGCCAAAGCTTCACTAGCATACAGCCAATGGAAAAAAATATAAGAAATTGGTGTCTAGTATTAGCATCCAATGTTTTTAAAATGTGTGTAATGAAACAGCATTACAATTTACTTTTCTAACAATAATTGTTGTACTAAGTCTATAAAAGTTACTACTTTAGTCATTACAAAACTTGCACAAGCTTACCGCCATCTTTAAATGAAATGATTATCAGGTAACAGTATTGGTAGACTGGAAAAACTGCTTTCTAGACAACATGATGCCATTTTGTCGTTGCATAATTTATCGGCCAATACAGACAATGTCATATTGGTGAGTGGGAAAGTGCTCTAAAGCTTTGTGGTAAATAGCTTGTATCCAAATATAATAGAGGGAAGATATAATAATGGTATCAAATTTTCTGTAAAAATATTCTCGAAAATACATAAGAAAAATTTTTTATATTTAGCATCTTACAGACGGAGAAAGAGACCATTTCTTTGAAGTGATTTTACCTGTAATGATTGAGATGACTCTTGACCTGCCTAATGTTTGTACTCAGGTAAAATATATTAATACTCTGTATTTCTTTTTCTTATTATCTGACTAGTGCCTTTTTATTTGTATTCATTTTAATTTATTACTGAAAGGTTCAAGAAAGCCTTTTAATGTTTGGTATCCATCAACTAATAATTTGATTGCTTTTTGCATTCTTTAGTTGTCATTTATCATTGACGTATCTTACTGTGATAATTAGGATAACATTATGCTGTATTTGGGGAAATAAGGCTTAGTATAAAGTCTTAAACTTTTGAAGAAGTATTTAAAGCTTGTATTAAACAGAAATCAAATGAATCATTTTATAAGATAAAAAAAATGTATACTCTAAGATTAACCCCTTGACATACAAGTAAAACAGAATCTGATGTGTCCGAAAAATACTATTAAATTCTGGCTCATCTGAACAATTTTTTGCAAGTTGCGAGAAAGGGAATGTTTTATTTTGAAATTTGCATTGCTATGAAACATTTAATGAGGTTTATATATGATACTAATGATAATAATGCATAAAACACTGTCTACCAATAAGTATTTGGACACTTGTGATAGGAAAGAAAAACTAACTTTATTCAAAATCGATAGTTGGTAGAGCCTCCACGAGAGGCAATTCCAGTGTGAACCCTCTGGAGCATACTTTCCACAAGTCTTTGTATTACAGCTAGTGGTATTGTCTTCCACTCGGCTTGTAATAGACATACAAGTTCTTTCACCGATTTTGGACGGGTAGTGCACCCCTTCATTCGGCAATCTGACTCGTCCCAATTCTCGATAGGGTTCAGGTCTGGGCTCCAAGCAGGCCATTCCGTTTGATGAACTCCATTGGCACCATACCAAGCCTTGGTTAATCTCTAAACGGGACAACTGGCATTGTCGTCCTGAAAGTAACAGGGGTCCAACCCGTAAAACTGCTATAATGTAGGAAGCCCATTGTCATTCAAAATAGTGCAGTAGTCGTCGGTGTTGAGCTTATCATGAATGGGGACCAAGGGTCCCAGTCCACACCAGGAGAAAAACGCCCAGACCATAATTCCACCTCTGGCGAACTTGACTGTTAGCATGATGCATTCTGACAAAACATTCTGTTATGTGCTCTTTTTCTCCCTTCTTCCGATTTTGATGATTTGAGCAATGAACAACCAGCACATAGTCTACAGCTAAAGAAATTTGCTTTTTGAACACAGTCTGCAGACTATACATGAGAAATTACAGTACATGTTTAGATCAATGCAAAATGAAAATATTCTGCATAATTTTACGTATAGTTCTTTTCTTTTATAAATTGTTCTTGACAGTTGAAACCAGTTTTTGTTGCTTGTCATGTAAAAAAAAAACTTTGGCTATAGAGTATATTTATTTTTTTTTTAAATTAGCCTATACCTTTATTGAAGAAAGGAATGGATCACTCTCTCACTATTTCCCAAAAGCAAATAGGGTGCCTTTTATTAAATGCATTTTTTTGCACTTATCCCAGAAGAACTCTTCCTCGTAGACGTAAAAAAGAAAGGTGGATATGTGAATATGCAACATATCCTGATATAAATTTTAATAGGTAAGTTAAAAGTCAAATTTCCTCTTTTATACATGTACAATTGACCCTCGAAAATCTGGAACGGTCTGGTCCACAGTGCTTACGGATTTTGGAATTTTCCGGATTATAGAAGTCTGTTAAAAACCATAGATTTTTTTTTTTTTTTTTTAATTAGGAAAATAAGGAATCCTGTGACCCCCTGCATATAACACTTCTGTTATACATTGACATGGGATTCTGATTGTTTCTTTATTGGTTTATTATTAGATCAATCATTAATTTTGTCTCTGTTTAATATATTAACTACAGTAAAACATTTATTATATAAATTTGAATTTTGATGGGAACTCAAACAATTTTATTTTATATATATATATATATATATATATATATATATATATATAGTTAGATAGATAGATAGATAGATAGAGAGATAGATATAGATATAAATAATTATATATTTATATTACTACAGAAAAAATAATACAAATAAATTATTTGAAAGCATATTTACATAAAAAAGATGTTAAAATTTAGAATTTTTATTTCAATTTTAAACTGCAGTTATGGCGCCATGTGGCGAGCTGAAAGTGAAACAAAATGAAGAATGCTGTAAAATGTCTGTATTTCATATTATACAAGTGTTATTTGTTGATAGAAATAAATATACAAAATGGAAAAAAATTAATTTAATCGAGTATTTTTTTCCAAACTCCTGGTCATGGGTTGAAAAAAACTTTAATCGTCATTAAAAAAAAAAAATTATGTGTAAATATGAGCAGGTCATCTATTATTCTTTAGGAAAAATATTTGTAAATTTTATTATAAAAATAATTTTTAACAGCAGATAATATGTGGTGGCGTTAATTAGAAAAAATGTAAAGTTTTTTAACATATAATCCGCGGATTATAGGCAGGAAATTAGGATACTTTCCATATTGCGTGCAATTAAGGTTTTATTAAAAATTAAAGCTAAAATCTGGAAAATGTCCGGATTTTGGAGATTTTTGAGGTTTAACTGTATATAAATATTTTGGAATTGATTATAAATGAGGATTCTAACTTGATTTGTATGCTAGTTCATGGTCAATATTTTCTATAATACCTAAAATGTACAAAAAGTGTTATTCCCATTAGTTTGATAAGAGTGCTTTTCTCTTTACCAGCACAACAGCAACTAAATTGGCTAGTAAATAATGCAACAGTAGATTGGTATAATGTCATCTAGTAAGCAGTTTTTCCTCTTTACCAATAAGATTACTTAATAAAGTGAAAAGTTCTACTCCTATTATCCCCTATATAATAATAGCCTAAGTTATCTGTCCATCTGTCCTTGAATTTATGAAGCGGTTGGACCTGGAACGAACAGGGGCATCCATATTGGATTCTTGATGAGTTAGGGTTAGCAAAATTCAAAACAAGTCTTTAAAACATTCGAAATCCTCTCCTTCCCCCTTTTCTAGCGTTTAATGCCATTATATCAAGCCTATGTGCCCAGATTAAAAAGCAGATGACTAAATTTATCACATAATAAATAGATAAAAATACCATTTTTTTGCTGGCATTATGATGTCATTCCTTTAACCATCTCGTTGAATCACTTCTTATTTTTAATAATTTAAATATTGTCTGCATTATTTTCATACGTTTTATCACTCAACTTAGATATTACCTAAATAATTTTCTTTTGTATTTAGATTAAATAATAGATTAGGTACATATGTGATAATTTTAAATTTAATCAACGATTTTTTTAACAAATTCTTTTTATAAAGGTCTAGGAGTCTCTTTCACAGACGAATAAATATCTAGCGTTTATGTTATATATCTTTGAAGATTAAGAAGTTTGTTCGTTTGTGTGTTTGTCTTTTATACGTAACCATACGATTTGACTAAATGAATTCAACGTGATTCTAAACTGCATTCACAGTATAGGGAGACTTTAGAGGATAAACAAATTATTGAGCGTATACCAGATAATTCTCAGCCAAAACAGAAACCATTTTTTTACCTGCCTCACAGGATACTTCCTGAAAAATTAAAAAACTTACTAATCCCGTCATATGACGAGCTATATGCTAGTTTTTAGATAATGGTAGGCTCACAAGTAATCTAAAATGGCTAAAGTAGTAACTTTTAAACTCAGTTGAATAATTATTGTTAGAAAAGTAAATATTAAACTCTGTGTGATTACACAAATTTTAAATACATTGGATGCCAATACTGCTAGACTTTCAAAAATTATAAAAATCAAGGTCTTCCTATATAGTGCACCTCAATACAGTAAAAGGCATTTAAAGTTTTTATAGTTTCCGTAAAAACTATTATATTAAATGCAAATATTGTAGGGTTTTACTGGTTCTAATTTGAATATTTCAAAATTATTTGTTTTTAAATGATTCAAAAATGGCCAGAGATTTTAAAAATGTAAAAATAAAAAAATAAAAAAATTCTAATTTTTGAAGGTTTAAAGGTGATGTGTCCCCTTAAAATTTAATATTGGTGTAAAAAATATTTAGAACAATTTAAAGTAACATATTGTATGACATTATGTTGTTTTCATGTTACTGAATTGTTTAAAATGTTTTCATTAAAATGTACTAAATAGATTAGATTTTAATTGTCAAAGTATTATTTGTTAATTTTTATTTGTTTCATTTGTACTTTAATGTCATATATAGTACAGTAAAATATTTCTTTTTCTTATATTTTTGTCCAGACTTTTTTATGGTACTAAAAATGGTATACCTGCACGAAGTGCTGAAAAGTTGAAGTGCCTTTTTAACTATTTCCGGAGAATTACTACAGAAGGTAAATGTAATTGTTGAATAATTAAATTCTCTCTTGAATGTTTATCACAATCAGAAGAAAATGATAATGTGGCTTAAATGTAGCTGTATAAAATTATTCATAAAAGCATCTTTAATTCATTTCAATTCTCATACTCACATGGTTTCCGCACACCTGGAAAATCATGGATTTAGACAATGGATTAATTTTGTCATGGAAAGTCTTGATTTTTCAAGTAAAATGAGTAAAAGTCATGGATCCGCTAAACTACCGATTAAAAAAAAAACATTGAATTGTTTAATTCTATTTTTACTTGTCATTTGGCTTGTCGGTAAGTGCTGGGGAGCAAATGTCGATTAATCGACGGCCGGTCGGTATGCGCTGAGGACAAAACATCGATTAATCGACGACCGGTCGGTAAAGTTTTAACAATAAAGATAAAAAATTTGAAGATATAGGTTTGGTTAAAAATTGTGAAATTTATAAATTTCATTTCTGAGAGTGTTTCTCTTATAAACAATACAAACAACTTTGAAATAATTTCTAACTTTAATTTTACATTATGTTGGGCAATAGCTGTAGATATCCAAAATTTGATGTTCAACAAACAGTGACAATCAAAGTATTATCCAACATTTGTACAACATTGAATGATATATTTTGTGGTTCTTGGGATAGTTATTTTGATATTATTCCAATTCTTCTCAGAGCCTACTGGTACTGTGACATTCCATCGTCAAAGTCTCGAAGAGGAAGATCTTCCAAAGTGGAACATATCTACTCGGGGACTTAGAACTGCAGTTATAAAATCATCTGGTCTCATTGAAACAGATGGCTCTGGTATGCTACAGGTAATTTCAATTAAAAATTATTTTGTCTTTTCTTTTATTTTGTACTGCTTATAAACATGTGGCTTTCAAACTGTTATGTAGAACCCTGGGTTCTACAAAGTGTCTTTTAGATTTCATAAGTCAAACTGTAAAATTAAAAAAAAAAAAAGCACTCAAATTTAGTTGAGTGGTGTTTTTTAAATTCAAGCAAAAAAAAGCTTAAAATTTCAGGTGCAGTTTATTCAAAATATACAGAAATATCTCCTAAAGCTTGAAAAAAAAAATTAATGACATTCAGAATAGTGTATGCAAGCAAAAAATCTTTCTCAACATTTTTTTTTTAATAATAAAACTGGCAATACAGACAGATATCTTTATGCCAAACATGGCTGCAAAGCTGCAAGTCATTTAGCCAGGGAGCATGTGTAGCTTAAGGAATGCTACAGATATGAGTACCCTAATTTCCGACGTATAATCTGCAGGTATGAATTTCGCAATACTTTCAGAGAAAAATATCGTATAATCTGCAGATTAAATTTCCATTTTAATCTCATGTGATTAGTTTTCAATGTATGTGGAAAACAGTATATCTTTTAGTGTTTTAAAAAACTTAAATTTAAACTGTTTACTTAATGATAACATTTTCTTTAAATTAAAAAAAGTAATCTAATAAAGTGAAATTTTGAATAGACTTAAAAATTTTTATATTTAACCTCAGTAAAAATATAGTCAAAATATTTACATTAATTAGTACAGAAACAATGCTACAAATAAATTATTCGAACCCATTTTTAAATAAAAAAGATATTAAAATTAAGAATTCATAAAATGCATCTTTTCATTTTTAATTTAATATGGTTATTTGCGATCTGTAATAAAATTTTATACTGCAGTTATGGCCCCATCTGGTGAGCTAAAAGTGGAAAAAAGTGAATGCAGCAAAATGCCATTATTTTAGATTATACAAGCTTTATTTTTTCATAGAAATAAGTATACAAAATGGAATATATTAATTTAATTGGGCATTTTTATCCAAACTGCTTGTCTTTAGCTGAAAAGAATTTTTAATCCTCATTAAAAAAAAAATAAATAAATAAATAAAAATAAAATTTATATATATATGAGCAGGTGTTGCCATCTATTATTCTTTATGAAAGATATTTGTAAATTTTATTATAAAATAATTTTTATCAGCAGGTAATATGCGGCAGCATATAATACACATTAGAAGGAAATTTAAACTTTTTTAACGTATAATCCGCAGATTATATGCTAGAAATTAGGGTATCATTACCCTTGTTGGGTCTTTGTAATTTAACCTAAGGAACCAAGCAGGCTTTTCCTACCACCTCCAAATGTGTCATATAAAAACATGGAAGAGATTGTGAGTGCAGACCTATTTTCTATTCTCAAGTCACCATTAATTACGGGTGGGTCGCTGCCGACTCACACATGCACATCTCTTGCTTGGTGAGGCACCTCCACAGTGTGCGTATTATAAGACTACTTATACATTCCCACATATCTTGTCTTGTATTTGTTTTTAATCTTTGCACATAAGATTCTTTGGAAATTCATCACCTAATCTTAATTTAATCATTGGGGAAATGTCTCATCCAGGCTTATTCCCTTTTCTTTGCTGTACTGATTTGTACTTTGCAATCTGATTTGTATTTGTTTTCTAACTTTTGATGTTCAATTTTATAATACTGAATTCTTAATCCATTAATTATTGATTTTAATTTGAATCTCTAAATTCTTAATTTTCTTTCTTTTTTTTTTTTGTGCTGTACGTTTTCAATTTTTCAATTTCTCGTTTACATTTTAATCTTTAATTTTTAATCAAACTTTGCTGATTATCGTGTTATTTTTGTGTCTTTCTAAATTTTCTACCTATTTATTTGGTTTTAAATGTTTTTTTCTATTAGATTCAGGCATCTTTCTTTTTTAATGTTTCATCAAATGTCATTTTTTTTTCGAAATTGTTTCAAATTGTATTGGGTTTTTTGTCATGTTTGGCGCATTTTGTCCAGCCACCTTTAATGAACACAGTGATCTTTGTCAGCTCGAGTCTTGATCCTGCAACCCTCATCAACACCTTTGCTGACTGAGCTATCACATACCCATACTAAGCACATTCTAAGGATAGGTAACACCTGGAGCCAGGGTTTGTTTTTTGTCGGCAGAAACTGACAAAAACACTTGATATTATCTGTCTTATCATGACATTTTTTCAATAGTACTAAATTCCTAAATATAATTTATTTAAAATATTGTGGATAGTTTTTATTACAAAACTAAGTAAATAAATAGGTTTGAAAAAATGAATAAAGTAATAAATAAAATTTTTGTTACATCATATAGTCTGGTTTGGAAAGTTTAGGAAAACTTGTCCTTTGCTTTGGTATACTCCATGGGAAAAGAACATAAGTGTATTTGAATAATTTTTTGTTCTTTCAATGATATTGAATAATCATTGTGTAAAATTAATTAATTCCATTAAATTCATCCCTTCTATAATAATAGCCTAAGTTATGTCTGTCTGTCCTCGAATTTATGAAGAGGTTAGCCTGGAATGGATAAAGGCATCCCGTGATGAGTTAGGGTTAGCAAAATTCAAAGCGAGTAAACTTTGTCTTCTCCTAAACTATAGATCTGATTCTAAAGTAAATTGGTATAACTATGCTTCATATCACAGCAAAAAATGCTGTCTTCTTTAAAACGTTCAAAACCCATGCCTTCTCCCTTTTTGAGTGTTTAATGCCCTATTTTCTCTGGTTTAATTTAACAATTTATCGCATAATAAATAGGTAAAAATGACATTTGTTTCTAGCATTATGACATCATTCCTTTCACCATCTCATTGAATCATTTCTTATTTTAAATTATTTAAATATCGCGTGCATTATTTTTATACTTTTTATCACTGAATTTAGATATGTTAATAATTTTCTTTTATATTTGGCTTCAATAATAGATTAGGTACATATGTGATAATTTTGAATTCAATCATTGATTATTTTCTGTTGCTAGGAAAATTTTATCATTGGTATTAACAACCAATTCTTTTCATAAAATTCTAGGAGTCTATTTCACAGACTGATAAATATCTAGTGTTTAAGTTATATATCTTTGAAAATGAAGAAATTTGTTCGTTTGTGTATTTGTTTTTTATACATAACTACACGGTTTGCCATCAATTCTCTCCATTTTGGACATCATTCGTATATGCCGCCAAATAATCACTGTCAATATTAATACCTCTGCTGTCCATCCTATCACGTAGTGTGACAAGATATATTAAAGTTGTCAACTAACATACGGTCAGTAAAGATAAATTATTGAGCATGTACCAGATAATTTTCAGCCAAAAAACAAACCATTTATTTACCTGCCTCATAGGGTACTTTACAATTCTGGAAAATTAAAAACTTTATTGATCCTGTCATGTGATGGGCTATATGCTAGTATATATATATATATATATATATATATATACACTTTTTTACAAACCATTTCTATTTGCATGTAAACTTTAGTATACTGCGTTATATCATTATTTTAAATACTCTAATATGTGATGTTAAAATATTATTGGTCTTTTTATAATTTTAATGTTTTTTAAGTACTTTTAATAGGAATTCCAACATTATACAATAATTTACATGAATTACCATATATGGATTTCTGATTTTCAAGTGGAAGATAATTGGCATTGTATAAGCAAAATACAGTTGTATGATCTTTTTGAAATTTTTTGTTACTTTGAATACCATTCAAGTTCTTGAGTCTTAATTTTTAGATGTTCACATATAAGATATTTATGTGAATTATGAATCACTATAGATTAAAATTTTTATTTGTATTATTTCTTAGTATATGTCAGTTTTTCTACTTTTCAGACAGAAGCTATTTTCTACACACAATTCATATTTGACACAGCTGTCCTGAAAGAGTTAATTAAATTTTTATTTGTGTATTTAGCACTATAAAAAATGTTAGTATTGCTACTTTTATAATATGCTAGATGCTTTGTACCTAACCTTTGGTCTCTGTGGTTATTAAGGACAGGTATTTAAGGTGAAATTAAATAAAGGTTAAATTAATTTCAAAACTTTTATTAGTTCTTAAATTATCACACTAACAATATGTAAAGTTTTGAAAATAAAACAACTCATTATTATAAAATGTGTAATACATTCAATTCAATTTAATTTTCATCATGCACTTAAATATAATCTAAAGAAATAATAAAATTATATTTTACAAAGATTTTTTTAATGCTAATGGAAAATCTGAAATAAGATTGGCATCTAAAAATTAGATAAATGACACAACTGAGTTCGAAATAAAAGGAATATTCCAAATTAAAATTAATAAAATGAAAAATAATGTTAAGAAAGCATTGATAATTTTACTATCTAAAAATTCATTTTAAACTCTGTCATATAAGTTAAATTACTTAAAAGATGTTATATTTTTTATCCTGTTATTAAAAATAAATTATATAAAACATTATCAAAGTATAGTTGCCAAGCCTAATTTAGGATTAATGGAAGAGGTTTAGCATCCAAAAATTTTATAAATGAAAATGGTACAACTAAATTCAAAATGAAAAAAATATTCCCAATTAAGTAAATATGGTCAAAAAGTAAGTAAAATTGTATTACACACATGCATACAAAGGATTATATATATTTCATGCTTGAGACAGCCAGAGATCCACCATAATTTATTAATAGCTGGGGCACAGAATAATTTGTGGTCACATTGTCTTACATTCCCAATTATTCTTAAGCTTATTCCCATTTTTTTATGTTAATTTCTTATTTTTAAATGCTAAAATTGTAAATTTTACAAATATTGTACGGATGTCCCTGGCCGCAAAAATATGTGTGTTGTTTCTAACCCTAAACTTTCTACTCTTTAGTTTTGTGTCATGAACTCATGAATCCACCTCCCTATTCCCTCTTTTAGTGTCCTTATTTTTCTGCTAGTTGTTATTTTATGCTTACTGTTAGAAATCTCTGGATTAGAGGGCTCGGCCCAAGAAATCCAGTTGACCTACCATCTTGAAGGTCTTACATTCCCAAACAATACCAATCGAAATGTAATTAATTGCAGAATATCTCAAAAAACATGTTTAAATATAACAAATAGATATATCTGAAAATGATGTCATGGTACTAAAAATTTTAAATGTCAAAGCCATGGAGGTAATGTGCATCAGTAATTTTTAAGACACGTTTGTAGGTTATTTTATTTTTATAAATTAACATCAACACATTTATTATCTGTAGTTGATTGTGTTGACTGTGGTTAATGTTTAAAAATAAAAAGAAAAAACTTGTTAAAAATAGTTTCAAAATAAATAATGAAAATTCCATTTTATAAAAAATGGCTTTCAGATGTTTTGCATGTTGTCATAAAGAATCCCTCTTCCTTGTGCATGCAGCTCTCACCATTTAAGAATACACATCTTTACAGAAAGATACACCAGCACTTTTGTTTATTAACACATTGTGTGCAGTTACATTTGGCAGCGGAATTGTACTGGGAGCAAGCATTTTGAGTGTAAATTTAGTTATTCAGTTAATTCTCAATAGATTGAACATTATTTAATTTTTTTAACCAACTTTTCGTACTTTATATTGAAATATATAAACAAAAATATATAGACTAATAAACAAATGTATATATATATATATATATATATATATATATATAATATCATTTTTGCAAGAATAAATAAAAAGTTAATTTTAAATCTAAATTGATTTTTTTTTAATCAACCTTCCCGTTCCGTGGTTCTGCATCCACTGATGTAAAAACTACTTTTTGTTTGTCTCAATTTTTCCAAAATCTCTGTCAGCCGAACGATGGCCGATTGGTTAGAGTGCTGGCCTTCGGTACCGGAGTTCGTGGGTTCGAATCCCACAGTGGCATGGATGTTCGTAGCCGTTCGGAATCGGCTTTAAGCTGTAGGTCCCGGTCTCATTAGCCCTCGTGTTGCAAAAAGTAGACCGTAGCACTCCAAACCAAACCAAACCAAACCAAAATCTCTGTAGTAGACAAGAACATTCAGCTTCGCTTTCCTTATATACCGTTATTTTTGTACCCACAAACAAACCATGTTGTTACACTCACCTGTTACTAGTACATGACCTGCACTCAAGTATCAATCATTAGAAAATATACTAGTACATGTCCCACTCTCAAGTATCAATCGTCAGAAAATGTACTAGTGCGTGTCCTGCATATAATGTGTTAACATTCATGAAAAACAAGAATGGTATCCTCATTATTTTCATGCATGATATAAATTTATGCTTGAAAAATAGTTAAATAATTACCTTTATAAACATAAACCTTGAAAATGAATTCAAGAATAATATATACTTTATAATTTTTGTTTTATCACAAGTATTTTCTCATAAAAGACTTTTTTTTTCTTTAATGTTAGGCAGATTTTGCTAATAAATTTATTGGTGGAGGAGTATTGGGACAAGGTTGTGTGCAAGAAGAAATACGATTTGTCATTTGTCCAGAATTTATAATATCCAGACTGTTTGTTGAATGTTTAGGTAACAATGAAGTATTAATAATAACAGGTGAGTTTTTGTTTTGTTTTTAAAGTATAATTCATGCAACTACCAATATTTCATATGAAATCTTTCATCCTTGTTTAATTTCCTAAGTAATTTCCTGAATGTTTATTAATATAAACAATTTGACGTAAACAAAATTCTGCAACTGTAGTCTGTCTCTTAGAATAGACACTCCAGGGTCAGGCATCCTCATTCCTCTGTCATCAGTTACTGTAGTACAAACTAAGGAACAGGCAAAAATGCATTTATTTCCAACACTTTAGTTGAGGATTGGATTCATTTATGTTTGTACAATTTCCATTAATTTTTTCTTGTAGGTAATTTTTCTGTGCTAAATATTTTTACTTGATTTGTATCTTCTCACTCCTTTTTAGTTTCACTATATATAATTTTTAATTCTTGTTATTTGTAGTATGTGATTTGTGCATATTGAGTTTTCAACATTAGTAGAAGCAATGTTTTAATTTTAAAGTAACTAATAATGACTTTATATATAGAGAGGTTATGTTAGGGTGAGGGTAGTTAGGTTATTGACATGTGAGAGTTTTATCCAGTTTTAACCAAAGTTTTTCTCATATGACAGTTTTATCTGGTTTATTGAAACATTTAAATCAAATATTTTCTATTACTTTATTTAATCTTCAAAGAGATTTTCAGAATGAAGACAAACTTTTTATTCCCAAGGTATCCTCTATTTAGAGGTTTCATCATATGTATATATATACCGTAATTTCTCACGTATAGTCCGCGGGTGCAATTTTCTATTTAAAAAATTTCATAAATCATTAGATAGTCCACACCACTAGATAATCTGCAGACTATATGTGCAAAAAATATATATTTTACTATGAAAACATTAAATCATTTTAAGAATAAAAACTAAGTATAGTAGAGTGCTGAAAAGTCTGGATTAGACTCAATTAATACGACCTTTAAAATTTGAAATGATTTCTTCTGCCATAGCCTCAGAGATGAATTTTAATGGAAGAAACAGAGCTGCCTGCATTTCTCTGTTCGAGAACCCAGCTATGTAAATTGTCCTCTAATGCAGGCTATTGTATTTTTCTTTGATGATTGGATTGCTTTAATCTCATAAATTTAATGTTTCCTTTCGCTTGTGTAAATTTTCTTTCTAGTCGACATTCTGAATTACTTTCAGCTTGAAATCAGCAGTAAAACTGTGACAATGCTTAACCCTTTAGCTGACAGTGGTTTCACAGCAAAACCTCCTATTAAACATTTTTTTTCGTTAAACATTTTTAGAGAAATATGAATTTTTTTCAATTTTTTTTTATGTTTTAGACATTTAAAACTTACAATAAATGACTACTTCTTTTGATTATTTTTTTTTCTTTTGAAATATACATATTTATACTTGCTGTACCTAGAAAGTTAGTAATGAAAATGTTTTTACTTATGACCCCAAACAAAAGTATCTTTTCAAACAACACTTATAAATTGTTAAATTATTTATTTATTTTACTTTTTTAAAAGCACTTATTTATTGTTCTTCTAATATAATTAAAATTTTAAAAAATATGTTCACGTTATACAAGGGGATGGGTTGGATAGATAACCCCCCTCAATTCCTCCTATGGTATCCTCTAAGACAAACCCCTCTAAGGATTGCAAAGAAAAATTTCAATACATTTTGCGTTTATAAGGTTCATATATAATAATTATAAACTAATTTCATGAAATTCAATAGAATTCATGTAGGTGACCTTTAAAGGGTTAAAAGATATAATGAATGACTAATTTTGCCACAAATCAAAACTTTGAAAACAGAACACTGTTGATACATGAGTGTATCTTAACAATATGAGAGATTACATTTTAAAATAACAATTTATTAATGAAGAAAATATCTTGACAAGAATTCTCAGTAGCTTCAGTTGATACAAAATATAAAAGTCATACTCACATAGTCTTGTAAACTTTAACAACAAAATATATTTACCACTTGTTAAACTCAAAGTAGTAGCTCTACTAAAAAATAAATAAATAAATAAATAAACACCAACATCTACTATACTTCATTTGAAGTATCCACACTTGTTGCAAGTTTTAACCACACTTGGTTTACTCCATACTTGCCTGCCACCAACATTCACCAGTACCTGGCGTCACTAGGGCCATCAGGGAAAAGCAAGAGAGTATGCACATCCAGTAACATGATATTTATACTAATTTTAAACAGTTAATGAAACAGTCAGCACAAATGCAAAAATAAATAAACAAACATGGTGTGACTTAACTCAATTGGTTGAAACAGTTTTAAGAAGTTTTAGCTACATTTCTGCCAGTGCAAGCAAAACACAAATAAAATAAAAAGAAAAGCTTCAAGAAGGGAAATTAGCCCAAATGAAGCAATGTCTAAATATTAAACAAATATTTAAACTTGTTAAAACTTTAACTGTTAACTTAATGCAATCATTCAACAATAACAAAAAGTTTTGGGAAATCAATAGTTTTGAATTAACAAACTGTTACTATTGAACCTTGTGGTGAAATGACATTTGACCCGCAACCTTTTATCTTGAACCCATTCACTTGGTCTTGTCAATGGAGCTGTAAATAGTGGCTATCGATATTTTCCCGTACTCCAGGACGCAATTTAAAATTGCCCTGCTTAGTACTATTGATCCGTTCTGCTTTATGGACGGTATTTGTTTTTTCATGGTTTATTACCGATATAATACGATGTTTTCTTGGCATCTTGTGAGTCATGCTTTTGTTTACATTTGATCATTGACCGTTTGCACGATATACTTTTTCCCTTTACTTCCGATTTTGATGATTTGAGCAATGTGAGCAACCAGCAAATAATCTGTGGCTAAAGAAATTTGCTTTTTAAACACAAATAGTCCACGGACTGTATGTGCAAAATTATGGTTTATATATGTGTGTGTGTGTATATATAAATATATATATTATATTATATATAATTTAATCACATATTACCCTGAAAAATTTCACTATCATGTGATAGAATTTGATTAAAAAAATGTTTAGAACTATTTTCTGCATACCTTAACATAGAGCTAGAGGAATCCAATATGGCTGGCACTTAACTATCTTAATTGTTTTTAAAAATTGGTGACATGCACAAATAAAAGTCTTATATATATATACATATATATATATATATATAATCGTACAGGGAGACTAACCACCCCAAACTTAGACTTGAAAACTTCTTTGGAAATTGCCCCTATTATTTTCCTCAGCCCAGGCATGCTGGGCTGCCAAGTGTTCCGCTAATCGTCTGTCGGAAAGAAACGCATAGTCGTCGTGGCCGAACGTAACTTTTATTTCATCCGATCAAAATCAGACAAATTCCAGAGGCGTCTGAACCAGACGGTGTCAGAACGCTCTCTCTCTAAGTAATGCCAACCTTCTGCTAGAGATGACCAAAACCCATGTGTGTATGCTGAGGAAACTGTTAATTGCTTATAAAGAGTAACCTTTGACTAGAGCCATCTGCAAAAGTGTGGCGTTCCAGATGACTATTATTGCTGATCGTTACAAATTTTCCTGGGAGAGTTATTGCATCCTCATTTTAAAATGCCAACAATATCATTTTCTGTTTTGGGTATCATAGAAAGAATTTCGGGGTTCGGCTGAAGGAATGAAAACATCCTCGTTTAAATTGGATGGCTGGGAAATATGGTTAATATAAAGAGAAGAAATTAAGATCTAGAATAATGAATGGGGAAAAGGGATAATTTTGGATAGACTTTAGGGCTTAGATATTGATATTATTACACACACACACACATATATATATATACATATATATATATATATATATGTATACATAAAGAAATATCTCTTAGAGAAAGTCAGCATTTCTATCACTTAATTAAAATGATAATGATTGTTTTAGCAAACAACACGAGACTATGTTTTGAAATAATGTGTTTGTACACTTTAAAAATATATTTTAAGGTTTGACTTAAACTTTATGAATACTTTAGGTATATTTTTGATAAGTGTGAAAATTATTAATTGTATGTTGCAGGTGAATGTGTTAGAGAGATAGTTTTTTTTTTTAAACTTATAATCTCTTTCTTTCTTTTTTATTAAAAAAAAAAAAGGAGCTGAGCAGTTTAGTAAATATAGTGGCTATTGTGATACTTTCAAATGGGAAGGAAATTTTGTAGATGAAACACCTAAGTAAGTTTCTCTTTTGAGTATTATATTCATAATTATTTTATATTCATGAGTGTATGGTTAAACAAATATTTAAAAGAAAGAAATTTTAGTTTGATTTTAATGAAATTGTTCTTGAAAATACAATATATAAACTAAAGTCATAAAACATGTTACAATTTTTTTCTTCTTGTTTGTGTGTATTGCATTTGTTACTGTGTGATGAATATGGCATAAGTCATATTTTTCAGAGAAAATTTGGAGATTTCTGTTTATAGGGACTCATCCACCTATTGAAATTTTCTACACCCACCCTAATGGAAAGCTAGAACATTTGTAACTTTTATATAACATCTGACTAATAGTAAGCCCATAATAATATATTTAGACAAGCATTTAAGGAAAGCGTATGACATTTATTATTTTAATATCATAATTAAGACACAATTTAAAATTTCATGGATTGCTTGATTTCATAGTCACATTGATATGAAAGTCATTTAAATCAACTATACTTATTTTTTAATACAGTTTATGAATTTTTTAAATGACTTGCATTACAGTGGTGAAAAATTATGATACAGAAAACGAACGATACAGAAAATAAAATAATCTCTGATTTGATTAAAAAAATAATAATATTTGTAACTAGTACCACACTGAAAAAACTATCATTTAATGCTTAGAATTTAAAATTTCATACCAAAAAACAAATGTCCTAGCTTTTTCACTACCCATGCTGTTTTGGATTATTGAATGTATTAAACCATACACAGTAAATACTCTGGAGCATGAGTGAAATTTAGTTTAAAAGAAAAACTATGCTATTCATAAGCCCCGTTTACATGTGCCACCAGTAAAGTACCGAGGTAAAAGGGATTTTATTCTGAGAGTAGAAAAAACCCATTTGCATGAGCAGTGATAAACATTAAATGAAGCATTTTTGCTGAGATGGCCATCAGAACCACGTGATCATTTGGGAGTGCAATCCCATCATTCATACATTGTGATTTGCTTAGTCTTTGACACAGAGTCTGAAATCTATGTTTCTTTAAGCAATTTTTATTGAATCATGTCAAAAAATTTTTAGATTTTGATGAAAATTGTACATGTTGTAGTCATTCATATATTAGAAACAAACATTCACTAGAAATTTCTGCAAAATGTTTATTTGCTTTGCAACGTTATGTAAATGCAGAAAATTTTGTACTATAAAATAAATCTTTTTTTTATTAGTGTAAAAATTCTAAATTGTAATAGTGTTTATATATTATAGTTAAGTTATTCATTACATATTGAAATTATTCTTTAAGCATTTTTTTAAAGCAAAGTTTGCAATATAAAGAAAAAATTACATAAAATGTACAATAAAAATTCAGTTTTTATTCAATTTTAAAAAAATTTTATTTATTAATTTTACTTTGCAAAAACTTAAACAGTAAACATGGTAAGGTATTGCAGGATTTTGGAGTTTTGTGAGTTGGCAGATGTTTTAACCTTTTAATTTATGAGACACATTTCAACTGACTATGTAAATTTTATTTGTATGTAGTATTTAGTATGTAACTTCTTGGCATTATACTGAAGTGATACAGGGTTCCCATGGTCCTTAAAAGTCCTTAAGAACTCCTTAATTTTAACTTTCATTTTTAAGGGCCCTTAAAACTACTTAATTTTCATCAAAGGGTCTCAAAAACGGCTTAATTTTTAAATTGGAATGCGATCCATTTCTCCATCGATAAAATCCACAGTCTCATGTGATTTCCTATCAGTTTTCTTATATGACAAATATATAATCTTTTGTATACTTAAAAGGTTTAAAGTATAAAGTCACCTGCCCTTTCCTAATAGCTGACAATCATACAGATTTTAATTAAATGAAGCATGGAGGATAGGAGTTTGTAGATATTTCAGTTACTCATAGAAGTTTAATTTTCCTTGCATTGAATGTAATAGAAAAGTTTAAAACTTTCTTCTTTCCCAGGCAACGCCAGGTATAATCAGCTATATATATATATATATATATATATATATATATATATATATATATATATATATATATATGTATATCAGTCATTTTTAAACTTTTAGGAAATACTATTTATAAGATTGTTTTTATTCACAATTTATTTTTAGTCTAATCATTCCAAAAACTTTAGATGTACATTTTTTAAAATTAGGTTTTGTCAAATATTTATCTTATATTAATTTTTAGAGATTTTAAAAAACTTAATTCTGAAATATTGTAGGGCATTTATTGAACATGCCTTGTCTGGTTCATAATCATTAATATATATTCCTCAGGAGATAGGGTTTATGCCGTTATGTCTTGTATTTCAAGTAGGTCCTTATAAAAAGTTACTTTGGTCCTTAGAAAGCTCTTAAAAAGTTCCTAATTTTTATTCTAGAAAAAGAGTGGGAACCCTGTGATAAAACTAATATATGAGGCACATCCAGAAAGTAAGTTTCCCAATATTTTTCCCTTTAAAGTAAACTTAATTAGTTGTGTCAACTGCACGTGTGTAACAGATCTATGATGTATTAATCTTATGCCAGCTGGAAAAGTCCCGATTCGTGCCAGTAGTGTGGTAGCCGTGGTCCAAAATGGAAACTCTCTGCCACCTGCAAGGTTCAGTCGGTGATCTTGAATGCACAAAGCATTGCACCAATTGAAATTCATCGTCAGCTCTGTGAGGTCTATGAGCCGAAACAGACACCCGAACACAAAATTCAACGCTTAGGAGCAGCACTGACATTTTTGGTACGGTATCATGATGACGGTGACAAGTTCCTTGATAGAATCAAGGGGCAATGAGACTTGGATTTCTCACTTTACCCTGGATACTAATCAGCAATCGATACATTGGCATCATAGTGGATCTTCAGTCAGGATCAAATTCAAACAGATGCTGTCAGTACATAAAGGGATGTGCACAGTGTTCTGGGATAGGAAGGCTGGTTCCATTCACAAGCGGCAGAGTTTTAAGACAGAGGGATACAAAAGTGGATCCCACAATACGACAAGTGTCTCAATTCTGGTGGTGGATATGTTAAAAAATAGCTCAAGCATTGCTGTACTTGTTGCCAATAAAGTATATCCGTGAAAGTGTAAGTTCTTCTTTTCTTTTAAATAGGGAAACTTACTTTCTGGATGCGTCTCATAAATGCCCAAATTTAATGCAAAAATATGTTGACATTTTTCCTAAGATTTGTCTTTAAGTAAAAGTCATCTATTTTGTTTCTACCATTTTTCTTTAGAGACTCATGGGGACGTCGATATACACAACTTGTAGCGATGGATGCTATTAGTTTTAGGGAACCTGATATGCAGTACAGATCACAGTTTGTTAGGAGGGAACTGAATAAGGTAATTTAAAGTTAAATTTACTTTTTAAACAATTCATATAAATTGGTACTATATTGATAATTCATATGAGTCAAATATATGCATTAAACATGTAGTGAGTCTAAAAATTTGTACATGTATTTACATTTAAATGCTATTTTTAAAATTATGTAAGAAAATTTTTTGCTAAAAAGTCTTGGTTCCTAAACTTGTCATTAAGAATGTATGTAGGTGTATATATATATATATGTGTGTGTGTGTAAAACATTTGAATTTGACAACGTTTCAACATTAAATTATATTAAATCCAGAACACATGAAAAATAGTATCCAAGAATCAAATGATAAAATAGTTTTTAAATGGCATTGCTATTTTCATGGTTTCTGCACACCTGGAAAGTCATGGATTTAGACAATGGATTAATTTTGTCATGGAAAGTCTTGATTTTTCAGTAAAATGAGTAAAAGTCATGAATCCGCTAAACTACCGATTAAAACAAATGCATTGAATTGTTTAATTTTGTTTTTACTTGTCATTTGGCTGAAGTAACTGAGTTTGGTATTTATGTATTATCCTATTGACCCTATTGCCAAGTAAAATTGGTTCACCAAGGAAACTCAAAGCAAGAAAGCTTAATGGGTGGGTAAATGTATATTATTCTGGTTTTTTCTTAAATTGTAGATTAAAATTTTATTAATATAATAATAATTATTTTTTAATAAAAATGAGTTAAGATTTTTGCACAAAATATAAGTTTATCTCTAGGGATATTGTATATAAACATTATAGGGTTATATTTGGCTATTATTCGTGGTCACCCGGATAATACCAAAGTACCCCGAATTCAAATTGGAAACATTTTGATTGAAAAATGGCTATATGATTAAACTTAGGTATGTAGATACAACAATTTATTTTTATGTATGTGAGTTTATTAACACTTATAAAGTAAGTTTATAGTTTTTTTATGATAAAATTCCTGTAATTTCTCTAAAAGCATATATTTTATTTGTATGTACATCAGAAGTTTTATTCATATATACTTTAACGAAAGCTTTTTAAAGTCATGGAAAATGATCCGCTAAATCAGGGAAAGTCATGGATTTGAAAAATTTTATTTTGGCAGATACCCTGTATTTTATTTAAAAAGGTTGAAAGTGTAAAGGTTTATATTACAGTTACCAATAAAAGGGGAGGAAGCAAAATTTCTCATTGGGCTCTGATATATAGACATCAAAAGTGATGTGGTACATTCATCTTGCTTCATTATATGTATGGATTCCACCTGTGAAATTGGTGACTCATGTGTCTGTCTACACTAGTTTGTAAATAAATTTAACCTCCAATTTAGAGAAATATTAGTTTTGAATTTAATAACTGAGCTTGTACTATTTTCTGACATTACAGTCTCCCCAAAAAATTTCCGATTATCTTGATGGGTCCACACAAAGATAATAATTTAGAAACGATTTTCTTTTTTAAAATTAATTTTAAATTTAGCACTGGTATTCTAGTGGTCATGACATGCAAAGATTGTATTGTTTGACAAGTTCACATATTTTTTATTTTACCTTCTGATTTTGTATTTAAACATTACTTCTACGTAAACAGTTATTTTACATATCTGCTAGAATACTAGTGTTAACTTTAAAATTAATTTTAAAAAGGAAAATCGTTTCTTGATTATTATTTTTGTGTGGACCTGTCAAGATATTCGGAAATTTGTTTGGGAGACTGTACATATGAATATGCTTGTGTATATGGGTTATAACAAAAAATTATCAAATTCTAATAAAAATTTTAGTATAGAAATTTATTCATAATCAAAATATAGTGCATAGATTAATACATCTGTGCAGAGTCGCCAATTTTCCCAAGGAATTCACATGTGTAACACTCTAAGAATAGAGTATCTAAAACTGGTGTGGGCACCTCATAATATTTTTGAAAATTATATAGGGCTCCATAAGGATTGCACAAATCTGACATACACGTGAGTGAAACTATTTCTTCACTTATACTGCTACACAGTATTGCAGTTTCAGGTCAGCTTTAATTTTTAATAAGTCACAAACTTAAAAATATAATACAATAATAAAAATAAATTGAATTAATTGGGTAAATTCAGACATTAACTACAGTCTGTCCATTAAGTGTAGCCACTTGGAAGGTCACTACTGAGAAAATTCCAGTCTATATGTGTTATCAAAACATTCTGATCTTGCACGCATAAGACCTTAGAAAAACTGACAACATCGAGTGCAAAGCAAGTGAAATAAACACTATTATATAAAAAAAAATGTATTAAAATGTTTTGCATTTTCCTTTTGTATTGCTTTTGTTTATTTTAAGATACATTGAAAATTTTGGTAATTATAAAATTATTATATTAGGTTTAAGAAATATCAAAATTGCTAAAATTTTTGGCAACCTCTGTTGTAGTCACAAAATAATCACAAATTGCAATCCTGTGATCAATTGGGATCATGATCTAGTTTGTAAAATTCTAGATCACCATTTTTAAAAAATGTATATTAGGCCCTAAGCTCATAAGTTTTCCTCCTTTATTTATACATAGTTATAGTGCAACTTCATTGTGTTTTGTAGCATGTTTGAAAATGACTACCAAACCATGTAAAATCTTAAGGGATTGAGTGTTTTTATCCCCAGGAAAGTAAAGATTTTGTTACACACACACACACACACACATATATATATGTTTATGAAATAGTGGATCAAAATAAATCTGATATATTTCATCAATCAAGCATACAAACCAATTAAAATCAGTAGATCAGACAACCTAACATAGAATTTCTGTTCACTTTCAATTTATATGTGTGTATTATAGCTCATGTGACGGCAGGGTGGGAAAAACAAATCAGATTTATTTGATTTTTTTCTGAATACTAATTTTAATTGTTGTTTTTATGTTTTTTGCAATATATAGAATAGTTTGTCAGTGTTTTATAAAAAGTCACGTCACATGTTATCTATCTAGTATATTCTACACACTGATTATCTAAAATTAAATATATAAATTTTAATCTAAATACATTCCCTTATTTTGTAATTGGATAGTGCAAACTATTTATTTAAAAAACCAAATCACAATTATTTCAATATTTTTTAAGCACCGAATTATGGATTTAACTGTTTCAATAAAAACACTTGCTTTGATGCTTAATTGGTTAAGAAGGCTAGAATGAACAATACCAAAAGAAGAAAACTGTCTTTCCATTCCAGCAGATAAAGCCACGGCTGTCGTTATTGGGTAGAGAAACGGGATTTCAAGTTCTGTAATAATGTACCATAAAATGAATTCCACCAGTCACACTCTATCATTATACTATCCCTACTTCATACCTTCTGACAACAACCCCTCAATTCTCGGAAAACACATGCTATCTATTGACACTTGTTTACGTATTGGTATTACTGTGCTGATTCCCATTTCTCCTGTCTTTGGAATATAGGTTTAAAAAAGATTTAAATCAATAATTTTTTTCATAAAAATCAACTGATTTAACTCATGCCAACCCTGTGTGAAGGGTTTAACATTTTCATTGCCAACCCCACAATATTGTATGTTGTGAGTTTTCACCAAATGGCCAGTCACATTATCATGTGGACATCACTAGTTTCTGAGCAGAATGTAGTATAGCAACCACAGCTAAAAGGCCCATATTTATATAGGGAAGGGATTTGACATTCATGGAGAGGGGGTGATCCCCAGCCATTGTTTATTTTTGCCAGTTCACTTGGTAGTGTTTGGATGAGGTTACAATTTTGTTCAGTTATTCATTGATTTAGCATGCTTGAACTTTGGCTTAGAGTATTTTTTTTAATGTGAGTGAGCAGGACCTTGGACAACTTTTATGTAAGGAATGGATGATATAAACTATTAATTTGTTGATGGCGTCACTCTTCAATGTAAACCACTTTCACCATGGTTGCATCTTCTGCTCTGTGATATGCAAATTTCACCATGTGGGAAATGCAAATTCCCAGAGCGTAGAAGATGCCAGGAACTTTCCCGGTGGGTATAAATACCCAGCACCAACCGCTAGTAGCGGTGCGGTTAGAAGTGGTTAGGCCGTTTTGCTGCCACTGCTGTAAATACCTTGTAAATAAAATAGTGGTAGATAAGTCTCATGGTCTTTTTCTACTTTATATTAAAACAAACTTTTTACAATAAATTGGCAATAAAATAGCATTGCTGATATAATGGTTTTGACCATGGACCATTATTTATTTGGGTTCAATTATAAAAATAATTTGTCTATCTGTACATTTAATTTACTTTGGTTTATATTATACTAAATTTAAAATTTTATGGTGAAATATTTTCACTGTGGTCTTGTTCAGGTTGCTAGTAACGTCACCAAAAGAAAGACCAGTTTGTAATTGATTTTTAGTAAATTTGAGGACAGAAGTATTAGGAATAGGTAGAATAAATGTTTTAAAAAAGAATATGCACAACACTTCAAAAATTTTAAAATAAAATGAATTTTTAATATAATTGTAACTTATTTTCTATTTCCAATAATACTGATATATATTTCCTCTTAGGCTTATTGTGCATTTTATCAAAATGCACCCCCTGCCCATTTATCTGCAGTTGCTACAGGAAATTGGGGGTGTGGAGCTTTTAAAGGCAATGCTAATTTGAAATTTCTTATTCAACTGATGGCTGCTTCCGAAACAGGTAGAAGTATGTTGTATTTTACGTTCGGAAACAGCAAGTTAAAAAGACAGTTGCAAGACATGTATGAGTTTCTGAGTGATAAAAATCTTACAGTGGGTAAGTCTTGTTTCCTTTTGTATCTTTACATGAATACAAATTTGTAAATTTTATAAATTTTCTTTTCGGCCGTATGTTATTAAAAACATTTTAATAAGAAGGTAATCCAGGAATTGCACTGGACTGTACGAATGAGACAATATGCGTACATCTATTTACATATAAGGAGATATAACATCATTATATCTCCTTGATATTTTAGTCATCATTTAGTCGTCATTATTTTCTCCTCTTAATATTTTAGTTTTTAATTTTAAAATGGTCTTCTTTTTTGGATAAGCAAATATGTGGCCTGTTTCCGCGTTGAGACTGGACATGATTTTCTTCAGGCCCATCTGTACAAAGTTGGTCTTGCTGATTCACCGAACTGTGTTCTTTGTGCTTCAGCCCCAATGCATGGAGATCACCTTTCTTCTTGTCCTGCCCTACAGGATGTTATTTCTTCTCGACTCTCCCATCTAATGGCAGGGTTCCCACAGTCCTTAAGAACTCCTTAATTTTAGCTTTCATTTTTAAGGGCCCTTAAAACTACTTAATTTTTGTCAAAGGTCCTTAAAAACTCCTTAATTTTTAAATTGGAACTTGATTAATTTTTCCATCGACAAGATCCTCTGTCATCATGTTATTTCCTATCAGTTTTTTTCTTACTTATTTGACAAATAAAAAATCTTTCATATACTTAAAGGGTTCAAAGTATAAAGTCAGCTGCCCTTTCCTAATAGCTAACTGTCATGCAGATTTTAATTAAACGAAGCATGGAGGATGGAGACTTTGATATCTGAAACTTTCTTCTTTCCCAGGCAACGTCGGGTATAATAAGCTAGTATGTATGTATATATATGTATATAATAAAATGACTAATATATATGATGAGTCATTTTTAAACCCTCAGAAAATACTGTTTATAATATTGTTTTTATTCACAATTTATTTTTAGTTTGATCACTCAAAAAACTTCAGATGTTCATTTTTCAAAATTAGTTTTTGTCGGGTTTATCTTATATTAATTTTTAGGCATTTTAAAAAACTTAATTCTGAATTATTGTAGGGCATTTATTGAACATGCCTTGTGTGGTTCATAATCATTAAAATAGGTTCCTCAGGAAATAGGGTTTATGCCGTTTTGTCGCATATTTTAAGTAGGTCCTTATAAAAAGTTACTTTGGTTCCTAGAAAGTCCTTAATTTTTGTTCTGGAAAAAGAATGGGAACCCTGAATGGGGCAATTTCTTGTCTGTATTGGACTGCAAGGCGTCGTATGCTCGTTCAGACAGGTGTATGTATATATATATATATAAAGTTTTTAATTTTAAATGTATAGGGTGTCTACTGAATTGATGAAAATTCATTTCTTGACAATTTGGGAATACATTCATAGAATTTCTTCACTTATTTAATTAAAAAAAAAAAATCTTAGAATACATTTATGTGTGTGCTACAGTATTAAAGAGCCAGTTATATTTCAAGTAAATATAAAAAAATTTAAACTATCGAAAGTTGAAAAATAAAACAATATTCTTAAGACTTCACATATCAATATATACCTGTTAGTTTGTTTCTTTTTACTGGTGAAAAATGTGTAGATTTCTTAGGTTACAGCAAAATATTCTCGACTGATTTATTATAGTTCAGGTTGACTGGTGATAAGGCCTGTAAGTGTTAAAAACAGGGTTGGAAAAAAATCATGATTTAAAAAAATAAAAAAAATCAGATTTATTTTATTTAAATCAGATTTTTTTATTATTTTTTTCTGAATACTAATTTTAATTGTTGTTTTTATGTTTTTTGCTATATACATAGAATAGTTTGTTATAATAAGTAACATCTTATCTATCTAGTATATTCTACACACTGGTTACCTAAAATTAAATCTATAAATTTTAATCTAAATGCATAGTGCAAACTAAATAAGATGTAAATTTAAAGAAAAAATTAAATATTCTCCTAATGCAAATTATTTATTTACAAAAACAAATCACAATTATTTCAATATTTTTTAAGCACCGAATGATGGATTTAATTGTTTCAATAAAAACACTAGCTTTGATGCTTTATCCACTCTTAATTTGTTACGAAGGCTAGAATGAACATTACCAAAAGAAGGAAACTGTCTTTCTATTCTAGCAGATGAAGCCACGGCTGTTATTTGGTAGATAAACTGGATTTCAAGTTCTGTAATACTCTCTTTACCATAAAATGAATTCCACCAGTCATAATTAGTCATTGTACCTACCCCTACTCCATACTTTCTGATAACAACCCCTCAATTCTTGGAAAGCTCATGCTACCTATTGACACTTATTTACTTATTGGTATTTCTGTGCTGACTGATTCCCAATTCTCCTATCTTTGGAATATAAGTTTTAAAACAAGTGGGAAAAAAAAAATGATTTAAATCAATGACTTTTTCAATAAAAAAAAAAATAAATAAATAAATTGATTTAAATCATGCCAACCCTGGTTAAAAAATTTTCACTACTACACAAGAAATATGCAAATTTTCGTTTTAGAAAAACATTTTTTATGATTCACATGCTTGTAATAATATATTAAATTATTCTAGACAATATTTTTTTATTCAGAGATGTTAAGATACAAATCGTTAATGAATTTAGAAATTTAATTCCCTACAGCAGTTCTAAAATGCTGAGTATAATTTAACCAGTTGCTAATCTGTATACAAATTGTTCTATTTCAGGTGATATTTGGAGACTTTTGATGCGATATGAGGAAAATGTAAGTTTATGCAATAAGACTAAGTTTTATAATTTATACGAATTCATCTATGATCAGTTTTCTAAAAAAGAAAACTCTAGGCATCAAAATGAAGAATTTTCTATAGATAACAGTGATCAAACTATCATCGAAGACGTAAATTCTGGTGACTCTTCAAAAGAATCTGAAGATGATACTTGAAAAAAGAAAATTTATTTTAAATTTGTACATGAATTTTTAAAAATATAAAATGACCACAATAAAGTCAGTTTTTTGTATAAAACTTTTACATAAAAAATAAATTATTAAATGGTATCCAAGCGTAACTTTCCTTTGTTTTCTGTGAAAAATAATAAGTCTGTCATAGCTTGTTCAATTGTAGCTTCATGGGCCAATTCACAAATCTGAAATAAAATACATCTTAATCAAACATAGAGGGTTGTTCACACTTTATAGAAATGATTTTAGAATTTTTTTTTGTTTCAATCTTCAGATTAAAATTGGTAACTTCAAGATAACTGTCTATTACTATTATCTTTTGACTGGAATGTGAAATAAAGGGATTTATTTTGATAGATGGCTTGAAGGTTATGTAACTGCCTTTCTGAGGGAAAATATTCGTATCAGTAAATTATAAATTGGTGTAAAAAGTGAGGTTATCGCATTTTAGCGAAAAGGTATTTATAATCAGGGCTTCAAACTGTAGTTTCTTTTCCATTTCAATAATGGTTTTTTGGTTCAGTTCCAATTGAATAGTTTTTTGTACATTTTTATTTGTACTAAAAATATAACTATCAAAATTTAGATTATCCTGGTACATTATGTGAATAGATACAATAAACCAGCATGTATGATACGAATATGTATTGTTATCCAGGGTTGGAAAAAATTCATAATTTTTTAAAAAGAAAATTTTAAAAAATCCGATTTATTTGATTTTTTTCTGAATTCTAATTTTAATTATTGTTGTGTTTTTATATTTTTTGCAATATACATGGAATAGTTTGTTATAAGAAACAACTTATCTATCTAGTATAATCTAAACACTGATTACCTAAGATTAAATACAAATACATTTCATTATTTTGTAACTGGATAGTGTAAACTAAATTTAAAGAACAAATTAAATATTCATTTAATGCAAACTATTTATTTAAAAAAACAAAAAATCACAATTATTTCAATATTTTTAAGCAATGAATTATGGATTTAACTGTTTCGATGTCGTATCCACTCCTAATTGGTTACGAAGGCTAGAACGAAGAAAACTGTCTTTCCATTCTAGCAGATAATGTGACGGCTGTTGTTACTGGGTAGACAAACAGGGTTTCAAGTTCTGTAATACTCTCTTTACCCCCCATTACATAAAATAAATTCCACCAGTCATAGCATCTACCCCTACTACATACTTTCTGATAACAACCCCTAAATTCTTAGAAAACGTACTATCTATTTACACATTGGTATTTCTGTGCTGACTGATTCCCAATTCTCCTGACTTTCGAATGTAGTAGAGAAGTGAAAAAGAAAATTATTTAAATCAATGATTTAAAAAAAAAAATCAACTGGTTTAAATCATGCCAACCCTGTTGTTTGTTATCCATTATCAAAATCGCATTCAACTGAATTAAACTGCCTTCTACAAGTCGTCTCACGCAAAACTGAAAACACCTAAACAGAACATTGAGAAGAAATTTACATGCAATGACATAATAATTATATGGTTGATGTTAAATTAGAAAATATTCATTACAGTGACTCAAGATATTTGAACTTAAATAAACCAATATTTTTTTCGGTTCAGTTCCAGTTTGAGGCCTTGTTTATAATATATTAAATTTGAAAGGGGAAAAGAAAGCCTATTTGAAAGCAAAAATGACAGCAAAACCTCATGTGAAGTCTCTGATCCTAATGGAAAATCCATTGCCTCGAAACTAGGAATATCTTCTGGTACTATAATTAAAATAATTCATAAATATTTGAAGTTTAAAAAAAAAATGTTTTAAGTTCATCTGCTTTTGCCAAAGCATATTGCTGAAAGAAAAACAAATCATAGAAAATTTTATCAAAACACCTAGCTGCTGAAAAATGGAAATTTGTGGTCACTCTCGATGAGGGACAGGTATATTATGTAAGTGACTGTAACTGAGAAAAGATCAATAAAATTGCTCAACTGATAGGAATGATCATACAAAATAGCTTCATTAGTTTACAGAAGAGTTCCTAAAGGAATTCATCAGGATTTTGTAACAATGATTAACTAAAAATCAATAGTTTCATGTAAACTATATATACTGTTTATACCTTATCAGTTTTTATTAACCCTTTCGCGACGGGAAGTGCAAACATGCGCTTTTCTCTGAGGCCGGCATTCACTTTCGCGAGTATCCTGGGCCGGAGGGTTTTATGCTATTAAGCCTAAATTCATGAAATTAACGAAGTAGCAACGCGTTATTTAATAATGCTGCTTAATTATGAAATTATTAATCAAAATTTGACTGTGTATAATACAATCGGAAACACGGTACTGCACAGAGACCAACATCGCAATCTGGACAGTAGAACCTTGTTTCTCTCCTTACCCTCTTCCCTCTGGTGTCTCCCTTTGAGCAGCAAATTATCCAGTAGCCAAAAAAGTAAACAAAAGCATTCGAAACCATAAAAAGCACACGTGAGATAAATCGGGAAAGACTGATTGCACAGTGTAAAGATTCACAGTGCCCGAGCATGAGATACCAGGATGGTACATTTCGCCTGCCTGAGTTTAGCTCGGGAAAAACCAGGAAGGGTGTTTGCATTTTTTAAGACTTTATGAATACAGAAGGTATATGTATGCTGCAATGTTTCAATACATGGATTGCACAGTGCAAACTACTAGGATCCAATAAAAAGTGAAAATCTGCAGAGCTAACCTATCATAAAATGATGGCCATGTATATAAAGCCTACATACCCTATACACAGGTATTACAAATCATGTATCTCAAAATACACATACAATACACATTTGTGATTGTATACGTATTTTAAGATTACAAAACATACACTTAATTGAAATAATATGATGTTTCATAAAATTGAACAACAAAGAATTATAAGGTGACTGATAATAAAAATATTCAAAACTAGAGTTACTTACTGGTTTGAACTTTTCTTGAGGTGGGTATTTAAAATGGGGTCCAAAATTTAATGATACCTAAATTAAAAAAAAAAAAAATAAAGTTTAGTACTCAGTTAAATTGGAGGCCAAATTTCAGGGAGTTTAGTCTTTTAATCTTAAAAATTTCTGTACATGAGATTATGACACAGATATGTTCTAATAAAACTATTACCATTCAAACTTCAAATAGTTGTAAGATGAAGAAAAGGGTTTACCAAAAGGACAAGCAAGAAAGAGTACTTATTAGATGAAAAAAAATTTTTAAATAACACACACACACACACACACACATATATATATATATATATATATATATGTGTGTGTGTGTGTGTGTTTGTCTGAAATGAGGCTTTCTGCCTCACCTCGAAGTGCAGTTCCAAGCAGATATTTCTGCCCTGCAGTCGTGAAACTTGCGAAGAGGAGGACAATGAAATAATGACAATGGGAATATCAAACTATCTTCGTTTGTTCAAATTCTCTATCACAAACAAAAAACACTCAACTAAACTCCACTGTCGGACTTCTTTTATAGTTGTTTGTACCAGCCAACTAGCGATCAGTACAAATCACATGGATGACGTAACTTAAGCATCATAACTCTATTTTTCGCTATGCAACCGGAAGGAATCTACTAGGGAACACCCGAGAACATTTGCTAGGGTTGCCAGAAAAGAATTACTGGAAAACCAAATTAGAACCGAGAATGATAAAAATATCATTACGATCTAATATACTGATTTGATTATTATCCCCTCTATAATAATAGCCTAAGTTATCTGTCCGTCTGTCCTCCAATTGATGAAGCAGTTGAACCTGGAATGGATAGAGGCATCCATTCAGAGCGAATAAAGTTTATCTTCTCTTAAACTATCAATCCGATTCTAAAATAAATCGGTATAAACAGACTTCATATCACAAAAAAACTGTCGTCTTTAAAACGTTCAAAATCCAACCCTTCCTCCATTTTCGAGCGTTTAATGCTCTTATTTCAAGTCTTATTTCCCCCGGTTAAGAGCAGGCGATTAAATTTATCCATTTATCACTTAATAAATAGGTAAAAATAACAATTTTTTCTAGCATTGTGACGTCATTCCTTTAAACATCTCATTGAATCATTTCATATTTTAAACTATTTAAATATTGTCCACACTATTTTAATATGTTTTATCACTGAATATTACGTAAATGATTTTCTTTTATATTTGGCTTAAATAATAGATTAGGTACATATGGGATCATTTTAAATTGAATCATCGATTATTTTTTGATGCAATGAAAATTTTATCATTGGTATTAACAATAAATTCTTTTCGTATAAGTCTAGGAGTCTATTTCACGGACTCATAAATATCTAACTTTTAATTTATATATATTTGAAAATTAAGAAGTTTGTTCTTTTGTGTGTTTGTTTATTATACATAACCACACGGTTTGACTCAATGAATTCAACGTGATTCTAAACTGCATTACAGGATGACGATAAATAAATTATTGAGAGTGAACCAGATAATTCTCAACCAAAAAACAAACCATTTTTTTCCTACCTCACTGGGTACTTAACAGTTTTGGAATATTAAAAATTTTACTAATCTTGTCATATGATGGGCTTGGTTGATTAGTACCAATAATTAAATAGTAAATTGTTCATTGTAAAATGGTAATCTGGAAAAATGTTTGAATAGTGGTCTAATTAACGATAATTAATATTCTAATATACAACAGTGAATTATTGGCTGTTACCTAATTTTTTTCAATAGCAGATAACACTGATTTTACAAGTTTTTGGCACTTTTTGACATGACAGATAGAAGTGAATAAAACATTGCATGTCAAAATAATAACCTTGATTGCATATTTAGATTATGTTGGAAATTTAATATTAGAATACCAGAGGGGCCTATATATGTACTCTAAAAACATGAGATGCTTCTCTGTACAGTAAAGTAGGATACTTTGTGCCCAAAATAAAGCAAATTCCAAACCTATTCAGAATGCCTATTTCATTTTATTTTTTTTAATTTTCATTAATCTTAAACTTACTTCAGACAGAATACTGATTCATACATGAATATGTAACACTTTGAAATGTAATTTAAGAGAAGTTTAAAAAAACTCATAAGGTTTGAATACTTCTTTATTCTTGTATACACAAATGAATATAAGCACAAGTTACATAAATAAGAAAAATCACTGAATTAGACACAAATAACTGTTTAAATGAGCACCCATAACATGCTTTCTCTGCAAAAATATCATAAAATATAATCATATGTTCCCATTTTTATATTTCAGTTTTATAAGAAATTTCTTATATTTGAAATTTTATTTAAGTAACTTAAAATCATACTATTTAACAGTGCAATTAAAATCTGAACAATGTATTGCCACAATGTACAAGTTGGCAGTTATAAACATCCTACATTAGTCTAAGTATCAGTAAGTTTAAACAGAAAATAAATAAGAATTTATAAAAGGAACCCTAAACTTACTGTGCAACTTTTATACAATGAAATAGCAGGGTAATATGTTCCAGCATTAATATCTTCAAATGCCGTACCCATCGATTTTCCATTTTTATAAAATACCATCTATAAAGAAATATTAAAATGGCTTTCAGATAGTATATTCTATTTCATATAAAGACATAAATAGAAAAATATATAGTTTATATAAAGAAAGAAAATTACTGAAATAGTGTTTCAAAAAACCACAGGCTTCATTATAAGAAAAACTCTTTACAATTAAGTACAGTGAAACCTCACTGAGCAGTCTCCCCACCGTTCCGAGAATATTTGGCTGCTCTGAAGGGTTTTATTATAAAATAATATAATATAAAGTAGTATAATACTTTATATTATATTACTTTATATTATATTATATTATTATACTTTATATAATATAAAGTAGTATATAAAGTAGACAAGTGTAATATAAACAAGTCTGACATTCAATCAAATAAATTCATTATATTATTGGTTCAAATGGAGTGAATTAGATAAGCAATTTAATAGATATATTTGGGAGGATTAAAAGTAAGTTTGAATGTTGAAACATGATCATATTCCTCTTCTAGTAGTAAAAATACACTGCCCTCTTACAGAACTCATGTTTTAAAGTAGTTTCTTAAACTGAGGGTGATGACCTCCATTGGGGTTGCCAAAAATTTTAGCTTTCTTCTTTAACTTATTATAATAATTTTATAATGACCAAATATTTTTACACAATGTATCTGAAAACAGATAAAGAAAAAGAAAAAAAACGAATTCAATGCATTTTTTATAATAGAAATGGAAAAGTTTATTTTATTTCCTTTGAATATGCCACTGTCAGTTTGCAAAGGCTGTGTGTATACAACATCAGACTTATTTTGGTAACACTTGCATGCTGCGGATATGTTTGAATTTATTTTCATTATTATTGTTTTAATGTTTGTTAGTAAAATTAAAAATTAAAGATAAAAACCCAAAACTGCAATAGTATATTACAGTATATGTGAAGAAACTAAGTTTCACTCATGCATGTGTCAGATTTATGCAATTCTTATGAGGTTCCACAAAATTTTTGTAAATATGTGATTTCCACACCAAAAAGTTTAAGAAACCCTCTTTTAAAGCCTAAAACCATAAGTTTATCATTTGTAAAATAGTGAATATATCTCCTATTAACAAATTAAAAGAGGTAATAAAAATTATTTTGTAAGTATTAATACTCTCAGAAGTTATTAAATTCTGAAAATAATTTCTTCAAATATTAAAAGGCACCTGCATTTAATATTTATAATTCCTGTAACAATTTAACAAATATTCAACAGAAATTAGAATTTTAAAACAATATTACCTTACTACCACGCAATGACTTCATGTTTTTTAATTCTAACTGTACTTCATCTTTTTCTTCGTAATAGAGATAACTTTTAAATTTAACTAGTGGCTAAAAAGATAAAACACAAAATGTCAGTCAAGGTTCATTCAAATACAGGGAAGTCAACCTAAAAAGTATACAAACCTTGTCTTTATAAATTGGAGGTAAAGGTATAGTACTTCCTGCTTCAGTTAAATGAATAAGAAAGCCTATGACATCTCCTTGTCCATAACTATCATCAGAATAATGAAAACCTTTGCTCTCGTGAAATTTAGTGCCTTTACGAGATCGCCAAGAGTAACTAAATTTATCATAACCTAATGGCCCTTGAAGATTACCTGCAAAATAATTAAGACACTTACTTGTCACAGACAATGGAAAAGACTGTATCTTATACTCCTATTCAAAAAGTGTATAGATGCAACATGTATTTTAAAAATTTGTATAATTCTTAAAATTTCATGTTGCATCTATAAAGTATAGGAGCAAATAGAATTTCTTTACAAAATTCATTGTTGTTATATACATTAATGGATAAATCTTTTAGTTAATATAGACTTTAACCCTTTCGTGGGCCATTTATTTCTCACTCCACGTTTCCAAACTTTCAAAACAGAGCTGCTCATTTTATTCAATTGATTGAACAATCGATGACAGCGCAAAACCGAAGCGGGAATCAGTCTTCCCGTCATTTCAATAACAAGACCAATATATTAGAATGGGTTTTGCACTTTCCACAGGTGTATTTTGTAAGATTGTGTAGGTGGGAAGTAATCTTCCCACGGCCCACAAAAGGGTTAAACAAGCCCAATTCTCAGTTGTTAGCCACCTACAAGCATGATAATATTTGGCTTTAAGTATGTATACTATTATGTATATACTATGTACTTAACAGTAATCAGGAAAAAGGAATGTTGTTATGTGTAGTAGCCAAGGTCATATAAAGGTACTGAGGGGCAAATCTCATTTTTTTTTGGGGGGGGGGGAGAGGTCAGGGTTAATTGTTAACAATTTTATCTAGGAGACAAATGAATAGCCTTCTCAGGTTAATTGAATTCTATATTTATCTGCATAAGCTTGCTAGATAGCTTTAGATTTCAAAAATACTTGACAATACCTTAGTGACTAACAAGAATTTTTATACATCAGGTTACATTATACAGTTTGGGAATTAAAACTAGCAAATAATAAGCCTACTTGTTTGGATTTTTTTTTTTTTTACTATAATTTTGTGCTTTGAGCTTTTCTTGCCATAAATTTTTAGGTGAACCTAATTTTTAATTTTAATTTTTTAACTTTAATTTCATTCCTTGTACTAACTTAACTTAATTTCACATTTTATATCTCTCATCATCATTCACCTTATCTACACTGTACAGTAACTTAATAATAATAATAATAATAATAATAATAAAAATTAAAGATTAAAAATTCTTGCTATCCTTAAACTTTTTTCTTTTGTTTTTTTATCTTAATTTATATAACTTGTTAAGGGCCTAGCAACTTATTTCATCCATCATTAAGACTTGCATTTTTATACTTATTGTTTTACATCTTAAAAGACTGGACACTTGATTGTGAATTCTTAATTTGCAACAGGGTATAAGGCCTTCAGCCAAGGTACCCCAGTCAACTCTTCAACACAACACTATAATTTTGTATTTTTCAGAAAAAAAAATGAAAAGTTATTAAAGAGTAAAGATTTAAATACCTAGAGGCTGAGACCACCCCAATCGTGTTGCAGCTCCATCTGGCATGTCTTCAATAGTACATTCATAATACCAAGTTCCTCTATTCACCCCTAAAATGAAAATAGTGGTTTAAACCAATTCATAACTACATCTTAAAATTCACATTGAATCCCGGAAATGAATCTAAGTACATACCATGAGTAGCCCGAGCCATACAGTAACCTTTCTCGCCTGTCACAGATAACCTATCCTCAGATACCTTCAGTTGAGGAGCTGAAATAACAAAAATTAAAGATTTTACTTAAAAACAGTAAAGGTTTTACACAGATTACAGAATCAAGCAAATAAATAACTCTTTCTTTTTTAAATTAAAGGACAGTAAAACTTTTAGCTTATGATATACAGACCTATCAACCCCAAAATCCTGCAGCAATAACTTATTATGTTTAATGAATGATGCAACAACCTTATACCATGTTAATAAAAAAAATTAAGAGACGTTCTTGTATTGGCTTCGTGGTTTGACTGCTCCTTTACCTTTGCAGTACTTAAATTGGTGACAAAAAAAGTGTGAGAAGTGCTGGTCTAGCATTTCACTTTCAAGCAATTTGATCGGAAAATATTTCTTTCTTTTACATACTTGGTGACATTTTTGGGCATTTGGAAACAAATTTAAATGTTCTAGTTCATTTCTGCTTATATACAGTTTTCAACTTTGGGTAAATTTTTGAAGGAAAATTGCATCCTCGGCTTATGATTGGAAATATAAGGGATGTAATTGTGGACCTGATGACAGCATTATTCGACCGAAACTTTACGAAGCAATGGAGGAATTCAATATACCAACTAAATTAATTAATCTAACAAAAACTACACTTAAGAGAGTAAAGTGTAGAGTGAAATTAGGGAACGATTCTTCTGAAGTCTTTTATACTGAAAAAGGATTACGACAGGGCGATGCCCTATCATGTCTTTAGAAAAGGACATCAGAGCATCTGGTCTCACAACTAGAGGAACCATTTACCAGAAGACTTTACAAACCTTGGCATTTGCTGATGACATTGCCTTGATTGCTAGATCCAGAAATTATATTATAGAAGCTTTTAAATTTTTAGAAGCTGAGGCTAGGAAATTAGGCTTAAAAATAAACAAAGATAAATCAGAATTTATGGAAACATCCCAGAGTACACCTAATCTAAAGTCTTTTACAGTGGGAGGCTACACCTTTGAAATAGTTTCACAGTTCAAATATCTGGGAACAACCATCACCACTAATAATGACTTGAACGTAGAGATAAACAACAGGATCGCCATGTCAAATAAATGATAGCATGGCCTTAAAAACCAATTAAATCTCGATTTATAAGTATATAAACAAAAATTAACATCTATAAAACTCTACTTTGACCTATTCTGCTCTATGGAAGTGAATGCTGGGCAATAACCCAATTGCATGTAAATAAATTGCTGACTTTTGAACGGAAAATTTTCAGAAAAATATTTGGTGCAGTTCAAGAGAATAATTTTTGGAGATCTTTATTCAATTTTGAAATTTATAGAAAATATAAGCAACCTCAAGTTGTTAAAGTCATAAAAATCAATAGACTGCGATGGCTTGGGCACCTATTCCGACTCGATGACATAAACCCTGTAAAACAGCTCTCTTTCACTAATACCACGGGGCAAAGGAAGACCACCAATTAGGTGGCTTGACTCGGTAGAGAGGGACTTGACTACTGTCAAAAAGGGAAACTGGAGGAGTCTTGCAGCAGATAGGAACGGCTGGAAAAAACTGCTTGGGACAGCCTTGGCCTGTAACAAGCTGTAGTGCTTTAGAAGAAGAAGATATAAGCAACTCATGTTGTTAAAGTCATAAAAATCAATAGACTACGATGCCTTGGACACCTATTCCGACTCGATGACATAAACCCAGTAAAACAGCTCACTTTCACTAATCCCATGGGGCAGAGGAAGACCACAAATTATAGGTGGCTTGACTCATTAGAGAGGGACTTAACTACTGTCAAAAAGGGAAACTGGAGGAGTCTTGCAGCAGATAGGAACGGCTGAAAAAAACTGCTTGGGACAGCCTTGGCCTGTAACAGGCAGTAGTGCTTTAAAAGAAGAATTGTGGTCCTGAACAAATTAAGAAGTTGTATAGTACATACCTCTATCATGAAGAGCAATTAAAACATTACTCGGTGTCAATTTTCTATACAGCCATCCAGGAATAGGTTTACCAGCCCAGTCTTGACTTTCGTCAAACTCTTGTCGAAATGGTGCATGTGGATCAGGCTCAGCTAGAATGTACCTATAACCGTCCTTGTTAAACGGGTGCTCCAGAGGGTAACCATTTGGAGGCAGTTTGGGCATTACCAAATCACTAAAAAAAATTTTATCCATGTACGAAATATTTTATACAGAGTCAATTACAGAGTATCTGCCAAAATAAAATGTTTAAAATCCATGACTTTCCCTGATATATGATATAGCAGATCATTTTCCAAGACTTTAAAAAGCTTTCGTTAAAGTATATATGAATAAAACTTCTGATGTACATACAAATAAAATATATGCTTTTACAGAAATTACAGGAATTTTATCATAAAAAAACTATAAACTTACTTTATAAGTGTTAATAAACTCACATACATAAAAATAAATTGTTGTATCTACATACCTAAGTTAATACTATAGCCATTTTTCAATCCAAATGTTTCCAATTTGAATTCAGGGTACTTTGGTATTATCCGGGTGACCATGAATAATAGCCAAATATTACTCTATAATGTTTATATACAGTATCCCCAGAGATAAACTTATATTTTGTGCAAAAATCTTAAATAATTTTTATTAAAAAAAATATTAATTATTATATTAATAAAATTTTAATCTACAATTTAAGAAAAAACCAGAATAATATACATTTACCCACCCATTAAGCTTTGAGTTTCCTTGGTGAAGAAATTTTAATTGGCAATAGGGTCAATGGGATAATACATAAATACCAAACTCAGTAACTTCAGCCAAATGACAAGTAAAAATAGAATTAAACAATTCAATGCATTTTTTTTAATTGGTAGTTTAGCGGATGCATGGCTTTCCATGACTTTTACTCATTTTACTTCAAAAATCAAGACTTTCCATGACAAAATTAATCCATTGTCTAAATCCATGATTTTCCATGACTTTCCAGGTGCGCAGAAACCATGATTGTAGGAGTGAACTATTTTATTGGGACAGATGGAAAATGTTGCGAGTGGACAAAGAATTAGCATTTATTTCAGAGTTAGCTTAGGGTGAATGATAAAAAGAATTTTAAGTCAGCAAACGTTCTATTAAATAAGATATTATAAGGCTGGGAAAATAGATATGAAAGAAAGAATGAGAAGGGGAAAAGGAGAATTTTAGATAGATATTTTCGGTTTAATAATTTTGATCTATTACATATATATACAAATATATGTAATAAAGTAAGAAGTACATGAATTTCATCTAACATATTTAAGTAAAATAAATGTATGTGTTACATTTAGAAAAAACATTATATTAGAAAAACATTTCTACTTCTTAACAAAATTTCTAAAATTTACTACTCAACTTTTAGAGGGATAAGAAATGCCTGATTCTTGAGTGATAAGCAGTTTTTTTTACAATAAAAAAACTAAAAATGTAGCAAGCTATCCATATCACAAAATTACAAACATTTCTAACCCTTTTACTTCCTTCACTACTTTAAGTATATAAATCTATCTATAAGGTTGTTACTGTCCAATGACAGCAATCACAGTAATATTATTTTGTTAATGTAATTTAAATAGCAGTTGTTATTAACTATCTCCCTGGTGTAGGAAAGCATATTACCAGGTCTAATAGACTATGTTGCAATAGGTGTAAACATGCCAACATTCAGGCATTTGTGTCAGGAGCAACAGTGTGGTTTTAAATTTTAACATGCTAGTGACAGACTATACATAGTACATATCTGATTGGTTTCTAAATTAAGAATATTTACACTGCAGTAAATTGTAAAACATAAATTAAAATTTATGCATTTAAAAATTTATGAATAACTTTTTTTTATAGCTTTAACAGCTTATTTTTCAGAACAGTGTTTCTTATAGCAACATTGACCCTGATTCAAAAATTTCCTTTTTTCTATCACCGGGGATTCTTGAGTTTGTCTACACAAATTTCACCTAAATTCAGTTTGGTTTTTCAACACGGTACTGAAAACTTTTAACATGCTGTGTGACAAGAGCATTAGCAATATTCAGCATTATTTTTTGCAAAACTGTATTTAATTGCTGAATTGTAATCTTTTAGCTGCTGAAATGGTTTGTTATTTTCTGGAGCAGTCTGAGGAGTTTCTGGAGTTATCAAATTTTCTCATTTCTCCGGAGAAATTGGCCTGTCTGTAGGTGATTAGTTTGTCACTGATAGCAATAGATATCTTCATTTGAGTAAGGAACCACGAGGGCTGAAAACTGACTAAACCTCAAGTGGGTCCTTGAAATTTAGAAATAGGGACTAAACTGAAGACAACCTCTAGGCTTGCCTGCCAACCCCAGAGGTATTGTCTGGAAACTTACAGGACATTGTAACCACAAACCTATTTTATCTCCAGCTATGGTTGTATGGCTTCCGCTGGGTCAACCTACAAATTCAACTTACCCCCAGCTGCCATTAATGAACACAACAGATCTTAGACGGGCTCAAGCATCAAACCTACAACCGTCCAGTTATGAGATCATTGCATTAGACAACTGAGCTACTTTGACTCAAATGGCAGTAGGTTCAACAAATGTATTACATATATATTTGTTATTTTTAACCTTAAAAGATTTTTATTCTAATGAATAATATTGTTTTCTGGAATTATGAACCTATTTTAATATGAGGCGCATCCAGAAAGTAAATTTTCCTATTTAAAAGAAGAAAAGAACTCACACTTTCACGGACATATTTACTGGCAATAAGTACAGCAAAGTTTCAGCTATTTTTCAACATAGTCACCACCAGAATAGAGACATTTGTTGTACTGTGGGATCCATTTTTGTATACCTCTGTCGTAGAACTTTGCAGCCTCTCAATGGAACCATCCTTCCAGTTCCAAAACACTGTGCACAACCCTTTCCATACTGACAGCGTCTGTTTGAATTGGGTCCTGGCCGAAGATCCATTATGACACCAATGCATTGACAGTTGCTTGGTTTTCGGGGTAAAGTGCAAAATCCAAGTCTCATTGCCCATGATGATCCTATTGAGGAACTCGTCGCTGTCTTCGTGATACAGTAGCAGAAAAGTAAGTGCCGCTCCTAAGCGTTGAATTTTGTGTTCGGGTGTCAGTTTTGGCTCACAGACCTGACGATGAATTTCAATTGGACCAATGCTTTGTGCATTCAAGATCACCAAACCTTGCAGGTGGCGGGAGAAGGAATTAAAGTTTCCATTTCAGGCAACGGCTACCCTGTTACTGACACGAATCGAGACTTGTCCAGCTGGCATATGATTAATACGTCATAGATCAGTTATGCACATGCAATTGTCACGGCTAATTACGTTTATTTTAAAGGGGAAAACATCTGGAAACTTACTTTCTGGATGAGTCTCGTATAAATTAAAAAAAACTCTTTTTAACACGTTTTTAACAGAAAAACATTATTATTATTTTCTTAATATTTTAGATTACCTAGAAAAAAAAAATCAGGAACAACAAAAGTGCAAACACCGATTCCAAAGCTACTAAAATACAATATTTTTATAAAATGCAATTTGCAAAGTACCTTTTAACTTTCTTTCCAGTACCAGACATCTGACTGTCAAAGAATTTTCTCTTGCTACTTCTCCCTTTACTACCAGTAAATGCACTGCCTTTTAATTCAAAAGAAAAGGAATTCATAAAAATTTTTTAAGAAGATCAATAATTGAGACAGTGAAAAACTTTATTAAAACAACTCTTCAATTCACATGTGAGTCACCAGTATCTTAATGCAATTAATCTAAGCAGAATTATATTGCTTATTAATTTAATTTTAAAAAAGAAAAAAAAAAGTGTAAAACAAAAATTTATTTTACCTCCTTGTGAAGACGAAGAATCTATATTAAATTTTTGAGGTCCTCTTCCTTGATTGTCATAACAAGGACCAATTTTTGAAAGGTCCTAAAAGATTGTGACAATTTTAATTCATATAAGGCAGTGCATGCAACAGACTTTAAAAAAAATAAAAAACTAATAGTATAGAAGAAAAACAACACATTGATATGACGCAATTATACATTTTTTATATAAAAAAAGCTGATTTTATTAAATTAAGACACTAATATTATAGTATAGAAGAAAAACAACACATTGATATCTTATCAATTATACATTTTTTATATAAAAAAAGCTGATTTTATTAAATTAAGATACTAATATTATAGTATAGAAGAAAAACAAAGCATTGATATCTTATCAATTATAACATTTTTTATATAAAAAAAAGCTGATTTTATTAAATTGAGATACTAATATTATAGTATAGAAGAAAAACAAAGCATTGATATCTTATCAATTATAACATTTTTTATATAAAAAAAAGCTGATTTTATTAAATTAAGATACTAATATTATAGTATAGAAGAAAAACAATGCATTGATATCTTATCAATTATACATTTTTTATATAAAAAAGCCGATTTTATTTAGTACCTATAAAAGTAAATGAAAGTATGATATAGAACAAATTTTATAGTTTTCATTAATTTCAAAGAATGAATCTGGAAATTCTTAAAACACACACACACATCACACAATGGAAAATACGAGGTTTTGAAAGTTTTATATTGATTTTCCACTTGTGTTGAATTCACACAATCTGTATAACATTATTTGATGCATAATGATTCAACATAAATTGTTTTATAGTACAAACACATGAGTTATATGTTATTTAGGTTATACGAAAATGGGTTTTTTTTCTATCTTTAATTATAATTTAATACCAACAACTTTCTATATATTTTTTTTCGGGGGGGAAACAACATAGTTTTTATTTCTAAAAGTATATTAGTGTGGTCCATGATATGGGACGGGACCAAAATTTTGTTCAGGAAAAAATGGTTTGGAATAGACATATAAAGAAATCCTGAGTTATTTGCAGTTTAATTTACTATCAACAAGATCTAAAAGAACTCAAACAGATAAATTTTTTCAAGCACTAATTAGAAGTCTTGAGTACATTTGCTGAAAATTGTTAAATTTGTTATAAAGCAAGTACAAACAAAGTAATAAATTTGAGTGTTCAAAGAAACTGAAAAGAAATAACATAAGCTATTCACGTCACAATATGTTTAAAAATTTATATGCTTTTTAAAAGTAATATATTTAAATTCATGCAATTCAACAAAATTTCTTTTGCACAGTGCAATTTATTTTTAATTTATTGTATTATATTAATAATATATTATGCATATATTTTATTTCCATGAACATATTGTATTTCATGACATATTGTAAATAAATCATGCACTAAATGAACATTAACCTAATGAAAATGTTAAATTTAATAGCTAAGTATGTTTTTAAACTTTTTTTAGAAAATATAAAGTGAGAATATAATATAAAAAGGAACCAAAAGACTTTAAAATTCTTTAAATCACCTTCAAGCGCCATCAATTATTTATTTATTTATTTTAGTCTAAGAACATAATTACAGAAACAGTCTACATGAAATATTTAAGTAGCTTGATTAGAAAACTCTGAAAAAATGTATTTTAGATGTGCTTGAGATAAAACAAGTTATGGAACTTGATAATTTTTTTTATAGTTTTGGAAATCAGTAGCTTTGATTTTGTGATATCCACTTCTATATACCTCATCCCCCCCAGGGCCAAATTATCAAGATTTTGGGCCCAAGGCAGAGAATATGTTCGGGCCCTTGTAGATTATTATTAAATTTTATTAATGTATAGCTACAAGATTTGCATCGATGACTGTGTACATAGTATTTACTAACATTACCCAAAAATATCCACAGAAAGCAAGTATATGTTTCTCTATACCCCCATGATATCTATCCCATACATCTTTAATCTTCATTTGGTACCCCTGGTACATGCCTCTCCTCTAGTTTTTGCCTTGAGCCCAGTGGCAGAAAATTTAGTAGCTATCTGCAACAAGCTATTAGAATTTTGTACTCTGTCCGCAAAATTTACATGAAATTTTAATGAATAAATTTGGTTTAAAACTAGCAATGTTTAATCATTTTATTAACTCTTTGAAATAATGAAAAACTTAAAAATTTTAATTCACATAATTTGTATATAGAATAAAAACATGAAATTTTTAAGTCTACAAAATTTATTTGTTTCAAAATTACTTCTAGATTTAAAAATTTTTGGACCCCTGAAAGCAGTGGGCCGTAGGCATGTGCCCTGATGATAATATGGCGCTGCACCCCCCCCCACACCCCACCCCAAAAAAATAGCTGCATATATTTACCTGGTTTACCAATCCGAACATGGGATACAAGGAATCCGTAGCACTATCATAACCCTTTTCTTCACAAGTAAAAATATCAGAATCTTTAACCTGGAATATTTAAAAGAGACAGTAAGTTGTAACTATAGAAACTACAGATGTAAAAAACTTTTCCCTGGAAAAAATACATAGTTAGTACACTTCAGGATTGCAGGCTTGCAACTGCTGAGGTACTTTCAAAAAGGTGAGAAAAGTGACAAATAATACAGAATAAGTAACTAAAAAGTGACTAAACATCGAAAAAAAAAAAGCGATTTTTTTTCTCCTCTTGATTACAGATGCTATAATTAAGATTTTTCTATTTATTTTAACTCTAAATCAAATGATTCCTGCAAGACATGATTTTAGAGCCAAATACAAAAAAGGTTAAAAATTTTGTTTAACACAACTCAACATTGCTTTTTATTCAAGAAAATCTATAAATTACATTTGAATACGTACAATACATTAATTTTATAATCACAATTTTCTGCATATATTAATGATGTTTTGAAATATGTACATAGTTAGATTAGAGTATATAAAGAAAAAGAGAAATTTGTGCCTTGACGTAAATTACTTTAATATATTAAATGTACATTTCAGTACAAATGTAGATTTCGGGAACTTCTTTATGACTTTTTAAAATCAGTAGATTCTGGAAACCATATGACTAATTACATTTTAAAAAGAAAAATAAGATTAGAGCATCACATTTTCTGTCTTTTATTAAAATATTTTGTTATTAATTCAGATTTTCTTTTTTCAACAACAGACTTTTGCTGTGATACACCATGAAAAATGTGACTAAAAGTGACTGTTTACATAAAAAAGTGACAAAAAGTGATTAATTGTAAAAAAAGTGACTAAAGGTGAGAAAAGTGACGGAATTGCAAGTCTGATATTTAAAAAAAATTAAATGAGAATTTTAAATCTAAATATTACACTTTACTTTAAACACAAATCAAACATTAGATGCAATAGTTACAAAATTAAAAAATACACATATAAAACCATTATTTAACAAACTTAGATTAGAATATTAGTAAATCTGAAATAAAATTTTAAAAAAATATATAAAAAACTAACCATAGCTTTATACACGGTATTATGCCAAGTTTGTTTAATTCTCCTCTGCATAGTGGTCAGGTTCTCCCAGTTTGCTACTATGTATGGAATTACTTCCTAATTAGAAAGAAAAACTAACTTAATTGAATATAAAGCAGACAAAAATAAGATAATGTAAGTACAGAAAGTTTCATGTAATTTTTTTTTTAAAAAAAAAAGGGTTTTTAATTTAGTTCTCCAATACCTCCTATACTAACTTGCACATACGCACTTACCTTATCTTTTGAAAACATTTTGCGTGGATTCCCTTCACTAGCACATTGTTGCATTAAATTTGCTAACGCTGTACCACACATCTGACTAAAACCTGTAATATACAACATCATATTACTGCACAATTTTAATTTGGAGGGTACAGGCAGGGTATCTGCCAAAATAAAATTTTTCAAATCCATGACTTTTCATGACTTTCCCTGATTTAGCAGATCATTTTCCATGACTTTAAAAAGCTTTCGTTAAAGTATATATAAATAAAACTTCTGATGTACATACAAATAAAATATATGCTTTTAGAGAAATTACAGGAATTTTATCATAAAAAAAACTATAAACTTACTTTATAAGTGTTAATAAACTCACATACATAAAAGTAAATTGTTGTATCTACATACCTAAGTTTAATCCTATAGCAATTTTTCAATCAAAATGTTTCCAATTTGAATTCAGCGTACTTTGGTATTATCCGGGTGACCATGAATAATAGCCAAATATGACCCTATAATGTTTATATACAATATCTCCAGAGATAAACTTATATTTTGTGCAAAAATCTTAACTCGTTTTTATTAAAAAATAATTATTATTATATTAATAAAATTTTAATCTACAATTTAAGAAAAAAACCAGAATAATATACATTTACCCACCCATTCAGCTTTCTTGCTTCGAGTTTCCTTGGCGAACCAATTTTACTTGGCAATAGGATAATACATAAATACCAAACTCAGTAACTTCAGTCAAATGACAAGTAAAAATAGAATTAAACAATTCAATGCATTTTTTTTTAATCGGTAGTTTACGGATCCATGACTTTCCATGACTTTTACTCATTTTACTTGAAAAATCAAGACTTTCCTCGACAAAATTAATCCATTGTCTAAACCCATGATTTTCCATGACTTTCCGGGTGCGCGGAAACCATGCATTTATTTTTAGCTTTGGAACTTCCAAATTTTATGAAAATGCTCATTCACTGGACACTTTGATAATATTTTAAATATTTTCAGAAAATTTAAAAAAAAAGTGCTTTTTGTTATAACTGTAGCTAACTTACTAGGCTGTTTTTTGCTAAAAGTCTCGACACCATTTGGATTACACTGCTTGCAAAAGAAAGAATAGTATGTCATAAAAGGCACACATTTTCTGAAATAGAAAATAAATTCTTTAATAAAAAAATGAAGAAAACAACTATCGTAAGACATAGATCTTAAATAAGACATTTTATCAAAGAACAATATATTTGAAATAAAATATCTAATAAAAATAGAATTAATATCAAAAAGTATTTTTTAATTGCTTTCGTTTAACTAAATATAAAGACGAAAAATTTACTAAAAAGTCAAAAATAATTTTAAAACAATGCATGAAACAGAAATTGTGTGAAAAGCTTCTATATGAAAATTCTAATGTGCTGATATAGAAAAATTGCTGAGGAGCTACCAGGGTTCCCACTCTTTTTCCAGAACAATAATTAAGGGCTTTTAAGGACTTTTTAAGGACCAACTTGAAATACAGGATATAACAGCATAAACCCTATTTCCTGAGGAACATATTTTAATGATTATGAACCAGACAAGGCACGTTCAATAAATGCCCTACAATATTTCAGAATTAAGTTTTTAAAAATGCCTAAAAATTAATATAAGATAAATCTATTTGACAAAATCTAATTTTGAAAAATGTACGTCTAAAGTTTTTTGAGTGATCAAACTAAAAATAAATTGAGAATAAAAACAATATTACAAACAGTACCTTCTGAGGGTTTAAAAAGGACTGATATATATATATATATATATATATATTATATATATATATATATATACTAGCTGTTTATACCTGATGTTGCCTGGGAAATAAGAAAGTTTCAGACTTTTCTATTACATTCAATGTAAGGAAAATTAAACTTCCATAAGAGACTGATATATCTACAAACCTCATCCTCCATTTAATTAAAATCTTCATGACTGTTAGCTATTAGGAAAGGGCAGCTGACTTTATACTTTAAACTTTTTAAGCATACGAAAGATTAGATATTTTTCATATAAGAAAACTGACAGGAAATCGCATGACGACTGTGGATCTCGTCGATGGAGAAACTGATCGTGTTGCAATTTAAAAATTAGAGTTATTAAGGACCTTTGACAAAAGTTAAGCAGTTTTAAGGGCCCTTAAAATAAAGCTAAAATTAAGGAATTCTTAAGGACTTTTAAGGACTGTGGGAACCCTGGCTACTATAGGATAAGGAACAGTTGTTAGGATAGATTATGCGACTAAAAATAAAAATGTGGAGCACTCAAGCTATAACAACTAAATATCATCACATTAATATTTTAATATCAATATTCCCTATTATATACACTTCAATAAAAATCATATATAATTATATATGTATCAGAAATATGTTACTTTAATACTGATTCCAAATGTGCCACATGCTTCTATTTTTAGTCGTATAACCCATCACAACATCTAGCCCTTATCTTATAGAAGTTCCTCAAGCAATTTCACTCTATCAGACATTAAAATTTTCACATAGGAGCTTTTTACACAATTTCTCTGTAAGAGTCACGTCCGTCTTTGTCAGTGGTCGGGCAAACTTTTATTCTTTTGAATAATTGAAAACAGCAGTATTGTACCAGTAATGGTCTTTTTGACGTACGGACGATTAGAGGTGTCAAGTGTGCCGTTTTTGTCAATGCACTGACAGAGAAAAGAAATTGTGTTTCGTGTGACCGCGTCAGCTGGGTGCCAAAGGGCATTTCAGCTACTCCAAGGACAAAGGTCAAAGAGGGGTGGTGGTGTCGATCTCCCCTAAAACTGAGGTTTTCTGTTTGGAAAAGAAGAAATGGGAAGGGACATGCTTTTTGTTATATAAATAAACAGTTGTTAAGTTTGAAATAGTCTACAGTTAATTATTTCATCTACATACCTGCTCCTTATACATGACCCATGCAAAATCATATCCAGATGACTAGAGTATGACTTACAATCGGAAGTAGAAACCTCGCAAACCGCTCAGCGAGTTTACATTCTCTTTCATGTGCTATTTTAAAATTATTTTTACTTTTCAGTGCTTTATTTTTTGGTAAATAAGAGAGATTTTTTTTTAAATACTATTTTATATTTTATTTTCTACTATTTTAGTCTTAAATTTTGTAATAAATTTTCATCTGTAATTATTTTTACTTATATTAAGCAAACTATCAAACATTTGAAATTTATAAACTTCTTTTTACTTGTAGATTTTACATTGTAGGATAACAATGGTTAAAGGATTTTTTAAATCTTACCATTTTTTAAACAAAATGGCAATAATAATAATTTATTTAAAAACTATTATTCTTTATTTAGATAATTGAAAATCATAAATGTAAAGCAGATTATCAGATAAAAACTTATGTCATTTACATAGAATAAATTCCATTAACGTTTTAATAAAAACCAGTAGGAAAACAAATTGTAAATGATTAGCATAAGTGGTACCAAGTCAGTGATGCACAGTCAGGTCATTAGTCATGTACATTACCTCAATGTTACAGAAGCACATATAGTCAACGCATAAAAGAAGAACAGCTTTTCGTATTTACCAAACTGTTTTTTTTTTTTTCAATCTAATTTTTTATAACTGAATATTGTATTATCACCGGAAATGAACCTATGCATAAAATTTTAGATCTCTAGTTAGTCAGGAAGGTAGTTAAAAATCCATTATACACAAGTAAAATTAAATAAGTGATTAAAAATTCTCAAATTTTTAGTTTGATTTAAAAAATCCTCAAATTTTTAAAAATCAAATTAAAAATCTTTTAATGATATCTATAATATGGGCTAAGAGAAAAAAATATATACACAGTTTATTATTTACTTATTAGTTTAAAAGGAGAGTACATTTTTAAAACTTAATAAAATTTACAAACTCTACTCATTATTCTCTAAACAAATTACCATGTATAATGAAAAGATAAAATTCTCAATGCATTTGCTTAAATAACTAAACAATGTAAAAACATAAAAATATTGAAATTTTTAATTTTAGCTTTCTATCCTTACTGATTATAGATACAGTTTTAATTAAAAGTTCAAATCTATATAACAAAAATATGAATATGAACTTATTTAAATTAATATAATCTCAGCATAATATACATAGAACAATGTTTTTATTGTAAAAAAATAATTCAGACCTAGAAATAATTATATTTGACACATAAGAATTTGAAACAAATTTTTATTACTACTTCAATAAAGCTTTATTTACCCAAGTGATATACTGATGCACTGTTCATGAAACCACTTAGAACAACCTCCACACTGTAATTCTACAACATTCATATTTCTTTCTTGACCACTAGAAAAATAAATAAAATTATATCAAGTAGTATAAAACAAATGTAATTTTTATAAGAATGATTAATACATAAATAAAATGTAATTTATTTTGAAGAATAACCTTACTTCTAAAAGACATATACAGTGAAACTTCTTTGAGTGGCCACCCTTCTAAACGGCTAATTTTTCATGGCACAGATTTTTGACTCATAGATTTAAGGGTAAAATAACCTGTATCAGCGACCACCCGACCCGCTCTAAACGGCCATCAAGTGGGATTGAGCCTTTCATCTTTCGGGAAATTCTACTCACTCCATGTTTTAATTTTGAGCAAAAAACTCAAGGTCAGCTTTATGGTTGGATATAGGGCATGGGCTCCTGACGTCACGGGTACCTACGTCACTTGGCAACCATCATAGCAACAATGCTGGGGGTCAAGCTAATTGAAAAACTACGCTGATTGAAAAACACGTGGATCACAGCTTGAACTTCGCACATTGGTGGTACGTTGTGGTTCGCACGTTGTTCACTTGTGTGCTGAAGAGTTATAACTGAGTAACTTAGTGTTTAGTATAACTTAGTGTTTATAACTGAAAATGAATGATTACTTGAAGAATTTAGATCAACTGTCACAGAAGCGGTATTTGGATAAAATATCTGTAATAAGTAATATAGATCCATATATTATAAAAGACTAGGAAACGGATATTGACAAATTACCAGCAATTTGCTATGGCGACATAAAAAAAGCACAATCTTTTTATGTTACTTACTATCAATAAGCAAAGAAACATGTTAACGTGCCGGTCGGAAAAAAACCTTCGGTTTACAGTTATAAATAATCTTTCGATGAATTCCTCCTATTCAGTTTCTTTTCAATATGTGATGATTATAATTACAAAAAAATAATTCTCAAAATTTGTAACTGAAAAAAATACCACGACATTAAAATAAGACTGTTTACATGTAAACGTCCATAGCAACGAGTTAGCGTGCCTACCAGAATGGTTGTTAGGGCTCGGCGATCTCAGCGATCAGCTGAGTGCTCGTGCCCTATAAAACAAAGGAATAACTTGAGAAGTCCATAACCGCAGTCCTCCCCCCTTTCTAAGAAAGATTAAATCTGTTACCTTTTTTGTATTCTCCCCACACTGTTCAGATAGGGAATCCCTAATGCACCATCCATAGAACTGGAGGAACTGGACAATCAAGTGTTGAAGGTGTAGTAGGGCCTTTGCTTGGAATTCCAATGGGTAAAGTTAATGGGTAATTTTTCTAAATGTCTAATTAATTTAATAATTTCTGCTTTTTCTTTTGAATTCTTATTCCTAAAGTTGTTTTATTATTTTTAAAATAAACTTTTACCATTTTTCAAATTTTTATTTTATTAAATTCACGTGTTACCATTATTATATCAAGCCCCATTTTAAGAGCAGGCGATTCAATGTATCAATTTATCACATAATAAATAGGTAAAAATAACAATTTTTTTTTAGCATTATGACGTCATTCCTTTAACCATCTCATTTAATCATTTATTTTAGATTATTTAAATATCTTCTGCATTATTTCCATATATTTTATCACTAAACTTAGATATTACGTAAATAATTTTCTTGGGGTAATATTTTGTTGCAAAATAATTCTCAGCCAGAAAACAAACCATTTTTTTACCTGCCTCATAGGTTACTTTATAATTCTGGAAAATTAAAAATTTTACTGATCCCGTCATATGATGGGCTATATGCTAGTACAGTATAAGAATGTTTGAATATTAAAAATGAACCATGTACATGCAATTGTAAAAATGTAATCCAGTTGCAGCAAAAAACATAAAATACACTTGGACCTGATGTCTGGTGGGCAGCAATGAAGAAGGCTAAAGGCATTAACATAAAATTTGTTGATTTTACAATACATCTCATGAACTGTTGTGCCAGCTATAGAAAGATTAATTTTCAAAGTTTGAAGTCATCCAGAATAAATTATGAAATCGTTTAAATTGAGAGACAACTACAAAACTTGTTACTTGTAACCCTTTTTTGAATTCAACATAAATATTACATATAAAACAGCTTGTATATATAAAAAAAGTAAAACTTTTTTTTGTATCTAGATGTTATGATATATATATATATATATTGCTGGTGTTATTTATATTGACATTTTTAACAAATGTAACTTGCCTTTATCATATGCTAGTAAACTATGTTCAAATAGTATTAAATATATTGAAAAGTGAATTTCAGTGGTCAAAACGGGTCCAAATGGATATTGACTAGGATGGTTAAAACCACTGGTTTAAACCCCTAATGGTTAAAACCTATACAGTCCTGCTCAGCTTTCACTTTCAGTAATTTATTTCAAATTACACTGCAGCTAAAAGGTTATGAATTTGTTCAAAATTTAAGGATTCAGCATAAAAAATGTTTTTAAGAAATTAAGAAGTTATACTAACCCTGGAATTTGTATAAAGAACAAATATACAAACATATATATATGTATGTATATACATACACTTACTACTACATATAGTGATAAAATATTAGTTACCAATAGCAATTTTGAGCTTCTGTTGATGGCTCATCAACTGAGCATTGACTTTCATCATTTCCATTAGTAGCCGATCTGTTTCCCTTTGAAGCTTTACATTCTTTATTATTTTTATCATTCAATTCTTTATTATTTTGAAAAACCATATAGTTTTCTGGGATATTTTTATTTTTGTTACTGTCGCTTGAATTTACATTAGTTTGGTCTGACTCTTTTGGTTTATCTTTTGTCTCAGGGGCTGAAACAGCAGTTTTGCTTTCTTCTGGTTTAGAAGTATCCATACTCTCTAAATTTGGTTCTTCGCTACCATCTACCTTCTTGGCTGTTTCTTCTTTATCAATTTTAGACTCCTGTTGTTGTTCGTTTTTCTCTGAATTTTGTTCTTCCTTGTCAATGCCACTGAAAGTTTTAACAGAATAAATTAGAATATTTCTTTTCTTTAAAAATTTAATATAAATAAATCAGAAATCGAAAATAGAACAATGGTACAGCATTATGTATTTAATAATTTTAGGAGACTAAATAATTTTAGGAGATTACTAATTTTCTACTTAAAAGGTTAATTTTATTAAGCTGAATCAAATTACATATTTTTTTTCATCTAAAAGCAAAGCATTATATAAAATGCTTTAAAATCTCACTACACTGATTATTTTTCTATATATATAAAATAATAGTTTCAGCTAAAAACCTCTCAAATTACATATTTTGTTTTCCTTGTAAATTAAACCAATTCAAATTTGACAGAATTCGCGGGCATAAAAATTAAGTTAAATATAATGTAAGATAAAACTATGTATATAATTTAAGTCGTATATAAAACATCTAGATAAAAATATTTTTGTATTTTTAAGCCATAAATTACAAACTGAAATTGATATACATGAAAGAAATTACTTTTTTTCACCATCGGCGGTTTGAAGTTGATCATCAGCCATGTTCGTTGTTTACATATTAATAGTCGCAGTTACCGTTAGGGAGAAAAAAAGAGAAAAAGTTTTGATTTATGTCACATTTTTCTGTTTTCTTTTACCAATGACTTGAAAAAGATTCATATTTATTCAGATGATATTGTTTTCTCCTGACTTAATGATATTTGAAAGTCAATACTATGAATTAATACTTTTATTTTTTTTTCTTAGAAACTGTATTGCACACAATTTCCCTCCACTTCATCTTTCATACCAAACGTAAGCAGTAGGCTTCGTAAAGATCGGTTTTGCGGGGGCTGTTACTTTTCAGTCTACGGAAATGATCGAAATTATCTATCACAGTTGAATTGTATGGGGAATATATTATTTATTTTTTATTACTGGCCACATATTCTTTCTGATTAACACTGAAGTGCCCGTAACGTTTACGATGTTACGATATAATGATATATCAAACATCTGTAATATTATATACAGTGATAGGAAGTTGATAAATTCATAATTTTGATTCATGTAAGTAATGATATTTTCATCGTAGTTTATTCTTCTTGTAGATTAATAACTGTATTATACATTATTTGGCTGATGATTAAATGAAACGCAGTTTAATTATGTAATTAAAGAGCCACACATTTGACAGCATATCGGACGAATATTGACATAATTGTATTTTTATCAGTTTAAATTTTTTTTCAACATATTTAAAGTGAGCTTTGAAATTTCGTTTTTAAATAATTTAAAATATAAAAGTTTCTGAATCCAGATTAAGTTTAATTCTAAAATTTATCTGGTTTTAGTTAACACTCCGTTTAATTTTTAAATCTTATTGTTTTGTTTAAGGATTCGTTACTCTTAACTTTTTAGTAATGGCAGTGTATTTCAGAATGTGGTATTGACATACTTATTTGTTTGCGAAGTCTTCATCGTAGCCATCAAAATGAAAAGACTTTTTTCAAGATCCAATGCAAGAGGAGAGCAATCAAGTAAAGAGCCCAATACCTTTATTGGAAAAGTATTCACTGTAGGACGTTTTACAGTCACTGTAGAAGATATAATTGCAGAAGGTATTTCAGTAATTCCTTACATTTCAAATATTTAGTTATTTTTTTTTTAAAGAAGCATAATAATCAGGCAGTATCATTTGTAAATGTGTATTTTTAATGTGCACAAATCTATAAGTATATATTAGTACATCATTTTAAACTCTTAGAATTCCATTCCTTAATTTAATACAGATATTTATTTGATTTATCAGGTAAATATTACTATTGCTCTTAATACTTTTTTTTTTTTTTTTGATTGAGTGGAATGAGCAATTATTGAAATTAAGATGTATATAAAAAGAATATTGCATTGAATGATTTAGTAATGTATTTTCTATTTTGATTTAGATGCCATAATTCATTTTGTCCATACAAGCCTTACAAGTCTATAAGATTAATGGTTTATTGTTATACTTTTTTAATCTATTATTTAGAATCGGATTTCTACCCAGTGCTTGATTAGAGACAAGCATTCTTTTTTCTGATACCCACAGATGGTCATATGGGTACAGGGTTGGCTTCATTTGCTCAACCCGAAAAACCCAAGTGGGTTTTTTGAAAATTGGGTTCTAAAAATCTTTATTTAAAATTCCACATATTTAACTAACAATAAATATATTGAATTAAATCTATAATATATATTACATATTTCATCTTTGACAATAATCCTAGATTTTGTTTAGTTTGAGGGGGTCTAACAAAAACTTAAAAACTTTTCAGGGAAAATTAGTTATCTGTATAACAAATACAATAAAATCTAAATTAAACAAAGTTAATAAGAATGTAGAATGTATGATGAAAAAAAAATAAGAATATTGAAGTATTACATGTGATAAAATTAATTGAAAAATGGACAAGAAAAATTGGAAAAAAAATATGTATAACAACTGCAAATAAATAAACATGGGGATAATATATATAATTAATTCTGCTACTTATCATATATAACTTACAAATTAACTAAAAAAATATCTTCTGAATGCTTTAATAACACAATACTGCTAATAAATATAGAGCAATAATTTAATACATTTTATTGAAAAGAAAAAACTTCAAATGCAACTATTTCAAAGCCAACTTTTAGTATAAAATAATCGCCATTCAAAACTAGTTTTTTGATGTTAGAAAAATTTTATAATATGAAAAAAATTTATTTTAAGATTTCAAAATTTCCTTTAATTTAGACAAAAATTTCTTCTGCATAATTTAAAATTGATTTTTAAATTTTAAAAAGTTATTAACATTTTAAATTTATTTTAATCATACAATTAATTATATATCCTGTCCTCTTACATAACAAAAAACCTGAATAGTTTTCAAATCCCCCCAAAAAAACATCTAAAACCCATTAAAGTATAGTAAAAACCCTGATAAAAGCCCCAAAACCCACTGAGTTGGTTTTTTTCTGAAAAAACCCAGGTTTTTGCCAACCCTGTATGGGTATAACATAATGTGTTTAATGATTATGATAGCTGATATTTGTATTGTCAAACAGAACAAAAACATGTAATCAAAAATCATATATAGTTGATGAGTAAACTTACACATAAACATTATTGTAGTGTAATATTTTTCTTTTTTTTTCAAATTTAATCTTCTCTAAAACATAAATATCATGTCTGATGTTGAATTTTGTTAGTTTCATGGCATATGCAATGTAAACTTAATATTAGTTATATTTCTTATGTTGAAAAGTTCATTTATATGTTTGAAAATGATTTCATAATAGAAAGCGTATAAATATATTCCATATGGTAAATCTTAATCCCAAGATTGCTATACATGCATAAATTAGGAAAGAAAGTTTCATAAAAAAAATATCAATACAAGTAAATGTCAATATAAATAATATACAGTTGTCTGTATATTTATTCAATTTCAGCATTTGTGTGCAATATTTGCTTGTTTTATTTATCAATTTATTTATTCACAGTTAACATTTAAGATATGATTCTTACTGATGTTAGATAATGATTTTGATAAGATATTTCATTAATAATAAAAAAGCTAAGTTAATATGACTTAGATATAGATATATCCATGTGGATAATATAAATATATCTATTTTATGCTACTTTTTTTTTACATAACTTAAAAATCTTATCAATTTTAAAAATCTAGCTTAATTGTTACTAAACTGTTTAAATGTTTTTGTTTTCTGCTATTAAATTAGGTTTCTCTATCATATGCTTATTTTCAAAGGTAAAGGCTTTCAACTTTTAAGTCCATGATATTTATTAAATTTTAGTTTTTGTACGGTATTGCATTTATTACCAGTTTATTAAAAGCATGTAAAATCTTAGAACAGGGGTATTCAGCCTTTCGCAATCTGGGTAACCCTTAGAGCTTAGCACTTTCTTGATCAAAGAGCAGACAAAATAAGATATCAAATATCTTACTTAAATTTATAAAATTATTATTGCATCTTTATTTCATTACAATAAGATATTGAATGTTAAAGGGAGCTACTGTTTTTTTTTCTTAAATATTATATTTTATGATACTTTTTAAAAGCAACAATATTTTAAATATCAAATAAAAAGGAAATTCTTTTAATGACTCGACTGTGGCAGTTTTTTATTAAAAAGTATTTTTATGCCTAGTATAATTATTGAACAAAATATCTCTCACTTGTACCCGTGTGCATGATTGCATTTAACAAACAAAATGAGGTTAACAGATCTAGCGGGTTTGGTTTGTAGTATGAGATATATGTTGTAACCTAAAGGATTAGCTTTATCCAAGTTAATTCAGATGCATGGTACCTTTGGAACAGGCGAGGAGATGCAAAGGAGCAAAAAATATGTAATGTGTAACGGAACTGATTCAATATCCACACTGCTTCCGACTGCCATGTTTTTTTTTCTTGACGATTTTGGCAAAAATCCCATTTTCTGAAAGTCACCAAACTAAAATGGTGGCAGAAAATGGTGTTTTCGGGGGGGAAAAAATTGACGTCACTACATGGCAAATAATCACACAGCATATATTTTACAGATTTTGACTATTTAAGAACTATATGATCACACCAAAAATAAAAAAAATTCTCTAAAACAAATTTAAAATTTTTGAGGGGTTAACCCCCCCTTAAAGGTACAATAATACATATAACAACTAATAAATACATACTACCAAAAAATCATAGATTTTGCTATTTTAATAATTAAATTCTTTAAATTATTTAAAATAACTAAAAATTCTTTAAAACAAATTAAAAATTTTTGAGGGGGTGAACCCCTCTCCACATAATATAATACATAATACAACTAATAAATACATATTACCAAAAAAGCATATACTTTACGTATTTTTACTATTTAAGAACTATATAATCACACCAAAATTGAGTTTTATGATTACATTCTTTAAATTATTTAAAATAACTAAATATTCTTTAAACAAATTTAAAATTTTTGAGGGGGGAACCCCTCTTTCCCCCCCTACGTAATGGTATAATAATGCATAATACAACCAATAAATACATATTTCCAAAAAAGCATATGTTTTGCTTATTTTTACTATTTAAGAATTATATAATCACACCAAAATTGAGTTTTATAATTAAATTATTTAAAATAACTAAAGATTCTTTAAAACAAATTAAAAATTTTTGAGGGAGGACCCCCCCCCCTTAATGATATAATAATACAAATTTCATACATTAAAATCATGTTACAAACACAAATATTTTAATAAACATTTAAAAAAAGAAAGAAAGAAAGAAAGGATCATACCATGTGTTCAACAGGATGAAGTAGATGCATACTAGTGGGGTGCAAAGACCCTACGAATTATCCCTGAATAATTCCCTCAAAATCTCCTGATACTTCTTAACCACGTTGAAAATAGTTATAACATCTATAACTAACTAAAAATAACTAATCCATGTAACTTTTATATAATTTAAAATTTCATTTTATCCATAAAATATTTATTTATATTTATTTTTACAAGCAAACTGCCTTTAAGAGTTTAATCTTTTAAAAAAATTAAAATTTACTATAATTTTGGTGCTTTGATGTAGTAAATAGTGGTCACTTGTGGAACCCTTTATATTCCAAAGTTTTAAGGAACCCAGGTTGAAGACCTCTGATCTAGAACTTAGCTATATTAATGAATTTATAGATTCTAAGAAAACAGTATTTAAAATTTAAATGAAAAATTCCCAAGGTTTTACTCAAAATATAATCAGAATTTTAAAAACTTATTTATATATTTCAAATTACATTACTTGTTTTCATAATTATAATAAAAAATTCTAAATAATGAGTTTGACTGCTATGCCATTTTATTCTAAAATGTATACAGATTATATCATTAAAAAGGCAATTTCTGAATTCATTTTATTTGAATTTCTTTTTCAGGGGGTTTTGCAATAGTATTTCTTGTTAAAGGTTCCAATAATGTCAGATATGCCCTAAAGAGAATGTTTGTAAATAATGACCATGATTTAAATGTATGTAAAAGGGAAATAACTATTGCTGTAAGTATTTTCCTTTTAGTATACTTCTTGATAACATATTTCCTTGTATAATAATATGCTTGAAAAATTTATAATAAAAGAAATTCTTTTCTTGTTTGGGTCAGTATTCAAAAACCGTTAAAATATTAAATTTTCTAAATCTATTTAAAGTTCTTCTGAAACTTTTTTAAATATTTTTATAAGAATATTTATAAATTGTATTGTCTTTTAGCAACTATCTATACATTTTTATTGTTTAAGATTGCATTATACTTTGGCCTGTTTAGTAACCAACATCATAAAATAAATAACCCTAAACTTAGTTTATATTACTTTCGAGTTCGATATAAATATTATTTTCTCCTGCCTACTGGGGCAATTTCTTTTATATACTGGCACTTTTTATACAAAAAAGTCTAAGCAGGTGTATTGTAAAAAATTCTTCTTTTGAGAATATTAATTTTAAAACAAATGAGACAGTATAAAGTTTTTTACTTATTGTTAACATTATAATGTCTTCTATCATATAAGGGCTTCTATTTATATTTCTGGCCTAATAATGAAAAAACAAATATGTGAGATCGAAATTGGTTTTATTGCTTTTCAAAATATTCTCCATGATGATCAATACACTTTTGCATGCATTTGAACCAATTTTCAAAGCACTTTATCCAGTCCGATTGAGGTAACTCCAAAACATGCGTTTTGAATGCATCAACTGCTTCTTCGGGGGTCGAAAATCGTTGTCCGCGTAGTTTATTTTTGATATGTGGGAATAAGAAGAAGTCATTGAGTGCCAAATCAGGGCTGTACGGCAGATGACCCATCAGTTCGATCTTTCGCTCCGTCAGAAATGCCTTTGTTTGTGTCGATGTGTGTGAGCTCGCATTGTCATGATGAAGAATGATTCGCCTGTTGTTCTGCTTTTTTCGAATTTCTCCGATGACTTCTCGCAAACAAATGGTCGTGTACCATTCAGAATTGACCATCCTGCGTTGCTCTAACGCCACTGTTGCCACATGACCATTAATGCTGAAGAAACAGGCAATCATTTGTTTCGATGTGCTTCTTCCTCGAACAACTTTTGTTGGTTTTGCCTCATCTTGGAAGATCCATACAGTTGATTGCTGTTTTGTTACCGGCTCATATGCATAGATCCATGATTCGTCACCTGTGTAGATGTTATACACAGCCTTTGATGTACCTTGGACGTATTTTTCCAACATTTCCTTGCACCAATCGACACAAGCCTTTTTTTTTTTTTTTTTTTTGCGTTTGTCAGATTATGCTGGATCCAACGCGAACAAATTTTTTTTTACACTCAAATGTTCATGTAATATTTTATTGATGCTAGTCATACTAATGTCCAAAGACGCCTCTATCTCACGGTATGTCACATGACGATCTTGCTTTATCAGTTCACGCACAGCATCGATCTTTTCTGGCACAACAACGGATTTTGGACGACCTGCATGGGATTCATCCTGGATCGAACATCGACCACGATTAAATTCGTTATACCAATTTTTTACAGTGCTGTAGGATGGCGTTTTATCGCTGTATAAAGAATTAAGTTCATCGAAGCACTCTTGTCTTGACAATTCACGTCGAAAGTTATGAAAAATGATGGCACGAAAATGTTCACGATTCAATTCCATTTTTTGAAAGAGAAGAACTTTTCAATTTACTGTCAACAATACAAATAAAGCTATAATGGTAAATTGTCTGCTGAATTTATGTTTAAGAATATCAAACTTTCGATTAAAATCGTCTGTGGTCGCCTTGCAACACTTACTGTTGCCAAGGCCAGAAATATAAATAGCAACCCTGATATGTTGAATTACCTTTGAAATTCAATTATCATGAAGTATTCTATTTTAATGTCACATATTAAAGAGTTGAAAAAAAGTTAAATCTGTTACAAATTTTGAACAGTTAAACATGGGAATATTCATATTAAGATATTAACCTTCTGTTATATCACACTATGATGGTAATAATTGACATAACTGTTTTTTAGAATGTGGTTAAGTGAAAGAGAAAAATATGTTTTTCCATGTAGTGTATATACATAAAAAAACTTCTATTTATTTCTTTGTATGTTATTAAGTTTTTTTAAGCAACTGCAAGACAGTGATAACCATATATATTTATGTGTATATATGTTTGTATGTAACCCATTTATTCTTCACTGATCACATAGGATGTAGTTCATACATTGTAATTGTTAAAGCTTACATTACAATGCAACTTTACAGTACTAAAGTCATGGAAGACAACTCACTAAACCAGACAGATACTTATAAAAAAAAATCTTCTATTTTTATCTTAAGTTAGAGAACTCGCAAACATGTCTGACACAGGCAAGTAATAACAGTACAGCTGTTGATTTGTGAAAATGCCCTTTTAAGGAGTGGATAAATCAAATGGATAATTTCTCATGAGAGAAACATATGTCAGCCGTTCTTTTTTGGCTTGTCATAGCCACAAAAATGCAAACAATGACATAGAGATTTTAAAGATGCTTAGTTTTTCATAGGTTAAAGGACAATTATTTCAGAAATTGTAAGAAAGGGCCATATATAGCTATTATTGATTCAGGTCTTAATTTAAGACATGTGGAAAAAATGTAATCTTGGTGATTCATATTTATGGTTTATTTTGGCTGGCTGGTAAAATTGAGATTAAGAAATGCATAATGTGAATTGAGGGAATTTAGACGAATTTTAAGAGCAATAATTGATATATTACATAAATATTTTTTTAAATATATACTCCTTAAATATGATTCTTAAGCAAAAGAAACAATCAGATATTTTTGATCTGATCTTATGCAGGCTTGCAATTCCGTCACTTTTCTCACCTTTAGTCACTTTTTTAAGTAAACAGTCACTTTTTTCATGGTGTATCACAGCAAAAGTCTGTTGTTGAAAAAAGAAAATCTGAATTAATAACAAAATATTTTAATAAAAGACCAAAAATGGGATGCTCTAATCTTATTTTTCTTATTAAAATGTAATTAGTGATATGGTTTCCAGAATTTAGTGATTTTAAAAAGTCGTAAAGAAGTTTCCGAAATCTACATTTGTACTGAAAGTACATTTAATACATTAAAGTAATTTACGTCAAAGCACACATTTCTATTTTTCTTTTTCTTCACAATTTTTGTTTAGACATTCTAATCTAGCTATGTACGTATTTCAAAACATCATTAATATATGCAAAAAATTGTGATTATAAAATTAATGTATTGAATGTATTCAAATCTAATTTATAGATTTTCTTGAATAAAAAGCAATGTTGAGTTGCGTTGAACAAAATTTTTAACCTTTTTTGTATTTGACACAAAAATTATGTCTTGCATGAATCATTTGATTTAGAGTTAAAATAAATAGAAAAATCTTAATAATACATCTGTAATCAAGAGGAGAAAAAAAATCGCTTTATTTTTTTCAATGTTTAGTCACTTTTTAGTCACTTATTCTGTATTATTTTTCACTTTTCTCACCTTTTTGTAAGTACCTGAGCAGTTGCAAGCCGGCTTATGTTTTCTATACCATGATAATTAGAAATGAAATGGATATCCTGTAGTTATCCAGCTGATTTTCAGATATCTGGAGTTTTTTATTCTTAGAAACATTATATTTATATTCTTTGGACTCTACAATGTCGTCAACAAATCAACCTCGCCGAACGATGGCCGAATGGTTAAGGTGCTGGCCTTCGGATCCAGAGTTCGTGGGTTCGAATCCCACTATGGCATGGATGTTCGTAGCCGTTTGGAATCGGCTTTAAGCAGTAGGTCCCGGTCTCGTTAGCCCTCGTGTTGCAAAAAGTAGACTGTAGTGCACCAAAACCCAAACAAATCAACCTAATTTTTATACTAGTTGATCAATTTGAAATGTGAAAAAGTTAAATTAAAAATGGTACGGCTTATAGAAATAATATGGATTCTATAGTTATTTGAAATAGGCTAGTAAAATCCCTTTGTATGAAGATTAAATTTTATAGTTTAGCTTTCATTTTTACAAAAATCCTATTTTTTTAAATTTAATCTATTCTTATTTAATGCAAATTGGTATTAGTGATGAAACATTAAGTAATTTTGAATTATTTTATATTTTATTTATATCTCTTTTCAGAGTAGTTTAAAAGGTCACAAAAATATAATAGGATTTCTAGATTCAAGTATATATCCTGCAGGAGGAGGTGTTCATGAAGTTTTAATGCTTATGCATTATTACAGGGGTAAGTGTCTTTTGAATATATTTTTATTCAAATGTAAGAGCTCATGTTTTTAATAAAATTTAAATAAGGGTTGAGGCCATGATTAAAGGAATACTGATTCATCTTATCTGTATATTTTAGGGCATGTTTTGCAGCTAATGAATGAACGGTTACAGTCAGGTTTTACAGAGCCAGAAATACTCCAGATATTTTGTGATGTATGTGAAGCAGTTTCACGTTTGCATCATTGTCAAACACCTATTATCCATAGAGATTTAAAGGTAATATTTTATGTCATTACTAACCAGGGTTCCCACAGTCCTTAAGAACTCCTTAATTTTGGCTTTCATTTTTAAGGGCCCTTAAAACTACTTAATTTTGTCTTAGGTCCTTAAAAACTCCTTAGTTTTTAAATTGGAACACAAACAATTTCTCCATCTACATGATCCACTGTCATCTTGTGATTTCCTATCAGTTTTCTTTTGTAACAGATTTTCCTTAACAAAACAAATAAATAATCTTTGACATACTGGAAAGGTTTCAAGTATAAAGTCAGCTGCCCTTTCCTAATAGCTAACAGTCCTGTAAAGTTTAAATAAAGAAAGCATGGAGGTTGGGGGGTTTGTAGATATTTCAGTTACTTATGGAAGTTTCATTTTTCTTGCATTGAATGTAATAGAAAAGTTTAGAACTTTTTTTCCTTCCCAAGCAACATCGGGTATAGTCAGCTAGTATACACACATGCACACACACACACACACATATATATATATATATATATATATATATATATATGAGTCATTTTTAATCCCTCATAAAGTACTGTTTATAATGTTTTTATTCACTATTTTTAGTTTGATCACTCAAAAAACTTTAAATGTACATTTTTCAAAATTAGTTTTTGTCAAATAGATTTATCTTATATTAATTTTTTGGCATTTTAAAAATCCTAATTCTGAAATATTCTAGAGCATTTATTGAACATGCCTTGTTTGACTCCTAATCATTAAAATATGTCCTCATGGAAAAAGGTTCATGACATTATGCTGTGTATTTCAAGTGGGTCCTTATAAAAAGTTACTTTAGTCCTTAGAAAGTCCTTAAAAATCCTTAATTTTTGTTCTTGAAAAAGAGCAGGAACCCTGCTAACTATTAGGTTGTATGATGTATGTACCATCTATTGCTATTTATAAAAAGCTTTTAAAATCTTTTTCTTTTTAGTTTATATTTTTAATCATGTTTTCTATTATTTTCTAAGTACATCTATTTATCTGAAAAAATTATTTATTAATACTAGTTTGACTCATTCTATATAAATGTGTGTCTATCTAGGGTATTTATTTATTTTTATTTTTAAATATATATACAAAGTCACAGACATATATATATATATATATGTATGTATATTTAAAACTACTACATACTCCCCGGAGTTACTCTGGAGTAATGAGAAAAACTGGTAACTCTTGAAACTCCTCAGATTGCTCCAGAAAATAACAAAACTTTTGTACAGTTAAAAGATTACAATTCATCAATTAAACACAAAGTTTTGCGAAAAATAATGCAGAATATTACTCTTTCTACAGTAATGCTGCATGTTAAAAGTTTCCAGTACTGTGCGGGAAAAACCAAACTGAATTTAGGTCAAATTTGAGTAGACAAGCTCTAGAATCCCTGATGATAGAAAAATAGAAATATTTTAATCAGGGTCAATGTTGCTATAAGAAACACTATTCTGAAAAATAAGTTGTTAAAGCTGTAAAAGCTACTCATAAATTTTTAAATGTGTAAAATTTATCTTTTACAATTTATTACTGTATTTTAAATTTAATTTAGAAACCAATAAAATATGTACTTATGCATAATCTGTAATTAGCATGTTAAAATTTCAAGACATGCTGTTGCTCCTGACACAAGTGTCTGATTGTTGGCATATATATAGTCATACTATTTTTATTTTTATCTATAGATGCTCTTATTTCTTTTATTCAATTACCACTTCTTTTATCCATAGTGGATCTGTTTAAATTAATTTGGTTATTTTTTAATTTTGCTTAATATTAGGTCATAATAAGTTTTTTAGTCGGCAGAAGTATTTTTCAATAAGAACTGTCACAAAAGTACTATAACCATGGTTTCCGCACACCTGGAAAGTCATGGAAAATCATGGATTTAGACAATGGATTAATTTTGTCATGGGAAGTCATGATTTTTCAAGTAAAATGAGTAAAAGTCATGGATCTGCTAAACTACCGATTAAAAAATGCACTGAATTGTTTAATTCTATTTGTACTTCTCATTTGGCTGTATTTGGTATTTATGTATTGACCCTATTGCCAAGTAAAATTTGTTCACCAAGGAAACTCAGAGCAAGAAAGCTTAATGGGTGGGTAAATGTATATTATTCTGTTTTTTTCTTAAATTGTAGATTAAAATTTTATTAATATAATATTCATTAATTTTAATAAAAATTAGTTAAGATTTTTGCACAAAATATAAGTTTATCTCTAGGGATATTGTATATAAACATTATAGGGTTATATTTGGCTATTATTCATGGTCACCCGGATAATACCAAAGTACCCTGAATTCAAATTCGAAACATTTTGATTGAAATATGGCTATATGATTGAACTTATGTATGTAGATACAACAATTTATTTTTATGTATGTGAGTTTCTTAACACTTATAAAGTAAGTTTATAGTTTTTATGATAAAATTCCTGTAATTTCTCTAAAAGCCTATATTTTATTTGTATGTACATCAGAAGTTTTATTCATATATACTTTAACGAAAGCTTTTTAAAGTCATGGAAAATGATCTGCTAAATCAGGGAAAGTCATGAAAAGTCATGGATTTGAAAAATTTTATTTTGGCAGATACCCTGTATAACATTGTTAGTATCTTTTGGTATATGTTTGAGTAATAGATGGCTACTTACTATAAAATTGTAAAAATATAGATTTATAGCTAGTATATCATCATAGAGAGCTCTTGCATTTATGAGAGTTGTAGGAAAAAATTTTAAAATACATAAAGCAAAAATGTAATAACCATAAAACTATGTTTATTACCATAAAATTATCTGTAGCCATAAATATTTTTCTACTCCATTGTAAAGTTTTCATTGTCTTTTTATTACTATTTTGTGAGAGTTTTGAAAGGTATGTAGTAAAAGTTTCCATTGTTTTAGGTTATATATTTACTACATGTCAAATCTTGGGATTTATGGAAAGACAATTGCGTAATTAAGCATCTAATTTCAATTTTTTTCATGGGAAAAGTTTTTACCATGATATTGTTGCTTTCTTGGTTTTTTAAGTTAAGAATGGTGTGTTTTTTATGTTTTATCAGGGTTAGTAAAAAACTTAATTTTTTTTATCAGTACTTAATTGGAATTATGATTCAATTTATCTTACTTATGATCTCAAATAAAAGTATCTATACAAACAACACTTATAAATTGTTAAGCTATTTATTTATTAAACCATTTTAAGGATTATTATTTATTGTTCTTCCAGCATAGTTAAATTTTTAAAAAAGCATATTGTTCAAGCTCTTCAAAGGGAGGGTTAGACAGTTAAACCACTCCTCAAACCCACCTTGGGTATCCTCTAAGGCAAACTGTAAAGAAAACTTGTATTTTGCATTTACAAAATTCATAGATAACATTTATAAACTAATTACATTAAATTCCCATGAATTTATTTTGGTGACCGTTAAAGGGTTAAAGGTGATGCAGCTCATTAAATTACTTTTGTTTCTTTATGAGTATAAAATTTACTTAAGACTATATTCTAAAACAGATAAATGCTTTTTTAAAAATAAAATAATAAACTGTACATAAAATACTATTTTTTTTCTTGAAAGCTGTTCTCTTTTCATGTTATAATTTTACTTTCTCAGTGAAAAATTTTCTTATAAATTCACTGAAAAATATATTTGATACTTTTAGGTAGAAAACATTCTTCTTAGTGACAATGGGAATTATGTGTTATGTGATTTTGGAAGTGCTACTGCAAAAGTTATCAATCCTCAGACATATGGTGTTACTCAAGCTGAAGAAGAAATAAAAAAGTAGGTGCATTCTTATGCATATTAAGCATTTTAATTTTAATTGAAAGATAAAATTTGCTATTCTACTTTTGACTATAAAAAAAATATAGTATAAAACTTTTTTTTTACCAAACAGATAAATGAATGAAAACATATTTTAACAGATATTGTGATATATATCAATGTATGGGGTGTTCCAACAAGACCAGATAAACTCTGCATGGCCGGATTCATTTTTTGGGATACATAAAAATGCCCAAAGAACTTCACCTCTATGACCATAGTTTTCGAGAAAAATGCAGGCTTGCAATTCCGTCACTTTTCTCACCTTTAGTCACTTTTTTTTTTACAATTGATCACTTTTAGTCACTTTTTTTAAGTAACCAGTCACTTTTTTCATGGTGTATCACAGCAAAAGTGTGTTGTCGAAAAAAAAATCTGAATTAATAACAAAATATTTTAATAAAAGACCAAAAATGCGATGCTCTAATCTTATTTTTCTTATTAAAATGTAATTAGTCATATGACTTCCAGAATTTAGTGATTTTAAAAAGTCGTGAAGAAGTTCCTGAAATCTACATTTGTACTGAAATGTACAAAGATTTTACGTTCATTTATTCTTTTCATTATATTTACTTATTTAAGTCTTACTCTAAGCTATATATAATAGAAAAATTGCCATTGATTTTAAATAAAATAAAAATAAATTAAATTAATAAAATAAATTAAATATATAGTAAATGATCTTTTAATGCATTTCATATTACAATAAAATTCTTATACATATATATATATATATATATATATATGTCCAATAGTAAGGCGAATGGACGAAAGTCTCTCTTGGTAAATCATATCTTTATTCAAAGTAAAGTTTCGTTAAAAGCATAGATTGTGCCAAATACATTTATTCTTGGTGAAGCCACATGTGAAACGTGTTGACAGCTCTACACCTACGCGCCAACTTACAACTATCAGTTTGCATACTCATCAAATTCCTTCAAAATGCTTCTGCGTGACTGGATGATCCTAAGAGCTTACGCAAGCTTGGTTTTTTTTATTTATTTTGTTATTGCGAAAGAGTTCCCCGTTAAATTTTTCCCAACTCGTTTAATTTTCCAAACCCTTACCTTTTTAGATCTGGGAGTTTGTGGGTTCGAATCCCACAGTGGCATGGATGTTCGTAGACGTTCGGGATCGGCTTTAAGCTGTAGGTTCCGGTCTCATTAGCCCTCGTATTGCAAAACAGTAGACCGTAGCACTCCAAACCAAACCAAACTTTTTAGATCTGACATATATATGTAATAATATTAATATCTAAACTCCAAAGTGTATCCAAAAATACCCCTTTTCCCCATTCATTATTCTGGATCTTAATTTCTTCTCTTTATATTAACCATATTTCCCAGCCATCCAATTTAAACGAGGATGTTTTTATTCCTTCAGCCGAACCCCGAAATTCTTTGATTCTCAAAGCAAAAAATGATATGGTTGGCATTTTAATTAGAAAGTAATAACTCTCCCAGGAAAATCTGTAACGATCAGCAATAATGCTCATCTGAAACACCACACTTTTCCAGATGGCTCTAGTCAAAGGTTACTCTCTATAAGCAATTAACAGTTGCCTCAGCATTTTCCCACAGAACAAAACCACACATGGTATTTGGACATCTCTCGTAGTAGGTTGGCATTAGAGAGAGAGCGTTTTGATATCGTCCGGTTCAGATACCTCTAGATTTTGTGCTATTTCGATCGGATGAAATAAAGATTAAGTTCGGCCACGACGACTGATGTGTTTCTTTTGAACAGATAATTAGCAGGACTCTTGGCAGCCCAGTATGTCCGGGCTGAGGAAAATAATGGAGCAATTTCAAAAGAACTCTTCAAGTGTAGAATTCGGGGCGTCCCTGTCGATTACATATATATATATATATTAATTTGGAATAATGGGAGAAAATGTATAAACTATCCCTTTTTTTATCTTTTATTTTAATTCTTAAAAATAATTGTGCTTTTTTTTTCTTCTATTTTAGATATACAACTTTGTCATACAGAGCCCCTGAAATGATAGATTTATACTGTGGGAAGCCTATAACTACAAAAGTAGATATATGGGTAAGACAGCAAATCATTAACAGTTTTGAATGTCATTTTCTTTATAATATTTTTTCCTCCTGTTCCACCCACATATTCATAATAATAATAGTATAATATATTATATTATAAATAAACCATCAATATTGTGTGATGGTTAGTCTTAGAAGCTACCCCTAGGTTAAAATGCTGAGTATCCATCCATTCTTTGTGTTACCTGTCAGTTGTCATTAATGTTTGTTAAAATGCATTTATAAAACCATAGAATTTATTATTACCAGTCACTTATCATTGGGCCAATACCAAGGTTACCACAGTCCTTAAAAGTCCTTAAGAACTCCTTAATCTTAGCTTTCATTTTTAAGGGCCTTAATTTTTGTCAAAGGTCCTTAAAAACTCCTTAATTTTTAAATTGGAACTTGATCAGTTTATTCTTCGTCACATGATTTCCTATCAGTTTTCTCTGTACTCTCCAAACTTTCTGGTTTTAAAAAAAATATTAAAATTTTAAAAATGGATGTCATCATCCGCAAAAATGCTCTATCCTTTCTCCTCCTTTTTTTCACTTTTGAAACTTAATTTTTATCTTGTATCATTTTTATTTAGTATTATTATTATTGAGGACAGGGCCTTATTTTCTTTAATTTTAAACTGTACCTAAACCTAATGTAACTGCCCCCTTATATTTATTTTTAATTTTAATGAAGCACACCTGTATGATTGTATCATTTGCTCATCACTGGGGATACGAATGTCAGTAAAGAAGTCATGTAAAACTTTACTACTTGGAGACTCACGTACTTCAAGATATTTAAAACCTAATCCACCTTTTATTGAATATTTTTTCTTGTGAAATTAGTTATTATGGTTTATCTGAATGTATTTTAAAATATTAATAATTAAAATCTTTATTATTAACAGGCTCTGGGATGTTTATTATATAAACTATGCTTCTTCTCTTTGCCTTTTGGAGAAAGTGCTTTAGCCATTCAAAGTGGAAACTTTAGCATTCCAGATAACTCTCGTTATTCAAAAAATATTCATTCCTTAATAAGTAAGTGTGATGTTGTCTCCCTCATCTTTGTTCATTTTAGAATAACTTCTGAAATTGATATTTTTGATATTTTAAAATTACTTTTTTAAAGTCTTTATTTTTCAATTTTGATAGAATATATGCTGGAAATAGATCCAGAAAAAAGGCCGGATATATACCAAGTATCATACGTAGCTTTTACAATTGCAGGAAGGACGTGTCCAGTCACAAATCTAAAAGTAAGTAGTTTAAAATATATATCATTAGGCTCTTTGTATTGTTACCTATGAGTACCCTATGAGGCAGGCAAAAAAATTGTTTGTTTTTTGGCTGAGAACAGGGTTCCCACAGTCAGGAAAAGTCATTAAAAAGTGCTTAAATTTTCTTTTTGTTTTTTAAGGCCTTAAAAGTTTTTGAATTTTCTTTGAGGTCATTCAATTTAAGATCTTGTGCTTGATTTTTCTTTTTCAAGTCCTTGCAAAATGTTAATTCATGTCTGCACCAGAAAATTGAGAAGGATCGTTATCGGCCATTGTGGCCGTGTCACAGGACTCTTCTTTCGTGCACTGCAAACTGCACTAGCTACTGTCGACGGCTTGGAGGTAGGGGGAGACAAGCTCAGAGTTCAATGTCATCCTGAATTAGCAATTCTTGCTTTTCATTCGATGAAAGAAAGATAAGGGCTTTGAAAGAGATTTTTTAAAGGCCCCTCCCACTATGGTCCACTGCAAACTATTACCACCGTCTAGAGGGGCTTTGGCTTATCGTGGCCGATGGCGGTAGATGATAAGGCCCCTCCATACTATGGTCCACTGCAAGCCATTACCACTGTCTGAAAGGGCTTTGGCTTATCGTGGCTAATGGCGGCAGATGATAAGGCCCCTCCATACTATGGTCCACTGCAAGCCATTACCACCATCTGGAAGGGCTTTGGTTTATCGTGGCCGATGGCGGCAGGCTATAAAATAGCCTTGGCAGACAATGGCTTCCGAGGCAGTTTTTCTCCAAAGATCAAAGGCAGCCAGATGCACAACTAAAGTGAGCAGTAGACCCTATGGACGAATCAATGTGTTCGGCTCATTTAGTGGCCCAGCATGTGGATGCAACCCGTGACCCATCGTTCATGGTCATTGTCAGGAAGTGGTGAACAATTGGCCATAGTGTTTAGGCTACATTAGTGGGTTTTTTTTTTTTTTTTTTTCCCCATTTTGTGTCTGGATGCCTGAGTAGCAAAGCAAAGTTTGACTTATTTTCTTTGATTGCTTATTTCTGTTTAGTTAGTAATGTCAAATATATATAAAAATAAAAAGTTTGGAATGCTTTAAAAAGAAACTGTATATTTTTAAACCAGTATTTGTGTGCTTATACCCTTCCTTTTTTTACACCATTTCAAAAGCCTGATTTATTTTTTTTATTTTTATTTTATTTTTTTTTTTTTTGTGGGAAAAGAGTGAATATTATATATATAGTTCTACTGTTTTGGGAAGTTATTTTAATTTTTTTCAATTATGAACAGTGTATGAAAGAGATGCTTGAAAAAAATATCAGGTTTTGGAAAAGTTATTGAAAAGTGCTTGAAATTTTCAGAAACAAAAGAGGGAGAACCATGGAGAATGATCTTGTACACGCTCAATAATTTATCTTCATAGACTTTTAAAGTCTCCCAATACTGTTAATGCAGTTAAGAATCATAATGAATTCATTTAAGAAGATAATTCAAAGTTTTCTTAGCTATGTCAAAATTGCTGTTATACGATGGACAGCAGATGTTGTAATATTGACAGTGATTATTTGGTGGTATATATGAATATCCAAAATTTAGCATATGGCAACCCATGTAGTTATGCATAAAAAAACAAACTTCATTATTTTTCAAAGATATATAACATAAATGCTAGATATTTATTAGTCCGTCAAATAGACTCCTAGACTGTTATGAAAAGAATTTGTTGTTAATACTGGTGATAAAAAAAATTCAAATTGCAACAAAAAATAATCGGTGATTAAATTTTAAACTGTTCATTGATTGATTTCATTGATTTTTTTTTTTTATTGTTTTAGTATCAGAAGGGTACTCCAAAGTTCTGGGTTTGGAAATAATATCTTTTGAGTTGAAATTTTCCACCATGTTAGTTTGAATTCAAAAAAGCAAAAAAAAAAAATAAAGTACAATAATTAAAGGCTTCTTGTGAAATTTTTGTTATCGCTTATGCTTTGTGTTTCAGCTGCAAAGCGAGTATTCTACTACAGTCAGCATTTATGGTCATCATGGAGGGGGGGTAGAAGAGAAGAGGTGATTTGTGGAAATAAGCTTTGACCTTCAAACAGGTGTTGATTTGTTTACATAAGTGTAATGTTCTTTTCAACTTTTCTGGAGTTTTTTTTTTTTTTTTTTTGCGGGAGGGGAGGAGATTTTACTTCTGTCTCGGGTTATACTTTAATTTAGTGTTTATTATACCAGAAAACAGATTTATTTGAATAAAATGTATTTGTGATATTCAAGATTTATAAATACAATTCTAAGATGCGTAATTTATTTAACATCGAAGAGTGAGGTTCTTTAAAAGTTTGGTAAGTTTTTTATTTTAATTGTTAAAATGAAAGCAGTCACTGCTTTAATTTACTAATGATTAAAATCACTGCTTGAAATTTACTAAAAATACATTAAATCTAATGTTAGTAACATGCAATTATTTGTTGTATGTAATTAAGTTTTTTTAGTTCCGGGTTTTTAAATACAAATTATATAAATTTAAGGATTTTTTACTTAGAGGCACAATCACTCCTGTAGTATCCTGATTGGTTGGATATGGTACAAATTTAATCATGTATAGAAATTGAATATTATATAATTTCCTTTTTATATTAATATGGTATTCAAGGTAATTACATTGATTGATAAACATGAGTTATTGCGTGATTTTAGTCTTTCTGGGGTTCACAGGTCTGTTTATATAGATTATACTCTTCTTGTGTTAAAAGTTAGTATTGAAGGTATTTCAATGTTTTCTTCCAGGGCTCACCTGTTCCAGAAATTGATAAGTTACCGTCACCTCAAACTGAAAGTGAGGCTAAAAAGGCAACTGCAAAACAACAAAGGTATTGTCTAATTTTAAATTTTCAGTATGGTTATAAATCAGTACTTGGGCTTTATCATCATATTCGGCCCGACAGCCCGTTGTGGGCCTTCGAGGTCTTAAGAAGTTTTTCCCATCCTGCTCTGTTTTGTGCTTGGGACCTCCATCTTCTAATCTTTATGAGACCAAAGTCCGACTCCAGGCAGTCTATCCACCGTCGTTTTAGTCTGCCTCTTGGTCGTTGTCCGAAAGCGACTGCATTAAAAACTTTTAAAGCAACCCAATCTGCGTCCATTTGCAATAGATGTCCAGCCCATCTCATTCTATTTAGCCTGATAAATTGGATGACGTCATCCTCTTTGTAAAGCTTGTACAGTTCAAAGTTAAATCTTCTCCGCCAGGCTCCCCTGTCAAAAACTCCGCCAAAAATGGTCCGCAATGCTCTCCTTTCAAAGAGTACAAGCATTTTTTCTTCTTTTGACATAAGGGACCAAGTCTCAGAGGCATAAGTTAGCACTGGTCTTATAAGAGTTTTGTACAACAGGATTTTCGTTCTTTTTTTTTTAATTAAATGGCTCCCCAATTGACTTCTGTCGTGGGCTTTATATGTACTTAAATATGACATTTTATATCACCAAATTAAAAAATGTTTACAATATTAAACTCATTGCTTGCATTGAAAATGAAATTTGAATTATGATTCTTAAAAAGAAATGTTAAAAAAAAGTTTGCTCGCCATTCAGATTAAAATTTGATTTCAAATTAAAATTCTTCAACGTGAATTACATAAACAATTCTGTTTAAATATTGTATATTTACTCTATTGAAATATGATTACTTGGACATATTAGTCAAAGTTGTTACTTTCATGTTTAGTCTATTTTTTCTTTGCAGCCAAGTTTTTCAAACTTCATAAAATCCAGGCAAATGGAGTTCATATTATTGAAGTTATATTGTAGATGCAAATATATTTAACACAAAATTTCTTTAAATTCTGCTCTATTATTTTCAATATATTTTTCAATTCTTGTTCTTGAGACAATGTTTTTGTGCAGCTTTTCATTTGTTTTCTGTTAAAGTGATAGATAGTAAGAGTAGTTCTGTTTATTACAAAGCAGTTGTTATGACTGCTGAGGTTTCACTTTTCATTCCACTTGTATAAGTATGTAAAAGTAGACTTATACTTTTCTCAGTTGAATTTTTACTGGTTTGATTACTCTAATGTCCAAATTTGTATTTTTGTATACAAGGTAAATATTTCATACTATTTCACTTCTATTTCTGAAGTGAATAGTTGAATTTCAGCATTTTTATTTCATAAGTGAAGAGTAGTTCACTAAATTTTTAATCTATTATGAATAAAAACATACCTGTAGGATTGATAAATGATATTTAGATTCTGTAAAGATAACAAAAAATAATAATTGCATGCCTAATGTTTATAAAATAGGGCTAAAATTCATTAACCCTTTGACAGTTTCATTTTTTTCCAGAATTCGGTCAAAAAATGTCCCATTTTTTAGTGCTTTTTTTTTTTTTTACATTTTTAAGTAAAGATAAGTTATTAAAATTAACCTTTTCTAATATTTTTAAACATTTATTACAATTTTTTTCTTTCTATGAAAGCATAGAACTGAAGTTTACCATTAGTCTCATCGATATCCCAGTTAATTTTTGGAATTCCAGCGAAAGCAAATCTAGTAGGCGGATCCGAAGGATTATCACAATTAATTTTAAAAAATTGTCTTGCTTGATTGATTCCATCTGTACTACTATCAGAGTCACTACTATCCAGGTCATCTAGTAAACTTTCGCTACTATCATTTACAGATAATTCTGTTTCTGATTCCGAGTCACAGTTCGAATCACAAGAAATTAGCTCCATATGCTCTGAATTATCCATTATTTAAAAGTAAAAATATATTGTTCAACTCTTACATCAATAAAATTATCAGGCGGTTAGTAAAATATAACCAGAAAGCTATACACTGAAAGATAACAATTTGTCTTCTGATACAAAACGTGCGAAAAAAAACCTGCGAACCAATCAGAGTAGAAAATACAATAAAGTGCAAACTATCATTTACTGGAAAACTACTATTGCCATCTATACGAATAATTTGTTACTAATATTGGAAAAAATACGACCTAAACATTGCAAGCAAAATAGAAATCAGATTGCCCGTATGCCGTTCGGGCAAATCAGTAAAGGCCCAAAAGCTGTGCCCGTACGGTGTACGGGCAAAACAGGGAAGGAGTTAACAAGGGGGAGAATACTATAGGTCATTTATGATCGAAATGCATTAAAAGTATTCTGCATTATAACTATGTAAGAAAGTTAATACAGCTGAACTTTGATTAAATAATTATGTAAATATTGGGGTACATTAAGAGAGAATTTGATATAAATTAATTTAGGCTAATATTCTAGATACGTATATAGTTTAATATTAGAATTAAAGTTCAAAATAACAATTTTTTAATGAGCCTTGTAAAAGATCACATTTTTTAGTTTATTATCTGTGCTCTGCTTGTTCCATATTTAGTTCATTCTCAACATTTGGAAACTCTTCTACTCCCAAAAGAACTTAACTTTCAAGTACTAACATATAGTTAAAAATTTTTGGCTAAAAAATTAGTTTCTATTAACTGAGATTTTTGGTATCTGATGTACTAGCAGTCCCAGCTAGCTTGGATAATCAAAGTTCTACTGTACTATCAAGTGTTTAGTATTAAGCTTTTAAAAATTCTCTGAATCTAAAGTTAAAAATACCATTTTGTTGTGTTTTAGGCCAGCATCAACCCCTGTTGTAGAAGGAACCTCTGTGGCTCCTCGTCAGAGACCTAAGGGATCACAAGCTCCACCAGGTGTAGGGAGCTTAACACTACTTCCACAAGCAACTCCTACAGCTGGTAAAAGAATTACTCCTACAACACCCCATGGTATGTTTCTCTTAGCTATCTCCAAACAGAGATAATTCACAACTAGTGCAATCTAGAGGTAATGTGGCATGACTGGTAACATATTTTATGCAGGGGTGCAGGGCTTCTTCAAGTATCCCCCCCCTCCCTCGGGCCTCATATTAATGCAAGCATCTTAATAATTAAATGTGCAAGTTGACATTTACTTAATGTTTGTGAAATTTAAACAGAAAGCTACAGAAGTCAGTTAAAATAAAGCAAATTATAAACTGTATTAGCAATTCATATATAATCCCAAATTGCCCTTTGTTCAAAGTACTCATTTAGAATGCCGAACGCTGGCCGATTGGTTAGGGCGCTGATCGTGGGTTCGAATCCCACTACGGCATGGATGTTCGTAGCCGTTCGGAATCGGCTTTAAACAGTAGGTCCCGGTCTCATTAGCCCCCGTGTGCAAAACAGCAGACCGTAGCGCTCCAAACCAAACCAAACCAAAAACTCATTTAGAATAGCCATGATTAGAAAAACATTGATTACTTTTTGATGAACTTCGATGGTAGTATCTTTTTAACAAATATAGTAATTAATGTTAGATTTTTGACAGCTTGCTGTTTTACTATAATTTATTTATTATTGTAATTCTGTTGTTTTTTACACATATGCTGTCTGATGTTTTATCCTACCATCCAAAATAAAAAAAGAATATCTAGAGAGATAGTGCTAATGATGGTTTGTTTTCATTAAAAAGAAAACAAATTAATTACATAAAGGAATACCTTAATTACATAATTTACATAAGGAACTACATAATAATATACATAACAATATAGCAATAATAAAAATATACATAATATACATAACATATATAATAAATTAATAATATATATAATAATATACATAACATATAATAAGGAATTACATAATATTTACATAAGAAATTTTCTTAATTATATAAAGGAAAACTGAATTCAATAATAAAAGGAAATTTCTCATTCTGTAACAAAATCTTAAAATAAAAAAGGTAAAAGTTTATTATTTTCATTTTGATTGTCAGAAAAGATCAATGTTATTTTAATAGGAACCATTATTCTTTAGGTTACCCTGGGCCACGGATGGGCAAACTATGGCCCGCCGGAAGGTTTTATCTGACCCCCGGATAAAATTTTAAGTTGTCGTCTAAGACAAATTAAAAGAAATATATATTTATACATTACATATCCATCTCGTTTTCTATTTTGTTTAAATATTATATCCCAAATTTATTATTTTACACCCAGAAGATCAGCACTATGTTTGCTTCCTATATATGTAAATAAATGTTTTAAACTTTGAACCTTAGAAAGAATAATTTCAGAAGTAAACTGACAAATGAGCATTTAGCCTCGTTACTTAAAATCAGTACATCTCACTTTGAACCTCAGTATAAGGAACATTTAAAAATGAAATCACAAATTCATTCATCTCATTAACATATTTAAACTGTAAACCGCGACCGAAAAAGTTTGCCCATCCCTGCTTTGAGCCATAGTCTTGCCTGCCCATGTGATAATCATGCACTGAATTTATAGCCCATACATTGTATGTTTAGTTTGTATTTATAAAAAAGATTTTTTCCTTAACTTTCTGCTTGTCCTGTACATTATGTTATATAAACATATATTTTTTCAGAACACTTATATAACACATGTGATACACAAAGAACTATATTTTAGGCAGAAAATGTTGTGTGATGTCTTAAAGTGTTACATTTTTCAGTTAGATGTATAAAATTTAGAGTTTTATATATCTCATGTATATCATATAATTATTCTTTCATATGGGGACTGCCAAAGTGTTAAATTACTTTTTATATTACTTTTTTAAATATAATATTTATAAGGATTTTTATTGTATAAAAGGTAGAAAAAATTATGTGAATGTTCTTTTAAGCGTTAAATATTGACTCTTCAAATGTAAAGGATAAAATTAATCGGTACTTTATATATTGTCTTACAATAATACATGGACTAAATTTTGATATATTTTTTCTTTGATAATTCAATAAGGTTCTTATTAATCATAATGAATTTATTAATATTATTTCTCCGTAATCTGTGTACTGCTTGATTTTCAGGATTGATTTAGAATTTGGTATTATTTATTAGACTAGTTCTTTGTTATGTGCATATTATAAAATAAAGACTGTTGAAGTAGTAATTTTAAAGTTTATGTTAACCATATTGAAAGAACTACAGCGTTAACAAGTAAACTAAAACTAATTTTTCAATAGAAAAACATTCAGTTCATAGATTCTTCCAGATATGGGGTAGGCATGTCTACCAGTGTTTACTCTGAACTATTTCCAACCTGAATCCCAAGGTTTTAAACAGCAATATTATGATAGAGAAAATAGTTCTGGAACAACTGATCTCCAATCAATGTTACTTTCCATTCTGCTTGTTATATAAATTAGAGACTATTACTAAAACTTCAGACTTTAGGGCTCCAAACAAATTAAAGTGATTACTTAGAATCCATCTGTTTTGATTATGTAATAATAATATTTTTTAAATTTGTGATAAGTATTGCCTTCTAGTAAATTTTGATAATTTTTTTTTAATCATTTTTGCAAAGTGCATCTTGTCCATAACTCCATATTTTTTTTCATTGGTTTTTAGAACCCATAAATAATTCCTAAATCCTACTGACAATAACTAATTCATCCGCTATATAATAATAGCCTAAGTTGTCTGTCTGCGAATTTCTGAAGCGGTTGTACCTGGAATGGATACAGGCATCCATATTGGATTTTTCACGAGTTAGGGTTAGTAAAATTGAAAGCGAGTTCGAAATCCACCCCATCCCCCCTTTTCTAGCGTTTAATGCTATTATTTCAAGCCTTATCCTCCCTCTTATTCTATATGAAATTCATTCTTGATAGGATGGCAAAGGCGGAGAGTAATATTTAAATTTCTAGACTGTTTCTACTTGAATCTTCATATACTCTAATTAGTACGCTCTCAACGTGCAGGTGTTGTACATTTGGTAGAATGTCCGCCCACTTGATCATCATATGTCTCGGGTTGACGGTTCTATCCCCGACGCAGCCAATTGTTTTTAATGTCTAATAACTTTAACATTTTCTGCTTTTTCTTTTAAATTCTTATCCCGAAAGTTGTTTTATTATTTTTAAAAATACTGTCCTCTTTACAACATTCGAAATCCACCCTGTCCCCTTTTCAACTGTTTTATGCCATTATATCAAGCCCCATTTTAAGAGCAAGAGATTAAATTTATCACATAATAAATAGGTAAAAATAACAAATTTTTTCTAGCATTATGACTTCATTCCTTTAACCATCTCATTGAATCATTTCTTATTTTAAATTACTTAAATAAAATCTGCATTATTTTCATACGTTTTATCACTAAACTTAAATACTACATAAATAATTTTCTTTTTTATTTAACTTAAATAATAAATTAAGTACATATGTGATAATTTTAATCGATTATTTTTGTTGAAACGTAATTCTAGGCCAAAAAAACAAAACAAATTTTTTTACCTGCCTCATAGGGTTCTTTACAATTTTGGAAAATTAAAAATTTTACTGATCCCGTCATATGACGTGCTATATGCTAGTTTAGTAAATAAATGCACAGTGTAAAATCAAAATTTCATTAGTTTTTATTAAATGTGTGATATATCCTAATTCTAGAATTTCCTAGGTTTTCTTGTAAGTGAAATGTTTTTAGTATTTCTTGTATTCTTGCTTAAATACCCTACTCCCAAAATAATGTCATTTTCCTTCTTTTATTACATCATGTAAATTTTTTGGCATGTTGTATGTACTTTTATGCATGGAAAATGCTATTGAATTATAAATTATTGATAATTTAATCAGCAAACTCATATTTAACATATAAACAGTTATATACCTAAAAAAATGTTATAATTTACATTCAGTTAACTTCTTTTATGACATGAGAGGTATATTTCACATGTTCTTTTGCAATTGTTTTTATTTTAGAACCTTTTTAAACAAAAATCCTGGAGGGGGGGGACAATGACTGATAATTTAAAGATATCCAATATCTCCTTTTCGTTTTCATAAATTTCATTATTATTGTGTTAAATTCTTTATAATAAATTACTTCTAGATGGAGAAAAAACCCAATTTGTATTTGGATCATGGTTTATTTTTTCTTACTTAGATTCATTCGTATTGAGTTTTTAAATTTAATTCCTTTATCTTGTTTGCTTAACATAGATTATCTGTTTAAAAATGATTGGGGTTCTTTTATTTTTAAAAAATGTTGTAAAGAAAAATATATTAAAGTATTATAGATCCCTACCCTGTTTTGTATTGTAATTTTTTTAACAATAAGAAGTAATCATAAAAAAATATCTAAGATTGTGTATTGTTTGGTTGGTAGTTAAAGCATAAAGTAAGAGTTCCATATTAAATGAAAGTTTGATTTATACATATATTTCATAAAAAATTTAATGTGTGATTCTAAATCTGTTAATATGGTTTATCGTTTTCTTTTATTCTTTTCTTCATTTGACTATGGCCAATTAAAACTACTAACACTCCTATTATCACCATGCTTTAATTTTGATTGTTTCCTTGTGTGTTGTGCTTAACATATTTTAACCTGTCTTTCCAGATTTGGCTAACACTTCATCTTTCCTTCTGCCCCCTTCTGCTTGCCCATCTCAAATCTCTACTCCAGTAACTCCTCTCGGCTCATCCCAAACCTTTCTTTCTTTGAATCAATGCTTCACCCCAACGACCCCTCAAACGGCAATGTCTGCTCCATCTCTCATCAGCCCTTTTACCCAGCAAACCTTTCTTGTGCCTTCACCATCTTCTGTCTCTACTGCAGCATCTGTTCTATCGTCTCCGGAGTCAGCTTCCCAACTAGTCACTCACCGGAAAGCTTCTGTCCCGGAAGACATAGCAGTCATTCCTCCTCCTCCTGCAGCACAGCAGTCTGGTTCAGGCACAGAAGAGCATCGACCCTATCTGGCGGCAGCATCCATTCCTGAGATTTCTCCTCATAATTTAGTGTCTGTGACGCCACCACCTTCTCCCACTCCAAGCCAGCATAGTCACCATAGAAGGAACGCCAGTGATACATCAGCTTTTGACAAGTAATTTGCAAAGTTTCATTTTTATTTCTGAAATGCTTTATAATACCATATATGTCCAAATGTAGGCCCATCCATTTATAAGTTGAGTGTGCATTTTTTGTTCAAAAATTTCTTAAAATTCAAAACCTATATACACTGTCTACCACTATTAAACCACTATTACTATATTAGTGAATTAAAATAACATTTATGTATGTAGAATTATAAAAAAATTTCAAAAAGGATAATTTTTCTGTTTACCTAAACATTTTTCATATGTTTCTTTTTGATGCAGAAATGTTGCAAAAGAAATTACACAGTTCTTAACTCCATATGAAACTTCACAAAACCACGCAATTGCAAGTAATGAGGCTCCTCCATCGGCAGCTACTCAGCAAAAGAATTTGAATGATTTGTCACAATGGAATCCTTTTGTCAATTCTGGACCTCAGACCAATCTTGCCGAGGACCATGCATTTGGACAAGAATTCGATAAAATTCGACGGGGATCACAAAGTAGTAAGTATTTTGGTGCTGTTTTCTCTTGACCTCTTTTTTTTTTACCACTTTACCTTACTAAGAATGATTTAGTTAAAAATTCTCATTAATTTCATTTCAATTTATTTTGTATACAAATTTGTTTCTTTTAATTTTAATGGTTGCGTGTTATTCTTGCTCGCCTCTGGATTGGACCCTCGCGTTTTATCCATTGTCATCTTTTGCTTGGAGAATCAGCTCCAATTTGCAGTCGCTGTAATGTAGTCATCTCTGTTAAGCATGTCTTCATTGATTGTCCTGGGTTTATAAAACATCGTCTTCATTATTTTAATTCATCATCTATTTAAAGGATATTAAAGTTAAACAAAATTTTTAACCTTTTTTGTATTTGACGCTAAAATCATGTCTTGCAGGAATCATTTGATTTAGAGTTAAAATAAATAGAGAAATCTTGACAATAATAGCATCTGTAATCAAGAGGAGAAAAAAATCGCTTTTTTTTTCAGTGTTTAGTCGCTTTTTAGTCTCTTATTATGTATTATTTGTCACTTTTCTCACCTTTTTGAAAGTACCTCAGCAGTTGCAAGCCTGAATTATGTATATACAAATTACTTGAAAATTCTATTTATTTATTTGTAAAATTTTCTGTCTACATTGGAAAGAACCTCACTGTCCTCTTTTAAACTTGATCCTTGTAATGAAATCATCATTAAATTTTTCAGTTTTTTTTTTTTTTTTTTTTTATCTATCTAGGACTAGTTTTGATTCCCTTCTTACAAGAAAATCTTCTTTCTGGATGTTCTGCTGGAAAAGAAAATTTCTTTTTCTCTGATTTTATTTTAGTCTGCAATATCCAACACTAGTTAAAGTTGCATCCATCCAAAATTGTTAAATATATACTTTTTGTTCCTTAGGGTTTTTTGGATGCATGGGAGACCCTAAATTTTAACTTATTACTAAAGTTGTGCCCCATTATTACAAATTTATCTGCTATAGCACGTAAACACAAACCCTGATATATATAATATATGGTCGCCAATCTCAATGGAGGGAAAAAAACATAATGATATGTAATCATTTTCAAACATCTGTGTCATCTTTCAAACATCATTGTTTGATGATTAAAAGCATAGCTGATAACAAACAGGATGCGCTGTAGTATCCAGAGTTGGTTTAAACTTCTTTATTCTTCGCAATGCATAATAACTTAGTTTTAAAGTATGCAGTAATCTGCAGAAATGACTTAGGTATTAACTACTAGATTGGTACTACTTTGGTAGCTACTAGATTTAGTAGACGTACTATATGTTCAGTGTTAGCTATGTTAATTATTACAAGATTTAGGTGGTAAAAAAGTTTATTATTATTCATCTTTATAGGCATATCAAATGTAAAAAGTAGAGAAAGTCTAGTCATGAGTTCGTCAGATTTATCTGAACCTGATCCCTTTGGTGCTGCCCCTTTCAACCTAAGTGGTAATAATGTTTTTTCATATCTATTTTCAGTTTTTAGTTTATTTTATATTTACAGAATTTGCTTGCTGTGTTTTAATTTATTTTATGTGTAAAACTTCAGTAAAGAATGTAGTCTTATATTTTTATGATTATTGGAAATTATGTCACATTTTTACTTAAACTTAAAATCTTGGGAAAATGTTATTAAATCTGATCCATATTCCTGCAAGATTCATAATTTTATGTTATTAGATTGAAAGTGTAGTTTTGAAAACATGATAGATGTAATTTCAAATTGATTATTTCCATGGTTTCCGCGCACCTGGAAAGTCGGGGAAAATCATGGATTTAGACAATGGATTAATTTTGTCATGGAAAGTCTTGATTTTTCAAGTAAAATGAGTAAAAGTCATGGATCCGCTAAACTACCGATTTTTAAAAAAATGCATTGAATTGTTTAATTCTATTTTTACTTGTCATTTGGCTGAAGTTACCGAGTTTGGTATTTATGTATTATCCTATTGCCAAGTAAAATTGGTTCGCCAAGGAAACTCGAAGCAAGAAAGCTTAATGGGTGGGTAAATGTATATTATTCTGGTTTTTTCTTAAATTGTAGATTAAAATTTTATTAATATAATAATAATTATTTTTTTAATAAAAATTATTTAAGATTTATGCACAAAATATAAGTTTATCTCTAAGGATATTGTATATAAACAGTATAGGGTTATATTTGGCTATTATTCATGGTCACCTCAATAATACCAATGTACCCTGAATTCAAATTGGAAACATTTTGATTGAAAAATTGCTATAGGATTAAACTTAGGTATGTTGATACAACAATTTATTTTTATGTATATAAGTTTATTAACACTTATAAAGTAAGTTTATAGTTTTTTTTTATGATAAAATTCCTGTAATTTCTCTAAAAGCATATATTTTATTTGTATGTACATCAGAAGTTTTATTCATATATACTTTAAAGAAAGTTTTTTAAAGTCATGGAAAATGATCTGCTAAATCAGGGAAAGTCATGGATTTGAAACATTTTATTTGGGCAGATACCCTATATTTCACTAGAGCTGAAGTAGAAAATTAATGACCAACTTTCAAGTGATAATTTTAAAATTTAAAAAATAAATATAAAAATTATGAAAAATTTTGTATTAGAAAGTTTATAATAATAGCAGAGAATTTTTTTTAGTTTCTTTTCTCACTAGAGTTTTGGTGTTAAAATATTTTGTATTTTTCCTTATAAAATTGTAGTTATTTTTCACATATATAATTCATTTAATTTATAATATTCACATCTAATAATCAGTAATTAGACTAGAGTTATTACTTTGGTAAATTTATTAATTGTAGAATAGTGGTAGCTGAGGAATTTTAATAGATAAATTTACATTACCTTTTAATTAGCAATATGAGTTAAAACTCTTTATACAGGAATACTAATCAAGTATTAACATATTTTTATTTGTACCTCTTATGCGTGTTAAAGGTGTATTCTTTGTTCAATTGAAAATTAATAATCTTTACATTATTTTAATGCATTCATCCTAAAATTATCTTTTGGAAAGTTGCCATGAAGGTATATTGCCAATTCTACACTGGGCAATTTTGTTATTTTAGTCTATACTGGTGTGATGGAATGAGTGCTCTTTCATTATGTGTAGCTTCAGTGTTTAAAAATTTGACTATAAACTATCTTTTAATTCTTTCTCAAATTTTAATTCTTTTTTAAAGTATAAAGTATTTTACTCAACTTTTGATTATAATTTCCATATTCTTTGTGATATTTTTTATCAGTGTACAAGAGTAGAAAGTATTCAGCTAGGGTTTTTTATTATTATTTATTTGCATTTTACTTTCAGTTTACAGAAAAAAAAATATTGAATTTCTCCCAATTTGGTCTGAAAATCTTGGTTATTTATGAGTACATGAGATAGTAATAAATATTTCCTTAAAAGTCTAAAACAAGAAAAATTGTAAAGGAGTTAAAATTTTGTAATCAAATTCATCCACATTTCTTATCTATATCTAAAAGTTTAATGCTACAAAATGTCTGAGGACTTACCTTACAGCTTTTGGTACAAACATCTCTCAAAGTGTCGTGTGTTGTCCAATAAAATGAAAGGTAATGTAAAAGAAGTATTATTGTTTTTAAGACATTAAAATAGTGCAATATTTTGAGTTAAACTTATACAAGTACTATTCATACCTTTCCCAAAGTTTTCAGTATTTTTAAAATCTGATTTATTTGTTCAATAAAATTTTTATGTATAAAATATGAATTGGTGGATAACTTATTACATCATCTCCTTAATAATTAAAAAATTAGTAAATAGTGCAGTATTTCGAGTTAAACTTATACAAGTACTATTCATACTTTTTCTAGAATTTTCAGTATTTTTAAAATCTGATTTATTTGTTTAGTAAAATTTTTATGTATAAAATATGAATTGGTGGATAACTTATTACATCATCTCCTTAATAATTAAAAAATTACACATATGTTTTCATTTAATTTAAACCTTTTAATTCACAATTGATAAAAAATTCTACTTGAACACCTTATTTTAAAAAATAAACATTCTTAAATGTAGTTGTGTCTGAATCATAAAAATTTTGTTTTATTATAAATTTGAAAATTTATTTAAAGTTTTTTAAAATTAAAAAATGTTTTTAAATATGTAATTGATGAGTTAAATTCCAAATAGGACGTATATTCTATTATTGATTGGCCAGTTACATTACAAGATATATAATTAAAGTTTAATATGCTTTAAAAATAATATGTAAGAATTTACAAATAATTTCTCTTGGAATAAGAATAACCTGGGGCTTTATGGAATATATTTTTATTAAAAGGTAAAATACTTAAGGGAAAATTCCTACCATAATAATATCTAGAAAAGTTCATTAGTAATTTGTCTTAAATTTAGAACATTTCTTGCCATTGTTTTATTATTGATAGCTATGTATTAACATCTGTTGGTAATAATTTCACAATGTAGCTCTAATGCAGTGTTTCTTATGTCATGACTTTTACTAATTAACATTATTATCTTTCATCTATTCTTTAAACGCCTGTTTATATACATTGTTTTAAGTTTTCAGCAAGAAGTAATTTCTCTCTTTCTGTTTATATGTATATGTGTGTGTATGTTTTTATCAAATTTCTTAAAAACTCATCTCCATGGATCTTAATGAAAGTAAAATTTATGATATACTTGCAGAAGTTTTTATGTAAAAAAAAATTATATAGTTTTTTTTTTTAGATTAACTTTATAATTTAATAAATATTTAGATTTGAATGAGTAATCATTTTCTATTATTTTTTATTGGGATTTTTTTTATATTTAAAAATTTTCAGTTAAACATATTGTAATTTAAGTGAAAAAATATGATAACGATTTTTAAAATATTTTAGCTAATATTGGAATTTTTTATTTTTTTTAATACATTGAAATCTATTTTGTTTAATTTTAAAAAGATAACAGTTTGTTGTATAAAAATTTTTTTTTTAGATTAAATATTCATAAATATAACTTTAGTAAATCATTAAAAATATTTTTAGAGTAAAACTATTTATGTAATTTCATTGTTTTATTTTTTTAGTTTAAAAATTTGTTTATGTCATCATTTAAAATTTTTTAATTAAAATATAAGATCTTGATATAACTAAAAATTTGGAAAGAAACTTTTCTTTAAAAAAAGTAATAGATTAAAAAAAGTTATATTAATAATTTTAGTGTTTTGCATTTTTTTTTTTTTTTTATTTTTTTTTTCTTTAGAAAAATGATTTTGAAAGTAATAAAACTGAAAAATGTTTTATAAAATTTAAAAAAAATAATAAAATCTGAAAAATTTTAAAAACATAAATTTAAGATTATAAACTTTAATACAAAAGAAAAATTCTAAAACAGTTGTTTTTATTTTCACAAAGAAATTTACTGTAATTTTTTATTTTTGAAATTTTATTTTTAATAAAATTTAAAAAAATAATGAAAAAAGTAAAAAAAAAAACAATTATTTAAATTTTTTTATTACTTTTAAAACATTTTTTTCTGTTAAAATTAACAGTAAAATTTTCTTCACCAAAAATCATAATTTGAAATGTTTTTAATAATTAATTTTTAAAAAGTTTTAGAATAATAAAATTTCTTTAAAACAAAAATTGTACAAGTTAAAAAAATTTATGTATAATACAAATTTATTTTTTTCCACTAATTTAATATTTTAAAGAAGATGAAATTTGGCAAACAGTTTCATCATAACTGTTTACTTTGTTGTTTTTACATACACTTTAAAATAAAAAATGAAGTTTTGTAACAGGACCAAAGTTGACCGAAAAAGCATTTTTAAAATAATTACTGGACCAGGAACTGACAGTAGTCATAAAACCTTCGAACATGCATCTATATAAAAAATGCCGTTTGCGAAACCGATGGTGTTTTATCGAATTTTGATTAATCTAAATATTGATAAAAAATTTTTGGAGGTATTAGATGAAGACTTGTTTAAAAAATGAGGGAGATTTTTTCTGAAGACAAAAAAATGAATTCTTTCTACAAGTAGTGACAAAAGTGTTTTATTTCCATTCGAAATTGATTGCATTCTCACTAATAGAAAAACATGTATAAGAAATGTTCAAATTATTAGCAAAAACAAATAAATTTAAGGAAAAAATTTCAATGAAAGTTTATGTGAATTTATAATTATTTCAAATAATTCAAAAGGTAAAAATTTAGATATAAAAATAAAATAAAAAAAGTGGTTTAAAAAGAGAAACATTAATGCAAATTATTTTTGTCATAAAAATGTAATTCTATAGAGAAAATTTTTAAAAAAATGTACTTAAATCAAAAGAAATTTGGCAAAATTAATCATTAATTCGTGAGATGGTTTTCAATTATTGATAATCTGGTTACCAAAACCAAGTCTGTGAATCTGTGAAGGTGAAAGGGCATAGTATGTTTGAACTGCTACCGGTCGGTAAAGTGTTAAGATTCATCAGTGAAAAAGTTTGCTCACAAATATAAGTGCTTGCAAAAAAGGTATAACATTCAGCTGCATTGTTTTTTAATCTGGAAAATTCCTGAGGTAAGAATTTATTAAACTCCAGTATTGTTTTTTTCTTGGAATTGATTCTTATAGAAGTCTGAGCTCTGTAAGCCAATTAGAGTCAACTGCCTACTTTCAGGTACTGTTCTTACATCGTCAGAAAATGGCAAAGGAAATAAGTCAATTTTTGTTTGACATTTTTTTTAAATTACAAAATCACTTATCAAATGCACTAAGTAAAATTTGTGTTTGGCCGCCGTCATTGCAATTTCATTTGTGAAAATTTTTCCAAAGTGTGCAAAATTTTTGCTTTTCATGTGATCATGAAATAAGCTCAACTTTCGTGTTAATGCATTTATATTACTGACAAGCTGAAAAATGAATTAATCTTTTCCCTGTAGTCTTACATTTAAATCATTCAAATGGCTTGTAATGTCTGTAATTTATTTTTCTTTTGATACAAAGAATTTTTTACCACAAGTTTCGGTAAAAAAACATTTTTATTTTATTATAATTTTTTTTATATATTTATAACTAGTAGCAGGCCAATTCAAAAGGCTCCATGGTCCAAAATTGGCTTGCGGGCCATAGTTTGTGCATCCCTGGTGTTAGGCATTTGTAAGCGGGGGTATCACTTTAAGAAAAATCTTCTATTGTACGTAATAGTGAACTTTGTATTGAATAGCCTACTTTAAAAACAAAGCTAAATGCTAAAGTATGAGCTGGCCATATTTAAAATTTTGTGTTTAATCCTACATGTAGTTTTGTTTCCTAGGTGCATCGAAAGCAAGTAAAGGAGCATACCCTTCCCGACCTAATCAACTGCCCCTCTCTTCTTCCGGTAAGAATGCTAAAAACGACTCTGCTACACGGTATTCATAAGGCATCTCTCTAACTGTGTTGCTGTCACTGCACCTTCCCTAGGTGTGTCCATTTCATGGAATTAACTGTGCTCATTTTACAACTAATTTTCTCTATCTGCACATTAATATTGGACCCTTTAATAATAACAACTATATATGTAATAGCATGCCTTGTTGTATATGTCTAAGTGTATAAATCCTCATTTGTGATGTACAGGTGATTTGCCTAGCATGTAATGGAATCACTTTTACTTAATGTGACAATCACCATTGTCATCTGCTTATTGAGGTAACATTTTTTGGTTGTAAATTTCTTTTATTAATTACAGTGATATTCATGTTTTACATTCCCATATCTCATGGATAAAGTTGTTGTAAAATCACTAAGAAAATTAAATTTTACAAGCTATATTTATTAGCTCACACATTTAGTGTTTTAATTTTCAAACAAGATGTTAGTTTCAATTTATGTAGTAAATATTTTTCACAATTGATACTAGTAAAAATCCTTCTCCAAATATTTAATAGTGCAAAGAACGTGTGACCTTAATCTATACTTTTCTTTTGTTATAGAATTGCAAATGATAGTTCCCCCCCCCTTAAGACATGCTTTTTTGTTCTCACTAGATAACTGGATTTGAGTACATCACAGATACAAATTCTGTAACAATGCAAAATTCATTTTAATCAGTAGCTCCTGGTCTAATTTTAACTTTGACATATTTTTAAAGTGCAAAACATCATAAGTGGTACCTAAAATTAGCAGTGACACTAAAGCAGAAAAAGATTGAACAATTTCAAAATGAATTTCAAATATTGCCAAAATTAAGAGCATAACTATAGATTTTTTTTTTTTTTTAATTTTGACTAATAGTTCCAAAAGAATGCACTTAAAAAAGTTCTAATTTTAAGTAAAAAGTAATAACTATGTCAAGTTTTACCTCTATCAGTAGACTTTGCACCTTGTGAATTCAGAGCAGTGCCATTTCATGCTACAGGGTTCCCACGGTCCTTAAAAATCCTTAAGAACTCCTTAATTTTAGCTTTCATTTTTTGTTTTCCTTTTTACTTTGACATATTTTTAAAGTGCAAAACATCATAAGTGGTACCTAAAATTAGCAGTGACACTAAATCAGGAAAAATTGATTGATTGAACAATTTCAAAATGAATTTCAAATATTGCCAAAATTAAGAGCATTATGATATCCATTAAAATTTATTTTGCCATTTTCTCCTGCATCACAGTTTTCTCTCTTCCAAAATTTTATTTAAAACTTTTATTTGCATAATCTTTAATAACTATAGATATATATATTTTTTTAATTTTGACTAATAGTTCCAAAAGAATGCAGTTAAAAAAATTCTAATTTTAAATAAAAAGTAAGAACTATGTCAAGTTTTACCTCTATTAGTAGACTTATCTTAAATTCACGGTGAATTCAGAGCAGTGCCATTTCGTGCTACAGAGTTCCCACAGTCCTTAAAAGTCCTTAAGAACTCCTTAATTTTATCTTTCATTTTTAAGGGCCCTTAAACCTACTTAATTTTTGTCAAATGTCTTTAAAAACTCCTTTTTAAATTGGAACTTGAACAATTTATCTGTCGTCACGTGATTTCCTATCAATTTTTGCTGTACTCTCCAAACTTTCTGGTTTTGTAAGTTTTGAGTTAAACTTGCCCCAAACCGGTTCTAAATAAGAACGCCAGTACAGGTGATAAGTACTGGTCAAAGAATATATAAAATATTTGTTAATGTTCATAACATTCTTTTACATTTTCTAGCCAAAATGCAGTATTAATAATAAAGAAAATCCTCAAATGCATGTTTTCAGTATATTTCTGTAGTAATTCAAAATTCCTTTCCTTGATATTCTTAAAATATTATGAAAATACTTTTAGTTTATTAGTACTTTTTAGGGTCACAAGCTAGAAAACTTCTTTGACAAATACATAATCTTTCGCATGCTGAAAAGGTTTATAAATCCAGCTGCCTTTTCCTAATAGCTGACAGTCATGCAGATTTTAATTAAACGAATCATGGAGGGTGGGGGTTTTGTAGATATTTCAGTTACTTATGGAAGTTTAATTTTCTTTGCGTTGAATGTAATAGAACAGTCTAAAATTTTCTTCTTTCTCAGGCAATGTCGGGTATAATCAGCTAATACATACACACTCATATATATATATATATATATATATATCAGTCATTTTTGAACACTCAGAAAATACTGTTTATAATATTATATTTTATTCACAATTTATTTTTAATATGATCACTCAAAAAACATTAGATGTACATATTTCAAAATTAGGTTTTGTCATATAGATTTATCTTATATTAATTTTAAGGCATTTTTAAAACTTAATTCTGAAATATTGTAGGGCATTTATGGAACATGCCTTGTCTGGTTCATAATCATTAAAATAGGCTCCTCAGGAAATAGGGTTTATGTGGTTATGCCGTGTATTTCAAGTAGGTCCTTATAAAAAGTTACTTTCGTTCTTAGAAAGTCCTTGAGTTTTGTTCTTGAAAAAGAGTGGGAACCCTGCTGCAGTATCCAGAGTTGTTTAAACTTCATATTTATTTTATTCTTTGCAATGCATAATAACTTAGTTTTATAGTATGCATTGAAAGGTAAACTTTGGTCCGTAGAAAATCCTTAATTTTTATTCTGGAAAAAGGGTAGGAACCCTGTGCTATGATACAAAGAGATGGAAAAAGCAGTGAAATAAAAACATTAAGGGATGGCATTTCAAAGGCTTGCATCAATCATACTGAGAATTCTATTGTATAATCATGTTTGAATAGCAATACTTTCCAAATCAAAATTATTTTCCAAACAATTTTAAAAAAGAAAACTCTGGAGATGGTAGAATATTTATTCTAAATAATTAATGGGTTTTCTGTCAAGTTAATATATATCATACTTTGATATACTACAGTTCATACAACTTTGATTCATACTTAAATTGCCGAATAATGGCCAAATGGTTAAGGTGCTGACCTTCGGTACCAGAGTTCATGGGTTCGAATCCCACTATGGCATGGATATTCATAGCCATTCGGAATCAGCTTTAAGCTGTAGGTTCCGGTCTCATTAGCCCTCATGTTGCAAAAAATAGACCTTAGCACTCCAAACCAAAGCAATCATACTTTAATTAGATTGCATAGCTTTATCATTTAAAATTTTTTAAGACTTTTCTTTTGTTACAAATTTAACAATATTGAATTGTGAACCTTCTGCAAGTATATAACACTTAATTATGTTCAAATTAACATTCATTTAAAATTCTTATTGTAAGCAAATTAATATTTTGAAACATTTTTTTTTTTCATCAGCACATTACCAGTTAAAAATGCATCTAAAAATTTTGATTAGTTATGTGTCATAGCACATCATTGTACATAATTTAACATTTTATTTGTTTGTACATCTTGCACATACAACAGCAAATACAATGCTATTATATCAGTGAGCCATTAGCTTTGTGTCACTCATGTAAAAAAAAAGTACACACTATGATAAACTTCCATTTATTGAAATTTTCTGTTTATAACCCTGTTCTATGATAAAAGCATGTTAATGCAATATTTACATTAAAATTTTGCAGAACTAAAAGAGGCCAAAATATATTTTAAGCAAAAAACTTTCAATAAGATCTCCATTAAATTTGCATTTCAATAAAACTAAGCTTTAATAGAATACTGTTAAAATTACTTCGGAAAAAGTATTTAGCAACTGACATTTATAAACTTATAAGGTTATTGAATAATTTTTTAATCTGATTTTTATTACTTTAGAAGATTTTTCATGATAATTTCACATGGAAAATTAAAAGAATTATAAAGTAATCAGGATAAAATTACAAAATCTTTCTTTGAATAAAATTAGTTGTAATGCAACAGTAAACATTGAATTCTTAAATGTCCCATTGATTTTAACTGTTTGAAATAAATTTATTTATGCAACGTTCTTCAAAATTATGCAACATAACAGCAAAGAGTTTTTATATTTTAATTGAAAATTAAAAATTAACAGTATGTCTTTTCCCTTCAAAAATTAATTTGAATAATAAAGTTAACATTGCAAAATACATTATCCCCTATATAAATAAATAAAATGGACAACTTTCATATCTGTTTATGAGTTTTTCAGAGATTTGACTGAAACTGAATCTGTTTTTATTATTATACAACTGAATTTATTATTTTATTACTGAATTATTTATTACTGAGTTTACTACTATTTATTATTATATAACTGAAACTATTTTTCTTAACTTGCATTGTTCTATTTTTCAAAGATTTTCATTCATGTAATAACAATACTAATAGTTTTTGCATGCATGTTTACTATTTCATTTTAGCATGATTATTATTACTGTTATGAGTGTTAAAAATTTTTCTATCTTTCGAAAAACTTAGTACATAAATGTAAGTAATTTAGAAAAAAATGTAGATCAATCTTACTCTTGCATTAAAATTTATGTAATACATTAAAAAAAATGTTTAAAAATTCCATAATTAGTTGTAAACATTACTTAAAAATGTTTTACCTTGTTAATTGTGTTGTAGGTTTACCAGATCATGACATAACCAGCTATGTACCTTTGTACTCTGAAGAGGCCGATGTAGAGTTACAAGTAAGGCACAGACATAGCAGTGAGAATTCCAGTGCCTCTCATGAAGGTAGCCAAAGTGTGCATAGCAGCCGCTCGGGAAAAGATATTTTTAGTGCTTCCTTTATTCGAATTCCTGCTGAGGACCGTTCAAAATATGAAAAACTCCTAAATGATGACTTTGAAATGAAGTCTCCACTCGATGTTAATGAAGGTGGAGATAAGGTTCCTTATCGAGTTACTATGGATGCAGCTGCATCTAGTAATGTGGAATTTCCAGCTGAGAATGAGGACAGCGATTCCATAGGTTCAGCGAGTGATCTTCGAGAAAGAGTCGACTCTAGCGGAGAGGACGATGGATCATCAGCAGTGTCTGATGATGGTAAAACCAGTGATATGCCAAATATTCCTTCTGATCAAAATGCATGTTCGAGCAATATTTGTAGTGAGAAACTAAACAAAAAATCTCCCGGTTTAAAAGATGCATTACAAGATGTATTTAGTGGTCACATAGAGAGTGGGCGGCCATTATTAGATGAAGAGTCATCAGACGATGATCAAAATGAAGCCTTACTACCTGGAGGTTTGAAAGGTAGCCATTCATCTTCATTGGATGTTTCTCCAGTTACAGCTATCACACCGCCATCTTCTCCTGGTGAGAAGCCCCGAAGCTTAGATGTTTTTGGTGCAGCTCCTTTCAAACGATTAGCCAATCTTACTAATCCTGCTAAAGCTCCTTTATTGTCTTCAGAGAAGAACGAAGTGGATGTTTTTGCCCAAGCTCCTTTCAGAGTACCTTTCAAAGGGCAGAAAGAAAGTTTTAAAAATTCCCTTAAAAAGAAGAAGGATCCTGAAGTGGAAAGCACCCCAGTTCTTCAAAGCTCTGAAAAAATTTCCAGTGTTCAGAGTGTATTCCTACCTGATGTCGTTCCAGGGGTAGAACTGTCAGCTAGAAAAAACAGTGTTAAATATGTAGCTCAAGAAACTGCACCAGTGATTCCTCCAACTGATTTATTTGGTTCAGCTCCTTTTAATGAAATATCAGAAAAAGATTTAAGTGAGTCTCAAATGACGTCAGTGCAGCCTCCTTCTGGACCAGTTCAAGTGAGTAATGTAGTCATAACATACCAAAAGCAAGTATTAGCGCCTCAACCGACGGCATCTCCTGCTCCAATACCTCCTCCTGCTACGACGGGTGGAATAACTAGAAGAAAATCAAATCAAGATCTTTTTGGTGCTGTTCCTTTTAGTTCCGTTGCTCCAGCTCTAGCTTCACAAAAGAAACTTCCTCCACCTGTTGCTCCTAAGCCTAAAACAGTCAGGGCCAGTGCATTATCGGATCCTCTTCCTAGCTCATCTTTGACAAAACATGTCACTGATAATGGTAACATGTCTCGGGAATCCTCTGGATCTTTTAGTTCTGAATCCTGTGATGAATCTAAATTGACTTCTTCTGTAGACAAATCAAAGTATAAAGAATTGATAGATGAGGATAGTCTAGCCCACGATGAAAATGTAAACGTTCTCAAGTCAGGGCACCACTACACACAACTCAAACCTGTTAAAAAATCCAAACACTCCAAAAAGAAAGAAGCTAGAGATAAAACGAGCAGTACGAATGCTTTTTCCAATATGAGTTTTGAGGATATTGTGAGTGATGATGAGTCTCAGTACACCCAATCGTTCCTTCGAGAGAGTAGCAGCATCAGGCGAACATCTAATTCCTTCAGAATTGCTAAGATCAATTAAATATATTCGAAATATTACATACCAAACTGTAACTTAAAATGAATTTTACATTTTGTAGAGTATGTAATTATGCTTATAATAAATTTATTACTTTCAATTTATAGCATTATGTAAAAGTCTAAGATTTATATATTATTACATTACCCCCTGTTGTTTATTTATATATATATAAATATATATCTAATATTGTTGTTATCCAGTCATAGGCCTTCAAGTACTGTAGACGAAAAAATTGGCCTAGTGTCACAAGTGTGCTGGCTGTATATATTATATAAATAAAAATATATATATATAAATAATTATATCATACAGGGCTTGTAGACAACGAAGTTGTGAGAATCCAACAGAATAAAGAAATATTCTTGCATTACTTTTATGTCGATTCATAATTTCTTTGTGGTCATTAATATTGTAGTGTATAGCTTCTTTTGTTTTAGTTTGTACTATTTTTTTTTTCTGGTTTTTTTCTTTCAAAGTTACAAATTTATGTCAACTGTTTTAGCTCTCTGAAAAATGGAATTCTGTGATTTCACCATGAAATTTTTTTATTGATGTAAGATTTCTTCATTTGATTGTCATACAGTGCCCCGACGCAGAATGTGCCAAAAACTGTTATGCACGTTTCAGAACAACTGGCTCCACTGCACTCCGCTGAACAATCACGGCTCGTGAAAAAACTTTTTTTTTCTGCTTTATTTTTATTTATATATATATATATCCTATATAATCTGTCTGCAAATTTATGAAGCGGTTGGACCTGGAATGGATAGAGGCAAAATTCAAAGCAAGTAAAGTTTATCTTCTCCTAAACTTTCGATCCGATTTTTATAAAAATTGGTATAAATATGCTTCATATTACAGCGAAAAATACTGTCATCTTTAAAATGTTCGAAATTCACCCTTTCCCCTCTTTTCGAGCAGTTAGTGCCATTAGTTCAAGTCCTATTTTTGCCAGTTAAGAATAGGTGATTAAATTTATCACCTGATAAATAGGTAAAAATAACATTTTTTCCTACCATTATGACGTCATTTCTTTAACCATCTCATGTAATCATTTCTTATTTTAATATCGCCTGCATTATTTTCATACATATTATCACTGAACTTAGATATTACGTGAATAATTTTCTTTTATGTTTGGTTTAAATAATAGATTAGGTACAAATGTGATAATTTTCAATTTAATCATAGATTATTTTTTGTTGCAATAAAAATGTTTCACCTTTATTAATAACAAATTCTATCTACCTCCAGGGTGTAGTGGAAATAATAGTTTTGTTCCTTTATTTCCATTCATTACTGTGGCAAAAAAATGGAGAAGAACTGAACTATAATCTCGACATAGCTGATAAAACTTTAAATTATTTTTCTAAATGAATTTGATGTGATTTTAAACTGCATTCACATTATCAGGAGAATTTAGAAGAGTACCAAGATAAACAAATTATTGAGCGTGTACCAGATAATTCTCAGTCAAAACACAAATCATTTTTTTACCTGCCTAATAGAGTACTGTAGAATTCAGGAAAATAAAATTACTGATCCCGTCATATGACAGGCTATATGCTAGTATATATATATTGATGGTTTTCTGTAAGTAGGAAAGGATGTAAAACACTTATTGGATTACGTTGATTCCTTGTTACAGCAATACCAGGTTTATTTTGACCAAAGTAAGGAACTTGAGGTTGGTAATATCAACTGCTAAAATATTTTTCTGCTTTGATTATTTATTATTTCCATGTTCAAATATGGATATCAAAGCTTTAGATCTCTCCACTTTTTTGGAGCTCATTAAACTTTTTCCATGTGTTTCACCCTCTGAAGGAGAAAAGAATAAATTATTTTTTGAATATCAAAAAATTTAACTGGATTTTTGTGGCAATTGATCATTCTCAGCAAAATAGAATGTATTTTGAAATGAAAGCTATATTAGTGCAAGCTGTAAATGAATTAAAACCAGATATCCCTAAATTTATCAGTTTCTTTATACATATTATATCTATTCCTATATTAGAAGCTATTTGCAAACCATGGGGATCAATAATTGATAAAAACTTTTCCTGTAGACTTGTAATGATGGTGATAAATATTTTATTGTAAAAATAAAATAAAGAAATGAAAAAAAAAAACTGAAAAAAAAAAAGAAAAAAAATTAAAAAAAAAAAAAAATTAAAAAAAAAAAAACCAATTCACAAAAAGTTACAAAAAATAAAAAAAACAAAATTATTAAAAAAAAAAGAAGAAAAAAAAAAAAAAAAACCCTACAAAAAAATAAATATAAAAAGTAAAAATAAAAAAAATTGATAAAAAACAAAAAACTTTGACCAACAGAAAATTAAGGAAAAAAAAAAAAAAAAACTGCTAAAAAAACAAATATGAAAAGCTAAATCAAAAAATTCAAAAAAAAAAAAAAATAAATCAAAAAAGAATAACAATATCAAAAAAAAAGAATGGATATGAAATGAATTTTTTAAAAAAAAAAAAAAATATAAAAAAATAAAAAGTTTAAATTAATTATAAGCAAATAAGCTATATTAAACCAAACAAAAAAAAAAAAAACAAAATAAAAATGATGGTGATGAAACTAGTATGGGGACAACTGATAAAAAAATGTTTATTTTTTGCAGTGGACATGGTTTCCGCGCACCTGGAAAGTCATGGAAAATCATGGATTTAGACATGGATTAATTTTGTCATGGAAAGTCATAGATATGCTAAACTACCAATTAAAAAAAATGCATTGAATTGTTTAATTCTATTTTTACTTGTCATTTGGCTGAAGTTACTGAGTTTGGTATTTATGTATTATCCTATTTACCCTATTGCCAAGTAAAATTGATTCGCCAAGGAAACTCAAAGCAAGAAAGCTTAATGGGTGGGTAAATGTATATTATTCTGGTTTTTTCTTAAATTGTAGATTAAAATTTTATTAATATAATTATTATTTTTTAATAAAAATTAAGATTTTTGCACAAAATATAAGTTTATCTCTAGGGATATTGTATATAAACATTATAAGTTTATATTTGGCTATTATTCATGGTCACCTCGATAATACCAAAGTACCCTGAATTCAAATTGGAAACATTTTGATTGAAATATGGCTATATGTGTAAACTTACGTATGTAGATACAACAATTTATTTTTATGTATGTGAGTTTATTAACACTTATAAAGTAAGTTTATAGTATTTTTATGATAAAATTCCTGTAATTTCTCTAAAAGCATATATTTTATTTGTATGTACATCAGAAGTTTTATTCATATATACTTTTAATGAAAGCTTTTTAAAGTCATGGAAAATGATCTGCTAAATCAGGGAAAATCATGAAAAGTCATGGATTTGAAAAATTTTATTTTGGCAGATACCCTGAGTGGACCTCCACCAGAACACAGATCAGTTCGAAAATTATTAAAAACATCCCTTGCATTAATGTTTGGGCCAAATTATCAGTCCCATTTTTATCATCTTAAAATATCTTGCATCAAAAGTATTTGATAGGACAGTCAATTCTATGTTAATGCCTTGGTTTTAATACAAATATTTTTCTAAATTTCAGGTAGTTCTTTTTTATTAAATATCTTTAGTTATACATATTGGTAAAGATGAAAATGTACCACAATAGGAATAATAGTGTGGGAGAGTATAGTGGGAGAAATATATGAAAATTAAATCTATCTCCTGCAGAACATTTTTGATTATCTGAAAGCCTGTCGCAGAACATTGAAAAGTATTCTGCTGTGGGGATACAGTGTGTGAAGTAGCAGCAATAGCATCCTTACCCTAAGTATAAGAATGATTTAGTGATGAGTAAGCATCAATACCAGAAATGCAAATGAACATAGGATCACTGTATGCAATATTTTTTTTTTTAATTTGACTTCAATAGAAAATAGAGAAAATTGACTAGCAGTGTTGAAATTTAATTTTATTAAAAAAATTCTTGCATATTTTATAAAAATTTGTATTCTTTAATTCAAAAATTGTTTATTGTTCCCAAACTTTTAATATCAGATTGAAAATAAAATTGTAATTTCCATTCTTTAGATTTACATTTAAAAAATTGTAGGAGAAAGAAGAGTTACCGTGAAATTTTTGTTGTTGATAGTAATACCACTTGGACATGCCAAGCACAGGAATAAAGGCAAAGAATGCACCTTTTGTGTGAAAAGCACTGCTAGGATGAAATATTGACTTTATTTATTGTATATTACCTATATAAAGCTAACTATTTTCAATGTTGAAGTGAAACAGTGACAAAAATCAATTGCATCTAAACTTTGCCGAATCCAGCCCTAAGAATATCTTTAGGGTAAAAAGAACAACTTATTTTATTTAACATGAATAATATCTACATATACCTGTTTTGGACCTTGAAGTGAATTTGTAACAATAGTCAAATGCATCTAAACTTTGTCAAATCCAGCCCTTTGAATATTTTTTTTTATGAAGTGGGTGCTTATGACTTGTGTCCAGAGCAACAGCGTGGTTTAAAATTTTAGCATGCTAATGACAGATTATAAATAAGTACATATCTTCCTGATTTCTAAATTAAAATTAAATTTAAAATGTTTCAGCTGTAGTAAATTGTAAAAGATAAATTAAAATTTATGAATTTAAAAATTTATAAGTAGCTTTTTTTTAGCTTTAACAACATATTTTTCAGAACAATGTTTCTTATAGCAACATCGACCCTGATTCAAATATTTCCATTTTTCTATCACCAGGGATTCTAGAGTTTGTCAACTCAAATTTGACCTAAATTAAGTTTGATTTTTCCACACAGTATTGAAAACTTTTAATATGCAGCATTACTGTGTGAAAAGAGTCGTATTCAGCACTATTTTTTGCAGGACTTTGTATCTAATTGCTGAATTGTAATCTTTTAGTTGTTCAAAAGTTTTGTTATTTTCCAGAGAAATGTTTCCGGAGTTATCAAATTTCTCAGGAGAATCTGGAGTAGTTCGCATGTCTGTTAAATTTAGTACCAGATGACCCCCCCTCCCAGGCTTGACCTCCAGATGTATCATTTGGAAACAGGAATACATGGTAACCATGAACCTATGTGTTCCAGCGACATTTAATGTACACAGTAGATCTTTGGCTTTAGCCCCGAACCCACAACTCTCTTGTTATGAGATTGACACCCTTACTCACTGAGCTAACATGGCTCTGAAATTTTTATAATGGCATATTGTTAACCAAACATATATTGCCTTTATGTTAGCATGAATATTTTTTTTTTCCTTTGACAGTTTTTCCTTGTTTTAAAGCAGAGAAGTGCTCAAGTCTTCTTTCCTACTACATATCCTTAACATCCCAATTGTTGTGCTTGTTTTTCATACATGCAGCCAATTTAACAAATCGTTTTATACCCATATCTCAAACAGGCTATGTTTGCCAATAAAATACCAATTTTTAGAACTTCAAGAATTGCTACATATAATTTTTTGGAAGACAACAAGTTATATGAAGTTAAAATAAAAATTGCAGTAAAATATTTATAGAATAATAATCAGTAATTTTTATTTGATTAATACAAAATGCACATATTAAAAGTTAAAAAGTTGTATTGTAATTTTAAAAAAACTTTACTTATGCATTACACATTTATAGTGTGATGTACGAGGTGCATCCAGAAAGTAAGTTTCCCTATTTAAAATCCAAGTCTCATTGCCCCTTGATTCTATCGAGGAACTTGTCACCGTCATCATCATACCGTAGCAGAAATGTCAGTGCTTCTCCTAAGCGTTGAATTTTGTGTTCGGATGTCAGTTTTGGCTCATAGACTTAACAGAGTTGACGATGAATTTCAATTGGGGCAATGCTTTGTGCATTCAAGATCACCCACCGAACCTTGCAGGCAGCAAGAGAAGGAATTAAAGTTTCCATTTTGGACAACTGCTATCCCGCTATTGGTACAAATCAAGACTTGTCCAGCTGGCATATGATTAATACGTCATAGATCACTTGTGCACACACAATTGACACAGCTAATTACGTTTACTATAAAGGGGAAAACATCCAGAAACTTACTTGTGGGATGCGCCTTGTATGTTCTTGCTTATCGACCGTCCATATGTGAATTTTTGGTCACTGCCAGACGGAGAGCAGTATCAAGTTTGAATTGCTGTGATGAAAATATTTTTTTGCACAAATAGGTTAGTGAAAATGATATTAAAAATTTCAGTGCTTTCTCACTCAGTGATGGTTATTCATTTTTTAATTATAAGTTAAAGTTTTAAATAGTAACTAAAATTTTTAAAAATAATAATAAGTACATTCATCATAAGTCCTGTTAGCTTTCATTTTTTAATCTGATTCTTATACTTTTTGTTAGTTGTGTTTCAGCTTATAATAAATGTCTATTTTTTTCTGCTGACCATAAAAATATTTTCACAGACCATTTTTCAACTTCTGATACAGATTGCAATATAAGAATATATGTACCGTGTTTCAAACATTGTATGGAGGGAAACTAAATATTTGAAAAAATATAGGTATTATTCATGTTTAAAAAAAATAATCACTTGCAGATAATGGTGTATATTATTTACTCTTCTTCAAAATACAATATACGTATTTTTTAAATGCTTACATTGAAACTTTTCTGCCTAGTTTATATATGTGTGAAAGCCTAAGATAAGTTAGAAAACAGATTTAAAAGAAACAGTGATTTTTATATTAATTGATCTAAAATTTTATCTAATTAAAAAAATTCAATTTTTTTTAACAAAATTTGTCAAAGTAATGCAGTAAATAAGGGATTAAACCTTTATTCCTTGAATAAAATAATTTAATTTTTGTGATTAAAAGGCATAAGTACATTGCAAATATAATTAACATTAAAATAACTACTGTAAAGAAACTGAATGACCTATGTATTAAAAGTTTTTTCACCAAATACAGTAGTGGAACAGTAAAATTTGCATTAGTGTTTAGGGAGGATTATTAAATTTTGTAATCATTATAGATAAAAATATAAATGTTATAAATGAAATATAATTATCATTTTGGGGAGGATAGAAACCTTTATCTCAAAAGTATTGAAATAAATTGGTAAAAAATTTCAAATAATATTTAATAAATAATTCTGTAATACTCATACATAATATATATATATATGTGTGTGTGTGTTATATAATTTAGGATATATATAAGAAAAGAGTTGAGTTAGTATAGAAATAAACTTGTTGATATAAAAACAATTAACCATGTCACCTAATCAAAAAATATTTAAAATATAGATTCAAAATCAGCAGTTTCTTTAAAAAAAAGTTCAAAGGTTTTTCTGTGTAAATATACAAAATGTATATATATATATATATATATATATATATATATATATATATATATATATAAATTAAAAGCCCATTAAAAAAAATTTTAAGATACATTTCTGTTACATAAACTCAATGTTTTGACATGGTCTTCTTAAAACTGTAAAACTTATCTGTAATTAATATGCAGTATCATGCTAATTCTTGTCAGATTTATTTTAACGTTTAAAATAAATTGTTATTTAAATAATATGCACCAATTTGTAAAAGAAAAAAAAGTAAATAAGTTCTAAATTTTCCTTATATTGGCCAAATTGCTTCATTTGGAGTTCTAAAGTCTTTTTAGTCAGGGGTTACACAAGGTTTAATATGGAGTTCTATTAATTTGAACCTGTAAAGAACACTATCGCAAAGGCAGCACCCTATAGCTTTGGCCACTGCCCAAATGATAATCGATAATAATAAAATAATAAATTGTATAATAAAAATTAATGTGTTTTCTCAACATCACTTCTAAATTCATTGAGCCGAATGCTTAGGGTGCTGCTCTTCGGTACCGGAGTTCGAATCCCACTGTGGCATGAATCTTTGTATCCGTTTGAAATGGACTTTAAACAGTAGATCCGTGTCTCATTAGCCCTCGTGTTACAAAAAAGTAGACCATAACGCTCTAAACCAAACCTGAATTCATTGATATCTTAAATTAGAAAATTTTAAATACACGTCACGGGTGAATACTGCCACAAACCACTTTGCATCATTCGTTTGATCGCGACGCTCCCAGTAATAAGTCTGTGGGTTCGATTGCAGAAAGCGTTCCAAATTGAGGTGGAAAAATGAATTCGTCTGATTTAGATGCTTAAAAGTATTCCACTGTGATAGTGCGTACATTTACATCAATTCAATATCCCTTTCCAATGTGAAGACTCCCCTTTGTCCGAGCTCGCGCCAAAACGGCTGATCGGATCCCACCCGTTTACCAGGACAATACCGTGACGTCGCAGAGTCGTCTGGGATCTTGACAATCGGATTGAATAGACGATTACGCCCCTCATGGATCGATCTCGTTAATGAATGCTCGGGAATTCCGGAAAGGGACATCCAGCGAATGAGAATTCAGCTAAAAAATGTAACTGTAACTTTAGCTGGAGTTCTCGAGTAACTGGGATCTTAACTGACCCAAAAAACAGTTGGCGGTACCGTCACTGACCCCCAAGTATAAAAAGCCTACAATTTTGAGACATTTTTTTATGTAGGTGGTCGACCTCGTGGAGGCTTTCGCCTTTTTTACCAGAGCCAGCTTTCTATTTCGGGAGATTCGTCAAGTCCGCTTCTATAGGGAGCGGCAGAGTCTCGGATACCGAACGGGGGATAAATTGGGTTTGATTGCACCCTGAAAAGCCTCCCCACTTGTACGAGATTATTAAATCTCTTGTTTTTTTTTCGATTGTGATCGTCGTGAGGAAGTTATACCGGCAACCATCCTTTGCAGTTCTGCATGATTTGTGAATTAGAATCCCCTTGTAAATAGCCGTAGTTATTCAAGAATAAAAGTAAATTTCCAATTATATCTTGACTGTGATCCAATCTTCACGTTATCTCTCACTTGAAAATATTGAAGGCGTCCCACTAAACAGAAACCAAATTTTTCTAAATTGAACGTTGATTGAAGGTTGTCTTCCGATAGATCTCATCAGAGTCCGTTGTCCAGAGTCTTTGTCTTAGAGGTTAGAGCACGAGGCTTCATATAAATAAATCACTGGATCGCAAACATTGAAGTAAAATACAAATTCAGTTTAGATTTTTCAAAACCACAGTCAGTTATTCTACCTAGACGCTTAAAACATTTTAGTTTGTGCTTCAGCATCGGTATATGTATATGCAAGGATGGGCAAACTCCGGCCCGCCGGAAGGTTTTATCCTGCCCGCGGATAAAATTTTAAGTTACCGGTCCGAGGCAAATTAAAAGAAATAGATATTTATACATTATCTATCCATTTCCTTTTCTACTTTGATTAAATATTATATCCCAAATTTATTATCTCACGCCCAGAAGATCGGCAGTATATTTGCTTCTTATATCTCAACAAGTGTTTTCAACTTTGAACCTCAGAGAAAGAATAATTTCAGAAGTAGACTGACAAATGAGCATTTAGCATCGTTCTTTAAAATCAGTACATCTCACTTCGAACCTCAGTATAAGGAACTTTTAAAAATGAAATCGCAATTTCATTCATCTCATTAACGTATTTAAACCGTTAGGTACTTGTATATTGTTTTTAAAATTTTAGAAAAATTTATCTTGGACCGCCAAACTTATTTTCTTTCGATTTTTAGCCCGCGGCCGAAAAAGTTTGTCCATCCCTGTGCTAGAATTTCATATCGCTTAAAAAAAAACAGATTGAACATTGATTTCAAGTTTCAAATAGAACAGAACTGCATTGCCACAGTCTAGTAGCTGGACTGCAAGGCTCCGAATATTGAATATACAAATTCGATTCGCAACAGTTGCACAAAGGCAAAAAGAAGTTCCTGTGTCAAAGACAAAAAAAAAAAAAAAAAAAAAAAAAAAAAAAACGTTTGATGTTTTGAATCTGCTGTAATACATAACACAATGATACATACACAACCAAATACTTCTAAATGGAACGTTGATTCTGCAAGCTTCCGATAGATCTCATCACAGTCCGTTGTCGTGGTCTTTGGCTTAGAGGTTGGAGAACGGGGCTTCAAGCGATGCGTCTGCAGGAACACAACTATACATACACAATGATAGTTGGATTCTAATACTTCAGTACGGTATTAGAGTTTCACATCCTCCCCTCCCCCTTCGAATACAGAAGTTTTCATTTGGAAGTTGATTAAACAAGATTCAAATAGACCTAATAAGTGCGTACTGCGGTTGAATGGTTAGAGAACAAAGATCCTAGTAGTGAATCTGCGAGTTCAATTTCCCGAAGTTGCAGAAGTCTGCGGGTTCGATTCCCTGCGATTGTAAGAGTTAAATTGATTCTTCTCTCAAGGAAAATAGAAATTCTGCTATAGATGTTTAGAAAATTATGAACTTTTACAGTGAATATTCTGTAATCAATTCAGCATTCTGTTGGAGTTTCATGTCTTCCCTTCCAATGCAGAAGTTTTCGTTTCAACGTCAATTCAACAAGATTCAAATAGATCTAATATGACTACGATGCCGTGCTTCCTTTGGCTGAATGGTTAGAGCACTAATCTGTGGGTAGCGAGTCTTCGAGTTCGAATCCCCGCAGTTGCAGAAAGTGATTAAGTTCTTGGAAAAAAATAAAAGTTCTGGTTTCAATGCTTTGAATCCAATGTCGTATATTTTACTGTGACAGCACAATTCTGGAATTTCACTTCAAATACGGAAGTTTTCGTTTGGACGTTGATTAAACAATCTTCAAATAGATCTAATAAGGGTGAGCTGCCACGGCCTCCTTTGGCCGAGTGGATAGAGCGCGAGGTCGACTCGGAATTGCGAGTCAAATTGTGCGGGTTCGATTCCCCGCGAGTTGTTGGCTCAAGCCTCGCATTGTTAGGTCGGTTCCCTGTTTCGGCTCCCTCTGAAGATCGCGGCTTTGCTGATGCCCCCTAAACCCCTGCGCGGACTGAAGGCGGAGAGCGGTGATCGAACTGCGGGGTTGTACCCCACTGCCTCTTCTCTGGGTACAGCCCAGCGGCTCTTTCACCGCTCTGCGCCGGACGACACAGACGGGTTTTGCAAAATTTTGTTGATTAGTCAGGGGGAAAGTAATAACGTTGCATTGAACAAACATTGTTGCAAACAACACCAACAGGAGTAGGGTAGTTGGTTGGTAACAGTAGGTTGTAGGACAAGACCCTCTCTTCTAAGAGATCTTGTAGTCAGACAGATAAGGATCTCGATTCCTCTCGAGAGTTCTCTTTGAGAATATTAGATAATATCAGATCTCTTAGATATCTCTATGAAACTTTTTTTTTGATGATGATGATTAAGATTTCTCTTCTGAAGAGATTGTTTTTGATGATGATTAAGATTTCTCTTCTGAAGAGATTGTTGTTGATGATGATGATTAAAATTTCTCTTCTGAAGAGATTGTTGTTGATGATTAAGATTTCTCTTCTGAAGAGATTGTTGTTGATGATTAAGATTTCTCTTCTGAAGAGATTGTTGTTGATGATTAAGATTTCTCTTCTGAAGAGATTGTTGTTGATGATGATGATTAAAATTTCTCTTCTGAAGAGATTGTTGTTGATGATAATGATTAAAATTTCTCTTCTGAAGAGATTGTTGTTGATGATGATTAAGATTTCTCTTCTGAAGAGATTGTTGTTGTTGATAATGATTAAGATCTCTCTTCTGAAGAGATTGTTGTTGATGATCTCTTCTGAAGAGATTGTTGCTGATGATTAAGATCTTTAAGAAAGGAACTTGTCGTACCATTTAGGTCTTAACCTTCCCCTATTGGGGTGTCTCACCTAAATCAGGGATGTTCAGTAATTACTTTCCTAAGAGGGTTAACCCACAAAATTCTGCAAAACCCGTCCGTGTCGTCCGACGCAGAGCGGTGAAAGAACCGCAGGGCTGTACCCCAGAGAAGTGGCAGTGGGGTACAACCCCGCAGTTCGATAACCGCTCTCCGCCTTCAGTCCGCGCAGGGGTTTAGGGGGCATCAGAAAATCCGCGATCTTCAGAGGGAGCCGAAACAGGGAACCGACCTAACACTACAAGGCTTGCGCCAACAACTCACGGGAATCGAACCCGCGTAATTTGACTCTCAATCTCAAGTCGACCTCGCGCTCTATCCACTCGGCCAAAGGAGGCCGTGGTAGTCTACTCTTATTAGATCTATTTGAATCTTGTTTAATGAACGTCCAAATGAAAACTGCTGTATTTGAAAGGATGATACGAAACTAACACTGTGCTGAATTACTACTACAGTAAAATGTACCACAGTAGATTCGAAAGTCTAAATGGAAACCAGAATTTTTATTTCCTCGACCCAAAGATTTTTCGTATTTTCTGCTGCCGCGGGGATTTGAACTCGCAAACTCGCTGCTCAGAGCCCCGCGCTCTAACCATTCAGCCAAAGGAGGCCTTGACAACAGCCACTTATTAGATCTATTTGAATCTTGTTCAATCAATGAAGAAATAAAAACTTCTCAATTTGTAAGGAAAATAGGAAATTTTAGCAACGTGGCGAAGTACAGTGGTAAGTAGTAACGTACTGTGGTGGTAACTACAGTGGATTTGAAGAACCGAAACGTTTACCTTCTCACAAATATTTATCTTCTACAACAGCGGGGGTTCGAACTCATTAAAGCCAGTGACACCGTGGTAATGTAATCTTATTAGTTCTATTTGTTCAAAGGAAAATTTCTGAATTTATTAGGTTGCTATCTCACAATTTAACTCGCAATTTCGAGTCGAACTCACGCTCTGTTCCCTCGACCAAAGGAGGCCGTGACAATTCAGTCTTATTAGATCTATTTGAATCTTGTTTAATCAATGTCCAAATGAAAACTTCTGTATATGTAGGGCGGATGTGAAACTATGAAGTATTAGAATCCAACTACTACATTAAAATGCATTACAGCAGATTCAAAGCACAACCACAATTTTTATTTTTCCTGGTGTAAGACTATATTTACTTTTTGCTGGAAACATTCAGACAAAGGTCATGGCAATGCATTCTTATTAGCTCTATTTGAACGGGGATATAAAGTTCAACTTACACATTGACAGTGCCGAATCTAATCTTTACTCTTTTCGATTCTTGCCGGACTGTTTGAAGCCTCGTACTCTAACCATTAAGTTAAAGAAGTCCACGACGACAGTTCAATCTTATTAGATCTAATTGAACACTTGCCGAATCAACATTCAAACGAAAACGTTTCTATTTAAAGAGAATATGTGAAATTCTCCACCCGTGTGTGAAAGAATAGCCTCAGTTTAGTTCATGCATATCGTAGGAGGTGACTAATATGGGTACCCAGTATCCTGGGACTTGCAAAAGCTACCTAGTTCAGAATTTCCGAAAACGGTGATGACTACCCAGACGATAATAGACATTATTGGTACATGGTATTGTGAGAACTCTTTATAAGAGTGGTGCAGAGGAATCTGGTGGATGTTTTCGACAAAAGCTCTCTTTTACTAGAGCAGAAGATTAGCCCAATTAAGTAGAGAAGGAAATAAAGGAAACTGGAGGAGCCTCGTTATAGGACCCATAGGGAGACATATAAGGCTTGGCTTGATTCTGGTAATCAAAGGCAGATCAAGGAGCTTAACCAGGGTTATCCCTGGATGAAAGCTAATGAGCTACTTTAGCTCAGTAGGAATGAGCTAACGACGGCCATTGGTCTCTTGAATGGCCACTGTTGCCTCAAGAGGCACTTAACATTATTGGCATTATGGATAGCCCGATATGTAGGGGGTGCCATATGGCGGAGGAGAGTTCCTCACACATTTTGTGTGAATGCAACTACTACTGTGCCAAGAGATTTATATTTCTTGGATATCACTTCATCGAGCCGTGGGAGCTGATCAACTTACAGGTTCAATTGCTGCATAGATTTATCTCAGCTAGTGATCTCTCTGAGACCCAATTGTTAATATTTCTTAACTTTATGCTGGGACTTTGTTCCAGTAAATGGAGGGAGTTCAGTACAATAGGCCTTGGGTCACAGTGCTGGTGCTCTTATGGGCCGCTCCACCCTAAATCTAAATCTAGGACCACATGGAAACTATTAGGGATGGCCCTGACGTGGAACTATTTCAGGCTGTAGTGCCTCAAAAGCAAACTAGGAAAGTAAAATACTTTAAGCACGTAAAATCAGACGTCCAATTCTCCTATACATTTCGAACTTATCCGCTTTCTGCAACATTTGTGAATCGAACCCACAACCTCATTACCGGGAACATCACACCTTAACCTACCCTCTATGGTGGATTCTGGTAAGTAATGTTAATTATAAAATAATTATATTTTTCATTGGCAATATTTTCAGAACTAGCCACAATGAGTTTTTATTCATATTTTGACAATGAGAATGATTTTTGGCGATGAAATAGGAACGGTCTTTAGTGTAGAAACAAGTCTACAAGAGAATCTAAATTGTACTCAATGTAAAAAAAACTTTGAACTCCAACTTAAAATGTATGAGTGTAAAATCAACAGTCTGTACAATTTGGCAAATAATCTGCTTGTTAATTTGACATTTAAAATGTAACTGAATTTTGCCAGAGTTGAAAAATTATACTCAAATATAATTCCAACTTTTGCTCTTATCAAAAAACTAAAGTTTTAGTTAGCAATTGGATTAGACAATTACTTTAAAAATTTTGGATACCGATATTTTCTGAAAAGATGAACAATGGGTGAAGTTAAGACAGCATGGGAAAGAATCATTTCAGTTTTTCCGATTATTAAGAGATTTTGAATTGTCATTGCATAAATGTGACTGTCCTACTGGATTCAAGCCGAACTCTTTGGAACTCTTCCGGAGTTTTGTGGATTCAAATCCCGCTACAGGAGTGGATATTTGTAGCCATTTGGAATCAGCTTTAAGCAGAAGGTCCCAGTCTCATAACCTCTTGTGTAGCAAAACAGTAGATATTGGAGCTCCATATTAAACCCAATAGATTCACTTAGCTCTATGTTTGTGCAGAAAGTTTCTAAGATTGTTCGAATAGAATGAGCTTTTACAATAGGGGGCAAATTAGACTGGGACCTATTGCTTAGAGCCAAATCCGAACGACTATAAACATATAAATCTGCCATATGATTTAAACAAACTGAAGCCAGTACGCATCCGTAAAAGTTTCTATCGATTAATCGTTTGCCTTTGAAGGGTTCTTTTAACGTATATAATATGGTGATAGATTTTATCTTTTCTAAAGTCGAGAAAAACATTTTAAATTTTTAAATAAACCAGAAACTTCTAAAGACAGAGAACAATTAACCAAAAGAAAATGAACGCATAATAAAAGAATGCTTAATTATGTGCATGATAATTATAAATTTTAAGCAATTTGTAATGTTATTACACGCTTACCCCCATTTGTCTCTGCAGGGTTCCCACTCTTTTTCCAGAACAAAAATTAAGGACTTTCTAAGAACCAAAGTAACTTTTTATAAGAACCTACTTAAAATACACGACATAACAGCATAAATCCTATCTCCCGAGGAACATATTTTAATGATTATGAACCAGACAAGGCATATTCAATAAATGCCTTACAATATTTCAGAATTAAATTTTTAAAAATGCCTAAAAATCAATATAAGATAAATCTACTAGACAAAACTTAATTTTGAAAAATGTACATCTAAAGTTTTTTGGGTGATCAAACTAAAAATAAATTGAGAATGAAAACAATATTACAAACAGTACCTTCTGAGGGTTTAAAAATGACCAATTGATATATATATATATATATATATATATATATACACTAGCTGATTATACCCAATGTTGCCTGAGAAAGAAGAAAGTTTTAGACTTTTCTATTATATTCAATGAAAGGAAAATTAAACTTCCATAAGTAACTGAAATATCTACAAACCCATATTCTCCATGCTTCGTTTCATTAAAATCTGCATGACTGTTAGCTATTAGGAAAGGGCAGCTGACATAATACTTTAAACCTTTTCAGTATAACAAAGATTATATATTTGTCATAAAAGAAAACTGATAGGAAATCACATTACGACTGCAGATCTCATTGATGGAGAAATTGATCACGTTGCAATTTAAAAATTAATTTAAAGTTTTTAAGGACCTTTGACAAAAATTAAGTAGTTTTAAAGGCCCTTAAAAGTGAAAGCTAAAATTAAGAAGTTTTTATGGACTTTTAACCCTTTTGCGACGGGTAGTGCAAACGTGTGCTTTTCTCTGGGGCCGGCATTCACTTTTTCAAGTGAGTATCCTGGGCCGGGTTTTTTGCTATTAAGCCTAAATTCATGAAATTAACGAAGCAGCAACGCGTTATTTAATAATGCTGAGTAAAGTATTTAATCGGAATGTGATTTATATTCTATGTTTGTAGATACTTTATTTACTTAAGCTATTTCTTATTTAAATATATATTTTACACCTTTTTTTCATTCTTTTCTTACTATTTAATGACTTTTAATGTTACAAAACAGAATACTATGTTATTTAAAACTATTTTTTTGTAGAAAAAATTTTAAAAACAGGGATCTACACACAATCCTACTGTACAGTACTTGCAGTCTTAGTGTTTCATTTGCTGTTTTGGATGATTTTTCTGGGAATGTGAAAAAAGAAAGCATCATTATCCTCTTTGTCAGAAATGTCATGCTCATCATTAGAATCCCTAGATCCAATATGAACAGAAAGGACAATCCGAATATATTATAGTGTCACTATTACTAATATCCTAATTTGTTTCAGAATCAAAATCTGAAATATTTCGCGTCATTTCAGCTATTTCAAGCTCAGTTAAACATTTTCGACACTTTGGAAGTCTAACTATAAAAAGAGAAAGCAATTGACAACTGAATTCAATCTACAAGTAGTTTCATGCGAAACTGAAAAAAAAAGTACTAGTGAACATCAAAACAGGAAAATGAGAAGCAATGGGTGTGTAATTTGATTTCGTTTGGAATGCTATGGTTTACCTTTTTGTAACACAAGGGCAAATGAGACCAGAACCCATTGCTTAAACCCAATTCTGTATGGCTACAAACATCCATACTACAGTGGGATTCGAACCCAAGAACTCCACCAAATAGAATATTAAAACATGAAATCAAGGGACATGGAATTTTATTTAATTTAGAGTGCTATAGTCTACTTTTTTTGTAAAACGAGGGCTAATGAGACCCAGTCCCTTTTTTTAACCCTTTCGTGCCTACTGTCACAAATACATGCCAGCAAGAAACACACTCACTTCCCGGCCGACGCACTGGCGCACCAGAGCATTTTCCCATTCACCCCCGACCGTCATATATTTGTGCCAGTGTTCTGGAACTTATTAAAAACTATAACTTTTGACACAAGATGGTATTGTATGTTATATGGTTTTAGATACATGTAGATTTGACCTTGTACTCAATAGGAGAGTAGTATGATACACATACACATGGTTTTTGATTATATAAACATGAGGAAAAAGGAATGTTTCCGATTGACATGTTTTATGACAACTCTTTAAATTCCCACGTGGTGTTTGTTTATGTAAGCAGGGGAATTTTATTTTTGTAAAGCGTTGTGTATTTCGGTTTGCAGTCCAGTTTTTAGTATAGAATTAGATCTGACAGACTTGATTTTTTTTTCTCTTTTTATTGTTAGATTTTTGAAGTGTCGAAAATGTTTAACTGATAGCTGAAATGACGTGAAATATTTCAGATTTTGATTCTGAAACAGATTAGGATATTAGTAATAGTGACATTATAATATATTCTGATTGTTCTTTATGTTCATAATGGATCTAGTGATTCTAACGATAAAGAGGACATTTCTGACAAAGAAATTGATGATTTTTCACATTCTGGAAAAATCATCTAAAACGGCAAATGAGTAACTACGAGTGCAAAGACTGTCATGTAGGATTGTTTGTAGGTCCCTGTTTTTAAAATTTTTCATACAAAAAAGTTTAAATAACTTAGTATTCAGTTTTGCAATGTTAAAAGTTGTTAAACACTAAGTAAAAACATGAAAAAAAAGTAGAGTGTAAAATATATATTTAAATAAGAAATAGCTTAAGTAAATAAAGTATCTATAAGCATATATAAATTCCATTCTGTTTAAATACTTTACGCAGCATTATTAAATAACGCATTGCTACTTTGTTAATTTTATCAGTTTAGGCTTAATAGCAAAAAACACACTCCGGCCCAGGATATTCACTCGCGAAAGTGACTACCGGCCTCAGAGATAAGCACGCGTTTGTGCTTCCTGTCACGAAAGGGTTAAAACCTAATCTGAATGGCTATGATATATCCATGCCACAGTGGTATTCAAACCCATGAACTCTAGAACCAAAGATGAGCACCCTAACCATTTGGGTAGCAATTGGTACAATGCACATGTAATGACGATATATGGATTACATTAAATTAGAAAATATTGACAAGTTGGTTACAGTAAAAAAATGACTTAAGATATATTAAACCGATTAATGTTCTATTTTGATTCAGTTCCGGTTCAAAGCCCTGGTTACAATACACAGGATAGCTCTTGAAATTCTGCTGTATTTTTAAGTTGCATCCAACTTTAAACTACGGGATAATAACAGCTGATGTAGTTTTATACAATATCTGCAACATCAACATCAGTAATCATTGGTACAAAACATTTTCAAGTCAATGTTGATAAATTAGGTTGATGCAGTTACTGGTAGATAATTTTCCTGCAAAGGTTGATAATTTTTTTCGTTACTGTCCTAGTTTTTATCAGAATCTGAAAGCGATATGTATTCTTAAACATTATGTCATTCAACGTAACTTACAGCATTCCTACAAAAGTATACAAATTCAAAACAATGTAAAAGAAAAAGCGGAGCATAAATAATACTAATCTGTATGGATAAATATAACTCATTTTTTTTTACTCAATAGAATATAAATAGAGATTAACAAGGTTTAGTCATTTATGATTGATTAGTATAGATAGGTCAGACTTGCTTACTTGATTCATATACTATGTAAACAAACACATCTCTCCAAGTAATATATGAACAAATGAAATTTTTAGATTGATAAGTTATTCTAAATGCCAGAATAATGATAGATAGCAATGTATGACAACCATAGCATTATTAGGGTTGCGATAGCTTACCGATGTTGATAAAACTGTTGCAGACATTGTAGAAGACTCATGGCAGATGCTTTGGGGTGTGGAGGGAATTATCTCCTGCACTATGAACGGAGAATGTTCATATATATTCAACTTCCCCTCATCACTGATAATAGAATTTTTTTTTAAAATAATTGCTTTAAATAAAATATTACTACAGAGTTCTTAAAATTGAAATAAGTATTCATAGCAAAATAAAAAATAATTTATTATAATTTTCAGTTGCATGATTCTTAGAGATAATTATTTAGTAACAATGCTTATAAAATTTAACAGCAAACGTATATTTAGACAACTTTTGTAAAATTATTACATTATGTTACTATATAAACTGTTAATTACAAAACATTTTTCTTTTTCAAATCAAAGCACCTCATTTCTTGTCATACTTGTAAAATCCTTCCCCAGACTTAATTCCTAATTTTCCTTCTTTCACAAGCTTTGTTAGAAGATCAGAAGGCTTGAAAAGTGGATGGTCTGGATACTTCTCATGCCAGCCTAAAGTAATAAAAGAATAAGAAATATAAGCAATGTTATGAAAGAGCAGTTTCTAGCTGATGCCATTTATGAAAAAAAAGATTTGATAAAATAAGTAATGTAAAAGCACCTGCCAAAAAAAGAAATTTATGTGCACTGTTCGAAAAATAATAAAGTGTCAATCCATACAAAAAATTTATAAATAATAGAAATACCCTAATTTCATGCCTATAATCTGCATGTACGAATCTCACTATATTTTCATTGAAAAATATCATTTAACCCTTTCGAGGGCAATGGGAAATTACTTCCTACATGATCTTACAAAATACACCTATGGGAAGTGCAAAACCCATCCCCTAGATAATAATAGCCTATGTTATCTGTCCGTCTGTCCTCGAATTTATGAAGCGGTTGTAACTGGAATGGATAAAGGCATCCATATTGGATTTTTGATGAGTTAGGGTTATGAATGTTCTATTTCCACCCCTTTCTCCCTTTTCTAGCCTTTAATGCCATTATTTCACAATTTATTTTCCTCGGTTAGAAGCAGGCGATTGAATTTATCAATTTATCACAAAATAAATAGGTAAAAATAACATTTTTTTCTAGCATTATGACGTCATTCTTTTAATCCTCTTATTTAATCATTTCTTATTTTAAATTATTTAAATATCGTCTGCATTGTTTTCATACGTTTTAACACTGAAATTTGATATTACGTCAATAATTTTCTTTTATATTTGGTTTAAATAACAGATTAGGTACATATGTGATAATTTTAAATTTAATCATCCATTATTTTTTTTGCAATGAAAATTTTATCACCAGTATGAACAACAAATTCTATCTATCTCCGGTGTGTAGTGGAAATGATAGTTTCATATCTATACTTCTATTAATTACTGTGGCAAAAAAAATTGGGAGATTTTAACGACAATTTTGACTTAGCTAAGAAAACTTTGAATTATCTTTCTAAATGAATTCAACATGATTCTAAACTGCATTCACAGTATCGGGAAACTTTAGAGGAGTATGAAGATAAACAAATTATTGAGTGTGTACCAGATAATTCTCAGCCAAAAAATCAACCATTTTTTTTATCTGCCTTATAAGGTACTTTACAATCCTGGAAAATTAAAAATTTTACTGATCCCGCGATATGACGGGCTATATGCTAGTTCTAATATATTGGTCTTGTTATTGAAACGACAGGAAGACTGATTCCTGCTTCGGTTTTGCGCTGTCATCCATTGTTTGATCGATTGAATAAAATTAGCTGCTCTGTTTTGAAAGTTTGGAAACGTGGAGTGAGAAATAAATGGCCCACGAAAGGGTTAACCTGCAGAGGTGTATAATCTGCAGATTAAATTTTCACTTTAATTTCGTGTGATTCACAGTTTTTAATGTATATGGAAAAAAGTATTATATCTTTAAGTGTTAAAACACTTAAATTTAAACTCTTTTACTTAATGATAACATTTTCTTTAAATTAAAAAAAGTAATTTAATAAAGAAAATTTAGATAGACTTAAAAAATTTTATATTGAACAACAGTAAAAATTAGTACAGAAACAATGATACAAATAAATTATTCGAACCTATATTTAAACAAAAAGGATGTTAAAATTTAGAATTCTTAAAATGCATCTTTATATTTTAATTTAACATGGTAAATTATATACAGATTGCAAATATTGTGATCTGTATATAATTGTGTGCCATTTGGCAAGTGAAGAAAAAATACAAAAAGAATGCAGCAAAATGCCACTATTTCAGATCATACAAGTGTTATCTCAGTACAGATTCGATATTTAAGCTCTGGCTTTCTCGCCAAATCCCCTTTCCTGGCGCCCTTTTCCTGCGTTTTTCCAGCCGATGAGTCTTTTTCTCCTTGTAGCCTGTCGGTAAAGGCATCAGTGGTTTGTTGTGGCAATCCGGGTTCGTTCTTTAATCCCCATTGGTGCACGTGACCTACCAGCACCTTTTTGGAATTTTTCTCCTCTGGTAGGTTCTTTAGCTTGCTCCTTCAGTTGGGACGTGTTCGAGTGGTAAGTAGGTTCCCGTGCTCATGTGGTTGGTTTGAGGTCGCTGGTCAGGTTGTACCATTTTTTTTAATCTTTTGTGTTTGTTGCTTTTTTGGATTATGGATGTTACGATGGTTTCTTCGATTTTTAAGAAATATCAGGAGATTTTGGAGGAATTGTGCAGTTCGTTGTGGGTAGGGAAACGGGTGTGTAAGAAAGAAGGTGTTTTAGGATCGTTTATGCTTTGTTATTTGTTAGAAAGGAGGGATTTATTTCACAGCTTTTTAAGAGAAGTCGGGTTCATAAAAAGTATTATGAATTGTCCTAAATGTTGTGGGGATATGGTGCTCAAAGGGGAAACGTGTGTTAGCGAAGGCTTTGTGTGGATTTGTAGGAATCGGGATTCGGGTAAAGTTTGTGGGACTACTCAGTCAATTAGGGAAAGTTCCTGGTTTAGTAATTCAAAATTACCTCTCGAAGATATTTTTAAAAAAATTTTATATTTAACAACAGTAAAAATTAGTACAGAAACAATGATACAAATAAATTATTTGAACCCATATTTAAATAAAAAAGATGTTAAAATTAAGAATTCTTAAAATGCATCTTTTTATTTTAATTTAATATGATAAATTATATACAGATCGCAAATATTGTGATCTGTATATAATTATGCGCAAGCTGAGTGAAAAAAAAATGAATGCAGCAAAATGACACTATTTTAGATTATACGAGAGTTATTTCTTGATAGAGATAAATATACAAAATGGAAGATATTAATTTAATTGGGTACTTTTATCCAAACTGCTGTATCCTTGGCTGAAAAGAATTTTTAATCCTCATTCAAAACAAAAATTCTGTGTAAAAATAGCAGGTGCTACCATCTATTATTCTTTATGACAGATATTTGCAAATTTTATTATAAAAACAATTTTTAACAGCAGATAATATGCAGCAGCGTATAATTAATAGCATTTTCAGAATTTTAAGTTTAAAATAGTCCATTTACCTGCCAACTTAATTTTTTTAAAATCACTTATTTTCAGTTGATTTATTTAAATTTCCCGCTGATCCCCAGAAATGCCCCTTCCGATTACTGACATAATAGCCACAGCCAATCGGGGAATTTAGCAGTGTCATATTTGGCTCCAGGGCAAGCTTTATGCAAATTAGAAGGTATATATAGCCTCGGGAGATGTGTTAGGGTTGTTATGTTGTGTTTTTTCCAAAATAGGAGTTCAGTTGGGAGATGTGGTTATAACAGGTTGTTTCCCCACACCTCCAGCAAGAGTTCCTTTCTGTTAAGTTCAGTTAGGAGATATGTTTAGAGTTGTAATTTAAGTTTTATTTATTGCTTTTTTATAATGACAATAAATTATTATTGTTAACTGATTTCTCATGTTTTACTGCACATTAATGAAAAATAAGCCAGTAAGCTTATCAATAATATGCACTAGAAGGAAATTTAAAGTTTTTCAACGTATAATCCGTGGATTATAGGCAGAAAATTAGGGTAACTTGGAAAATATTGCAGATTGTTTATAAAATTGCTCTCTAATTATTCTCAAAAGGAAAATGACTAAGAAAACATAAAAATTCTACAAACTATTTTTTAGCAACATCTAAAAAGAGATGTCAGGCATTAAAGGGTTAAGGTATCCATCTACATTCGGAGAACTTTTTTCTTTAAACGTAGAAACTAGTTCATTTTACATTTTAAAATTTATTTTTTATACTATAATAGAGAATTGCACTTAAAAAGTTATTTCTGGAGAAGTTTTTAAATATTTTTAATAAATGAAGAAACTTTGGTAAAAAAAATTAGTCCTTTTTGAAGGACTAATTTTTTTTACCAAACACATACCATACACATTGAATTTTTAACGAATTTTCATTACCTTTATATCTAACTATGAATGTAACATCAGAAAAAATTATCCAAATATAAAGCTTTTAGGTCATTTACTAGTAAATAATATCAAAAGCATTCGTAATAATTTTCAACAAAATATTTTAAGAACTTTTTGAGAAATTTCATTTCAAGTTTTAACATTTCATTAAAAGTACAGTTCTGAGAAAAATGCATTTGAAGTTTATGAAAGCGACTTTCACTATTAAAAAATTAAAATACATGTTTAAAATTCCCCACACTTTCTTGCTTCAAAACTTTCTAATTGCCAAGTTGCTAATCATTAAAAATACTAGAAAAACGTTTAATCTAATCTTCATGAAAATTTAAAAAGTTTTGTCCCAAAAATGCTCTTTAAAAGGCTTTAAATTCACAACTTCAGATTGCAAAGTGCTATTTCAGTTTTATTTTGATAACTGTCACTGATGTTTAAATAGCTGTCACTTTCCTTTAAAATGCAGACAAAACAAAAACAGATTTAGAAGCCTAAAAGTTGAAATTTTGCAATAGAGAAATAAAAAAAGATTATGATTTTTGGCAAAAAATGGCATTTTTAACGTAGACTGATACTTTAAAGAACATTACTCCATAGAACACAAATAAACAAAATGGGGTCACATAATTTAAAAACAAGCACAAAAGCAGAAAACTCTTAGGCTTTACCTGTCACTTCCAGAGGTTTCATTTGGAAGGGGAGTTGAAAGTTGGAGGACGTTGTGACCATGAACTTATTTTACCTGCCCACGTTGCCATTAATGAAAATGGCAGGTCTTTGGCTGGTTCAAATCTCAAACTTGCAACGTCAAGTTTTGAGATTACTGCTTTTGCCAACAGAGTTACTGCAGCCAGGGCCTGATTAAAGCATGGGCTGACTGGGCCCCCTAAAATTTGGTACTTAATCAATAAATTCTAAATAATTTAACCCTTTCGTGGGCCATTTATTTCTCACTCTACTTTTCCAAACTTTCAAAACAGAACTGCTAAATTTATTCAACCGATCGAACAAAAGCAAAAAACCGAAGCAGGAATTAGTCTACCCATCATTCCAATAGCAAGACCAATATATTAGAATGTGTTTTGTGCTTCCCACAGGTGTGTTTTGTAAGATCGTGTTGATGGGATGTAATCTTTCCATGGCCCACAAAAGGGTTAATTAACAAAATTTGAACTGTATTATTTTTTTCTCTTACTAGTTTTGTCTTAAAATCTATGAACAGCTATTATTTGTTAATCTTACCTATGCTATTTTCTTTTATTTTTTATATAAATCTTAATTGCAAGTGTTACAGTTTACATCCTTGAGGATAGACAGATTTTTGGCATTCGACTGTACTACAAAGGTATGTAATCATAAAAAAATTAATATAAACTTTCCTCCAAAAATATTCGTTTGTATCCTATTTTAAAAACCTTTTTTTTTTGCCTTGAAAGGAGGGTAGGGGGGGGGAGAAAGACTACCAGGCCCTGGGCCTAACTTTGCCTTGATTGGGCCCTGATTGCGGCTACTTATTGCTAATGTTATTGCAGATAAATTACAATTCCTTACCATCTAAAATAAATTTTGTAGTATCCAGTCCTACATAATCCAGTAATTCAAAAGGTCCCATTGGGTAGCCAGCACCCAATTTCATCGCTATATCAATGTCCTTAGCTGAAGCATCACCTATTTAAAAACAAATATTTTTTTAAATTTGATTTTAAAGTAAGAAAAAAATTAATTCTTCTTAAATACTTTAGTTAAAATCTTAAATGCAACATAAAAGTAATAAGCTGAAATACTTGTACAATTCATTTAAGGAACTGATTTCTTATTATGAAATTAAAATCTTATTTTTAAATCACTTTTTTAATGTAGTGATCGAGTGCTAATAATTATTTAGTTTCAAGATTAACAGTTATGGTTTAAGTTCTGTTTACAATTTTACTAATTAATTTGTAAAATACCTAATAAATACCTAATATATCTACTTTAAAATATAGTGTAACTTGGATTGATTAAGGCTAAAAAAACCACTAAAAATAATTCAAATTGTACAAAAATTTAAATTTTAAAAACTTTAGTTCCAATCTACTGAATACTTGAAAAGATTACAGTCATTAAGTACATATTTACTCAAAAATATCATGGTATGAAAGACTAAAACACAGTATTATGTAAACTTGGGATTTTAGATTAGACCCAGTCCAGAAAAACTTACCCAGGTTTCTCTGAGCACACCCACCTGCAAAAACCAGCTGGGATTTTGCAGAAAGTGAATTATCTGTTTTCTATATTCATATCAGCCCATCGTCGAGCGGAACAACAACTTTTGAACATAATGCTTATCAATTCTAACATATTCTATGAGAGCAGTAGAAGTAGTACAATAGATTCCACTTAATGCGATCAGTTTGGGACACCGTGATTTTGATAACAATAACCAATTTATAACAATAAACGATATGCAAAATTAGATAAATTTACCCCCTTTAATTAACATGTACTAAATTTCAAAATAAAACGAGAAAACACACATTATATTTATGTACTGTATATTATCCTTGAAGACATAAGAATTGTTTACATAATAAAAATAACTGATCAATTGTTGACAGTCTACAATTCTTTCGAAGAAGCTTATTGATAAATTGTTCGTAATCATAATGTTTTTTAAAATCATCGGAGCTGTGTTGTACTCCATCCACGTTTCAACACTTTCATTGCAATTCAGAGGCTCAGAAATATTTAACTGCGCTGCAGCATTGTGCTCACTCATTTTTGGTAACCTGTCATAACAATTTAAAAATTTTGATCTTTTTTTTTAAATGTTAAATCATTAGTATGGCAATATTAAATCACAGTAACGTGTCAAAAGGTCTGGATTAGACTCCATTAATTCCACCTTTTAAAATTTGAAATCATTTCTTCTGCCATAGCCTTGGAGATGAATTTTAATGGAAGAAACAGAGCGGCCTGCATTTCTCTGTTCGAGAACCCAGCTATGGAAATCATCTTCTAATGCAAACCATTGTATTTTTTAAGATGATTGGATTGCTTTCTTCTGATTTTTTAATGTTTCCTTTTACTTGTGCCAATTTCTTGTCGACCTTCTGAATTACATTCAGCTTGGACTCAGCAGCAAAACTGCGACAATGTTTTAAAGATGTAATGAATGACCAATATTACCGCAAACCAAAACTTTGTAAATAAAACACTCTGTTGTTACAAGTCATCCCCAAGGTGAAATGGCCTTCAACCCTCAACCTTCAATGTTTAACCCATCACTCGGTGTTGTCAATCGGAGCAGTAAATAGTGACTAGAGATATTTTCAAGTAATCTTGGACACAATTAAGATTGCTACTAATTCATTCTGCTTTATACTCTATATTTTTTTCATGGTTTATTACCTATACAATGTTTTCTTGGCATCTAGTGAGTGTGCTTACATTTTGTTTACATTTGATCATCATCCATGAGCAAAACGTGTTTTTTTTTTACCCTCACCCTTCTTCCAAATTTGATGATTTGAGCAATGAAAAACTAGCAGATAGTCCACAGGTGAAGAAATTTGCTTTTCAAACACACATTGTCCGCAGTGCAAAATTACGGTATATAGAAAGTATTTTTCGAGTTTTCCTAGAAACTCTATTGACCTTTCTTGCTACAAATTTTGAATCAATTCGAAATAAATTCAACAAAGTTATTTTTAGTTATACCTAAAAGTGCCACAAATGGTCAAATTAACGGCTAGTATATTAAAGCAGATTTCACATGTTTTCTCATTTAAAAAGCAGATGTTTTCTCAGAATATTACTCTTTACACATTAAATTATTTAAAAAAATATGAAAAAAGCTGACAGAAACAATAGAGTTTTACAACAAAATTAAATGTTGAGTGGATATTATTGACTAGTTGGTGGCTTGCAAATATTCTTATGACTTAAACTGGGGCAGTTAAAAGAGCACCAGCACTGCGACTAATGGTCTATTGTACATTTCAAAGAAGCATATATTTAAGCTTCTAATGCATATGATATAATCAAAGTTTTGGATACTGGAAACTTAATAATTTTATTAGAGTTGATATTTCAGCTTTTCAACTTTCATATAAAGCTATATCTATATAAAATTCCTCTATTTTTGATTATCTCAATGAAAGCACATATGAAAAAATAATACACAGCTTCTAAAAATTTTTAGAAGAAAATTTAACAACTAATAGATTATGTGCAATTAATCTTCAATGCAAACAAAAACAAAATATTTAAAACCACACATATGACAAAGATCTATATAAAAGTATGGAAGATTTATTTTTCTTCTGAAATTGAGGAAAAAAACTGCATTAAAAGATCCTCATATTTTGATATGACAAGAATCACTTAAATGCTTACTTCAAACTCTTAAGCAAAAATAAGTTGCTATTTAAAAAACACGTTAAAGGAAGAACCTCTTTTTTTAGAAATTTAAAACAGGGTTCCCGCTCTTTTTCTAGAAGAAAAATTAAGGACTTTCTAAGGACCAAAGTAATTTTTTATAAGGACCTACTTGAAATACACGACATAACTGCATAAACCCTATTTCCTGAGAAACATATTTTAATGATTATGAACCAGACATGGCATGTTCAATACATGCCCTACAATATTTCAGAATTAAGTTTTTTAAAATGCCTAAAAATTAATAAGATAAATCTATTTGACAAAAACTATTTTGAAAAATGAACATCTAAATTGTGATTAAACTAAAAATAAATTGTGAATAAAAACAATATTATAAACAGTACTTTCTGAGGGTTTAAAAATGACTCATATATATATATATATATATATATATATATATATATATATATATATATCAGAGTCATTTTATTATATATACACACACATATATATATATATATATATATATATATATATATATATATATATATATATATATATATATATATATATATATATATATATATATATATATATATATATACTAGCTGATTATACCCAACTTTGCCTGGATAAGAAGAAAATTTCAGACTTTTCTAGTATATTCAACACAAGGAAAATTAAACTTCCATAAGTAACTAAAAATATACAAACTCCTCATCCTCCATGCTTCATTTAATTAAAATCTGCATGACTATTAGCTATTAGGAAAGGGCAGCTGACTTTATACTTTAAACCTTTTGAGTATACAAAAGATTATTTGTTTGTCAAGTAAATAACTAAGAAAAAACTGCCATATAAGAAAACTGACAGGAAATTACATGACAACGGAGATCTCGTCAGTGGAGAAATTGATCATGTTCAAATTTAAAAATTAAGAAGTTTTTAAGTACTTTTGATAAAAATGAAGTAGTTTTAAGGGCCCTTAAAAATGAAAGCAAAATCTAAGGAGTTCTTAAGGACTGTGGGAACCCTGTAAAAATCCTTTGTTTTAAACATTAAAAAAAATTATCTCCAGTGAAATTATTTTAAACAATACTTTAAATTTTTTAATACCTTACCTCTTTCGAGCATTTTCACTGCCTCACTCATGTATGGAACAAGTAAGCGGTTCACAACGAAACCAGGAGTGTCCTATAAAATATACACAGTAAAATATCAATTCATGTCAATAATTTTATCTCATTCAAATCAACCTTATAAGAAATAAATTTTAATTTAAGCATTTGAATCTCACACAAACACAGACACATTTAGTGTTTATTGCTTGTATCAATGAATTACTTATAGTTCTAAATTTCAAAATTTTACTAAAACAGTACAACTTATCAGCTTTTAATTGAACTACTTTCAGTGTGTCATTTTATATATTAAAAAATTTGACATTTTCAGCTAAAAATTCGTTTTCGAAAGTATATATAAGACTTATTTCAAATTACCAAAACACCTTTCTTAACATTATTGTACCTTCAAAATTAAAGCGATAACATTTTCTTTATAATTAACATAATAGTAGAATTAAGTTGGTGCGGCCCAAGGCCTATTGTACTGAAACATAATAGTAGCTCTTTCTTATTTTCATAAATTAACTTATGGCTTTATTTACAGTCAATATAAAATCAGGGTTCTCACTCTTTTTCCAGAAAAAAAAATTAAGGACTTTCTAAGGACTAAAGTAACTTTAAGGACCTACTTCAAAAACACATCATAACGACATAAACTCTATTTCCTAAGGAACATATTTTAATTATGAACCAGACAAGGCATGTTCTATAAATGCCCTACAAT
>CM063499.1:91174975-91242475 GCA_032207245.1 Pardosa pseudoannulata | reverse complement strand
TAATAAATAATGATCAAAAATAATGTATATAATTATTATATTAGCAGTTAAGATTGAAGCAACCAGTTATGTGTTTGATAAGACTAACAGGGTAACTAATTACATAAGTACTACTATAAAATCATTTAAATGATCATTGCTATTATTTCTTGAATATATAAATATATATATATTGCCAAAAGTAAAAAAAAAAAAACTTTTAGGAATAATATACTAGTTCTTAAATAGCCACTGTTGAAAAAATAAACGTAAACATTGTTAAAATGATTTCTTCCTAAAGTTCCCAAAATTCGGGTCTATTCATACCTCTTCAAAATTCCGAGTTTTTTTTACATCTCTACTCCTAACAGACCTTTCACAAAATTCTTACACAAATCTGTATTATCTTAAAAATGCTTGCATTTCATATTTTTATAGATAACATATATAATCATTTCAATAATTAGAGTGAAACATAAAGATGACGTGTTCTAGGAAATATTTTCAATAAAAACTTTTTATTACTATTATTATGAAAACAGATTAAATTTTTTTGTTTTTGTTATTCCACTTTATATAACATCATATTAATATAATCGTTATCAATAATACCATTAAAAACTGTTAATCTCTATTACAGAATAAACTTATGAAGTAATGAAGTAGCACCAATAATTTCAATTAGTTTAACTTATGATGGAACTTACACTTAAATTTAAAAGAGTTCAAAGATTATTCAAGTTATTTATTTAAATATTTAAAACATACCTCTAAAAGTTTCATAACAGGCACAGGATTAAAAAAATGTAGACCTCCAAATCTATCTCTCCTTTCAACTGCACTAGCGATTTCAGTAATTGATAACGACGATGTGTTACTAGCAAATAAAGTAGTGCTGAGGAAGAGAAAAATTTCATTAGCAGCATGATTTAATATGCCTTTAATTATTTTACTTGCACAGTGATACTTTGAATTACAAGCTTAATTTGTTCTGTGACTGAGCTGGTAACTTGAATTACTCATGTTAAATCAGTTACTAATTAATTCAACTTATGCATCAAATAAAATTAACTGAAATACCATTAATTTATTCCAGAGGTTTTCACCCTTATAGGTAATAAAAATATAATAATTAAAATATTATAATACATAACAGTGACTATATAATAATATACAATAATAAATAATAATCCACTAACAGTATAACATAACATAGAATAATATATAATATATAACAATCATTAATATACAACCTTATAAAAGTAAGTATGTATGTATGTATGTATATTCCTATATTCCTATGTCCTCCTAAACTATTGGCCTGATTTTAAAATATATTGGTTTGGAGTGCTACAATCTACTTTTTGTAACACGAAGGCTAATAAGACTGGGACCTACTGCTAAAAGCCGATTTAGAACGGCTACAACACACATGCCACAGTGGGATTCAAACCCACAAACTCTGGTACCAAAGGCCAGCACCCTAGCCAGTCAGCCATTGTTCGGCTTAAAATATATTGGTATAAATATGCTTTACATCACTGCAAAAAATACTGTCAACTTTAAAATTCTCGCAATCCATCCCTTCCTCTTTTCTAGATTGCTTTATGTCCTTTTTTTCAAGCATTACTTTCACCAGTTAAACTCAGGCAGTTAATTTATCAATTTATGACAACATAAATAGGTAAAAATAATGTTTTCTCTACGATTATGATGTCATTCCTTTAAGTATTTCATTTATTCAATTTTTATTTTAATATATCTAAACATTGTCTGCACAATTCTGAACCATTTTTATCTCGAATTTTGATAACTGTGATTAATTTTCTTTGGCATAAAGCATAAGCCTTTTAGGGGATGAAACAATTGCTAATTCTAGTTTTTTACTAGGGAAGGGGTTGAAAGAGGTTTCTCTGTCACAAGAAAATTATAAAATTTGCTTAATATTTGTTTTATAATTTTGCTTTGGTTTGGTTTGGTTTTGGAGCACTACGGTCTACTTTTTGCAACACGAGGGCTAACATATATAATTTTGATTTAACAATTAAGTTTTATAAATATTATATATTGGAGCAAAATGTACTGTGATTAAAACAAATATAAAACATTGTATACAAATACAGTATAACTAAAAATATTGATGAATATTAAACCAAATTAAAAATATAGTTGTTAGAAATATAGTTGTTAGATTCAATGATATACAAATAATAATATATTTGTATATCATAAGATATGCAAAAATAGTGGCACATATCAATAACACACTTTTAATTTTTCGATAATAATGATGAAAAACAAGAATTTTAAAAGATGAAATAAGCATTAAAAATACTCAATAGCTATAAAAAAGAAAAATAACCTTTTCATAGAAATAAACAGCTATGTCTGTTCACTTTATGAGGAAAAAAAAATGCTTAAAGATTCAAGTTAAAGTTATGTTATCTTTTCTACATAATTAATATTCAAAAAGAAAATACTTTAACAAAATTTAGAGACAGAAAAAGAAAGCTATTATTTAGATTAAAATTCTAGAAAAAAGTCCTAGAGTATTATATTCCAATTTCCAAACACTGCATTCATATTCATTAAATATCTTTTGCTCATTAAAAGAATGACTAAAAACTTGTTTGTTATGATTTAACGAAAATTGAAAATATAATAATTATATAATAATAACTACATAGTCTGTTGGAAAGATCTCATACCTAGGAGCAGCCTTATCTAAAGTTTTAAACAATTCTTGCTTAATTTTTATGTTCTCAACGATAGCTTCGATAACTATGTCAGCAGTCTTCACCGATTCTGAGGCATTAGTATTTGTTCTCAGTCTGCTCAGAGTGTCAGAAATAAATTTTTCACCATCCTATGAAAAATTTGAAAAGAAATTAATAGATGTTTATATATGATAAAAACAATCACATTTTACAATCATTTAAGGTATGTCTACGTTTAAAACGTCATTTTTAGACAAAAATCATAATTTTTTTTTATTATTCCTCTACTGTAAAATTTCAACTTTTTGTCTCTATGGCATTTTAAAGAAAAGTTCTAGCTGTTTAACATCAGTAACAGCTGTCAAAACAAAATGGAAATGGCGACTTCAGAAACGGAAATTGTGAATTTAAAGCCTTTTAAAAGAGCATTTTTTGGACAAAACTTTTTAAATTATCATGAAGATTAGTTTAAACATTTTTCTAGTATTTTTAATAATTAGCAACTCGGCAATTAGAAAGTTTTGAAGCCAGAAAAGGTGGGGAATTTTAAACATTTATTTTAATTTTTTATAGTTGCTTTTATAAACTTCAAATTCATTTTTCTCGGAACGATATTTTTAATAAAATGTTGAAACTTGAAATGTGATTTCTCAAAAAGTTCTTAAAATATTTTGTTGAAAATTATTATGAATGCTTTTGATAGTATTTACTAGTGAATGACCTAAAAGCTTTCAATTTGGATCATTTTTAATGATGTTACGCTCATAGTTAGATATAAAGGTAATGAAAATTCGTTAAAAATTCAATGTGTATGATTTTGAAGGACCCAAATTTTTTACCAATTGTAAATTAAGCAACGATTTTAGGTGATTTACTAGTCCAGTGTATAAGAAATGTGTTGCATAAAAAAATATTGAAATAATTTAATTTATTAAAAAATTAGACCTTTTGAAAAAAAAACATTTTTTTTTTACATTTATTAGAAATTTTATAAAAACTTCTCCAGGTATAAATTTAAGTGCAATTCTCTATGATAATATAAAAAATAAACCTAAAAATGTAAAAACATGAACTAGTTTCTACATTTTTAAAGAAAAAAGTTCTCTGATTGTAGATGGATACCTTAAGCTGGGTCTATACCTGCCATATTAGATTCCTCTTGCTCAATGTTGACCTATGAGAAATATAAAACTCTCTCTGGCTAGCTCACACTTAAAATATTCTTTAAAAAAATATATATATACCACATGATAGAACAGCAAATTCTTTCAGGTGTTATGTTTCCTTTTTTAAAAAAAAAATTTAAAAAAATATTTTGGAACAGATGCAATATCTACGCTCTTCTGGCTGCCATGTTTTCATGTTGGCGATCTTGGCAAAAAAAAACCCCATTTTTGAAAGTCGCCAAACAAAAATGGCGGCAGAAAATTGCGTTTTCTGAAAGATGACCAAGAAAAAAACATGGACAGCACCACATGGCTTTTAAGAAACCAAAGATATTACAAAATTCTTTAAAACAAATTTAAAATTTTTGAGGGATGGGGGGTTCCCTGCCTCAACACCCCCGTATTTTTACAACTATAAATACATAAAACATACATTTTAATAAACAATAAAAAAGAAATAAGAATCATAATACAAGAAATTAATGAAAAGAGGGGGACTGTGTGCTCAACAGTCTGCAGTAAATGTATACTTGGGTAGTAAAAACTAAACAGTCATCGCTTGGCAAAATGCTCAAAAAAGCCGCCAAATTTGGCGACAAAAGCTGTAGCATAAATATTGCATGTCAATATATTTAATTTTAAATTACTCTTCACTTCTGAGTATCCAGTTTGCAACTATCCAGCTTAGCATTCTTTTATCATAATTATATTAGTAAAACAAGGCATTTGCATTGGCAACATTGCCAAGGCAAAGGAAGCAGGCATATGCTATAATCCTCTTATGTGTCGTGCGCAAAATATAAGTTGAGACAGGTAAAGAGCAGTGTTTTGGTCATTGTTTTGTCAGTGTATAATGGAACTTAATTGTTGCTGCAGTTCCTGATTATATCTGCACAGTATGTACAATATTCATAAATTGTTCTTAGATTAATGATTTGTTTAAAAGTACAGTAAAACCTTTCTGACTGGCCATCCCACCATTCTGAGAATATTTGGCTGCTCTGAAGGGTTTATTATAAGATAATTGCTATAATGCGTAATATAATGAAGCCTGACATATATTCCTTATTTAAAAGAAACTGAAAACTTATCTAAAAAGAAAATAGTACTTTATTTCATGCTCTCTTACACTTTTTTTTAAAAAAAAGGCTACAATTTGTGTGTTTTAAGTTTTTACTTTTCTCTATAACAACCATTTTTTAAGTTCATTTTATACTTTAAAAGCAGAAAATTGAAGTCTTTTTATTCCTTCAAAATCAAATTTTTTCTTTAATGACTTTGTTGGTTTCCATTCTTCCATAGTTAGATAATTCAACTAACTTTCTTGCCGATTTGCCATTTTCATATTCAAGCAGAACTTGAATGCGCTGCTCGAGATTTAGGAAAATGCATTTTGACATCGTTGCAACTCAGATCACTGACTAACTAATGACATAAAACTGGTGTAGATGATACTTTTGCTGACAGAGGTGCAATTCTTCCTTTACTGTACCTATTGAAATTTCAAACAAAGGCTGTAGGATACCTGCAATGCCTGATTGTCCAGTTCCTCCCTCAGTTTCTATGGGTGGTGCAATAGGAATTCCCTATCTGAAGGGTGTGGGAAGAATACAAAAGGGATAACAAATTTAATGTTTCTAAGAAATGGGGGGGAGACTGCAGGAAAGGACTTTACAAATTATTCCTATTATATCCGACCATACAACTAACCTTGAGTTTTTCTGCTCAAAATTAAAGCACTGAGTGAGTAGAATTTCCCAAAAAATGAAATGGGTAATCCCACTCAATGGCCGTTTAGAAGGATAGCCACTCGGAGAAGTCTCACTGTATACCACTGACAATTTCAAAATTGCTGATAAATGAAAAAAGTTATAGTGACTATGGGGAAGAAATAATGTACTATAAAACAACTAAATTCTGGTGTAAAAACAAAAACATAGTTTGACTTCTATGTTAACTTGACACATTACCAGAAACTGCTTCTACAATTCACTGGGCCACGGTCAATTTCATATTCTACATGGCTTGAGATAAATGGAGGGATTAGTGCTCAGATGTGAATAAGATAATAAGATGTGAGAAAATACGTATTATAATAGTGAATTTGGGGCATAAAAATGTTGTCTTCTGGTACCAGTGGGCAAAGAAATGAGTTCCTAAAACTCTAGTCAATCTAGCTATTTTGGTACCCGGCCTGCATTGTTATATTAGGCTGGATACTAATGAGTGTACTATATTTGCGAGAAATTTTGGTATACTCTCTTTCAAACACAAATGAGAACATTTAACACGCATAAATTTTTTTTTAAAGAAAGGAAAAGATAACATCCTAGACAATTTGCTGTTTTATCACATGTTATAATTACAAGTTCACAGAAATATAGATACTGTTTAAATATTTTATAAAAGAAAAATCTTGTTTAGTCAATATTAGTATCCTACAAAATTAAAAAATGTGTTGCGGCTTTCATGTTGAATGTGTGGCATCATTCATTTTTGGAAACTTGAGCTAGTGAATATTGTCCCTGAATTTCCCCATCCTTTTTCTTCGTGAACTCCAGTTTTAGTGTCATTAACAAACTGATTCATTCACCTGAATTTATATTTTGTCACGTGGTAAAATGAAGTGAGTTAAAAAAAGAAATGTAAGTGATGTGGTATGTTCTATAAAAGAGCAGTAGTGTCAATGTTGATATGCTTTTTCAGTTGAATTAAAATTGTTGTTTCAATAATACCAGTGAGATTTATTGTGTACTTGTTCAAATATTGACAACCATTAAGCATGAGGTAGATGTACCAAGCCACTATTTTAGGAATAGAGTTTATTTAAAAATATTTTCAACAAAATGACTTACTTGAGGGTTACTTGAATACCTCTTCTTTGCAACTCTTTCAACGCTTTTCTTTATACTTGATGTTGCATGTTGCAACACTTGGTCTGAAATATCAACTAAAGTAACATCATGGCCTGTTTGAGCAGCTACCTACAAAGATTTTAGGGCAATAGTATCATCATAAATTTTTTATATTTATTTTAAGACATTGTAATGTAGAATTAGTCAAAATTTTTATAATACTGCCCTTTTTTGTATCTCTATTAGTAGCAAATTTTTGTAACTACCTACAGGTTCCACAGCAATAGTAATTTGTAAAGATGGGACATTTAGTGTAACTTGCATTGCATGAACTAAACTTACATACAAAAGGTACAAATAGTATATTTTCAGAAATTTAAATTGGCTGCACCAACGAGGCCATCTACCCTAAAACAAAGGTTTAAGATGTTTTGGGTCTCCCCAAGTGTACAATCCACAGCAGCTCATAATATACAATGCAGTATAGTAAATACAGTAAAAATATCTCAAACTAACACATACAAATACAAAACAGACAAAATAACACAGGAAATAAAAAAAAGTAATAATCATAAAATTTAAAAAAAAATTAAATTAAAATAAAAAAAATAATGATAATAATTACAAGATAATTGCATGAAAATAAATACAAAAACGCATTACAGAAATTTAAATTGTCAAAAGTAGTAAACCATTAATTTGAGTTTTTAAAAACTTAATATAAACACTTTACTGTCTATATCAGGGATGGGCCAACTCCAGCCCACCGGAAGGTTTTATCCGGCCTGCAGATAGAATTTTAAGTTGTCAGTCTGGGGCAAATTAACACTAGAATTACGGAAGGGGCCATTTTGACACCTGAGCGAACTTTTATCTCTAACAGCTCTTCTTTTTATTCTCAAAAATCTTAATCTTTTCTTGACTTTTCCTAAATCATTGTGATTTACGAAATAGTAAAGATTTCAAGAAATTAGTATTTTTATTTTATCCCTAACAAATGATTATACCTAGAAATACGGCAGGTGTCATTTTGACTCCTTTGAGAGAAAAGAAATGTGAATACATTCCATTGTATTATTTGAACACTGTTACTTCTGTTAACTATTTTTATTTGCACCTGCTAAACAAAATACAAACAAAGGAAAAGAATTTGGTGGGTCTGCATAGTCACATGACTTGAAATATGTGCAATACTTTTCCTTATGAAAGAATCTTCAGTTGTGATGAAACACGACTATATAACACTTACATCATCGCAAAGTTAACGAACAAAAACGTAATTTTGTTAAGTACAGTCCATTCATCAGTTGAATTTTAATGTAATGAAAAGAAGGTTACTGGTGTAATACAATTTTCAATTGTACAAAATTCGGGATAGTTGTTTTGGATCAAATGGCAAGAAAGCACTCCGTGAAAACACCATCACGCCATTGGCCAGTACATGTATTTTACAATATTTTGGATTTAACAGATATAAATGCATGGATTCTGTATAAGGAAGTTGCAAAAGAAAATATCAGCAGAAGGGTTTTTCTATTGCGTTTTGCAGAACTAAGAAAAGAATATATATCTAGTAAAAACAAATATGCTCTCTCTCCCAGTGGCTTTATGGATAGACATGATTCAATAGAATCAAAAAAAAGGAAGAAATGTCAAGTAAGGAAATGCAAAGTTAAAAATTTCTAATATTTGCGACATCTGTAATAAATATGTATGTGGATATTGTACACAAAAAATCAGGAAGATAAGCATGTATGCTAATTGTTCCGCTGACTAATATATTATCTGTAAATAAAATATTTCTATATATTTCTATTTCTATGTACTCTTTATAGAAAAATGTTTGTTTTAAAATACTTTGATATTTGGATTAAAAACCACTTTTTTTGAAAAAATTGCATAAATATTTCTACATTTTATTTTCTGTGTTTCTGAAATGTGAGCTAAAAAAAAAAAAGAAAAAAAAAAACATTTTCCGATGGAAATATTTAAATGCTTGTTCAATATTTGACTACATACCTGCAAAGTCTCTATATTCTTTGAAATAAACTGTAGTTGTCCTAATATGCGTTATTTTAATTTATTTTTCAGAAATATATCAAATAGAGAAATATGCAAATATCTTATCAAGGGATCAAAATGACACCTGTCATAATTCTAGGTATATAAAGACCACCGTAATTCTAGTGTTAAAAGAAATATATATTTATACATTATATATCCATCTCCTTTTCTACTTTGCTTCAATATTATATCCCAAATTTATTCCCTCACACCCAGAAGATCAGCGGTATATTTGCTTCTTATATGTGAACAAGTGTTTTCAACTTTGAACCTTAGAAAGAATAATTTCACAAGTAGACTGACAGACAAGCATTTAGCGTCGTTCCTTAATATCAGTACATCTCACTTCGAACCTCAGTATAAGGAACTTTTAAAAATGAAATCGCAATTTTTTTCATTTCATTAACGTATTTAAACTGTTAGAAAATTGTATATTGTTTTTAAAATTTTAGAAAAATTTATCTTGGCCCGGCAAATTTATTTTCTCTCGATTTTTTAGCCCATGCCCGAAAAAGTTTGTCCATCCCTGGTCTATATCTTCTCTTAGTTTTTAGTTATTAATTATAGAAACAGATGCATTATAGACACCAGCCCCATTTGCCCCTCTTTTTTTTTTTTTTTTTTTTTTTTGCGTCCGACAGAAAAACACATGTTTGAAAAATTGCCAAGTAAAAAAAAAACAAAACAGTAGTATGCGTTTTTCTCAATTTATAGCATTATTATAGCACAATTTATAGAATAATTCCCAATTTATAGCATTATTAACCCTTTAATGCCTAGAGTCTCATTTTAGATACCACTAAAAAACAGATTGTAAAATTTTTATGTTATCTCACAAGGAGTTTTCTTTTTGAGAGTAGGTAGAGAGCAATATTATAAACGATCTAAAACATTTTCAAAGAATTTCTGTTACCTATAAATTTTCCATTTGGATACACACTTTGTTATTTTCCAAACAACACAAATAAATTAACTTTTCTCAATAGGTACATAGACTGAAACCATGACAAACTGTTTTACGTATTATAAAACACCATTTTACAGTACTTATTTTACATGTAATACCAAAAACATTTTTTTCACAAAGTTTTTGTTTTTTCCTAAATGGCATCGTAGGATATTTGAAACGATAGCTGATCACTGGTATGACATGCTGTTGTATTCAAAGTTGATTAAATTTCATGTTTATTTTAATCTGTGCAGTCCATAATAACTCAGATTTAAGATATTCATTGATATGTCATCGACAAAAATGGCTCGGGCTTTAGAGTTAAAATAAAATTCACATAATTATCATTTTTTATGTTATTTAAAAACTAAATAACAGATTAGTAATATTTATGATAGGGGTGACCAAGACCTCGACCAGTCAACCACAAAGACATTTTAGGTAGTCCGTGCAACCATCCCGATTATGACCTCAGATATTAACAATTTAATTTATGACTTATGACACAGAATTAATGAATTATTTAAAATAAAAATTTTTGGAAATTAATTTCTGAGGAAACGTTTCCAAATATTTACAAATTGATTTTGTATTTGAAATTATACTTTGGATTGACGCATCTCAGTGAATCTGCTTTTTCAACCATAACCACCATTAAAACCAAACATCGGTCGCGTTTAATGGATGAATATTTAATTTCATGTTTATGCATTGCAATAAGCTTATGACAGCCACAATATGATAAACTTGTCACAGATATACAGTGCCAAATTTCAACTAAACAAAGTGAATAGGATGGTCAATTTTTTATATACGAATACTTTGATTATTTACGTCAGTAAATTTTTATTTCGTACATATTAAGGTTTTTTTTAGAAAAATTAGACAATTTGCCATTTTTTCTTGTTACTGAAAATAAATATATAAACATGCACAATATGTTAATTTAGCTCTGCCATTGGTAGACCGCCTACGATTTATTAAATGTGGAGTAGACCACGGATCCCAAAAGTTTGGCCATTTCTGATTTATGGTATATATCAACACAGTATATACACAATATATATCATTTAATAATATATATCATAATAAGCACTAATATTATAAAAAATCTAACATGTGAGGGAGGGGTTTTCTCCTTAACCCCCCTTGTAATAAATGAAATGTAAAATAAATTTAATAACAGACACACCAACCTACTTATCGCCCCCTAAAATTGCCAAAAAATTGCAAAACGTGGCATCTACAATGCATCTGTACCTTATTATAATTCAGAATATTATGAAAATCTAATATAAATGTAATAAGGTAATAATTTTTCAAACAATACTTTAACATAAATTCCATTTCAATGTTTTTAAAAAGCCAATTAAATTTTAAAAATATTGCTTAGTTGTCAAACTAAACCTTTAACTGCCCATAATGAAAACTGGAACACCTTATGGTAATGTATCCATACTCCATGGTGAACTTTATGCAAATCAAATATCACCTTCACTGCTACTTCAACTGAGCGAGTACACATGCACTCAAAAACTTGAATTGGTGGTGAGGTGAACCAGAGTGTGCACATGCTATCAAGCTGAAGCTGGCCTTACTTAAAATAAAATGATGTTTTAATTTAATTGGAGTCAGTGTTATATAAACCAGCGGTTCTTAACCTATGGGTCGCGACCCAAAATTGGGTCGCAAAGCATATTTCTTGGGTCGCGCTGAGTCGAACCAAAAAAGTTAGTAATACACCAAATAATAAGTAATACCAACACCTCCTACAACAAGTTAAATCCCGAAATAGTTATAAGGTGCTCCTTGACAAGCATTCAACCGAGGTTTGAAGATCTTTCAAAATGTATTCAAGCATAAGGTTCTCATTAAAACTGTATGACTTGCATTTAAAATTTAAAAAACATATGTATTGATATTTCTTTTTTTTTTTTTTAGGAATAAGTTAAAATGTCAATTATTTTCAAAAAGTTATAAATATATTTTAATTTGGTCAATAAAAATTATTAAAAACACTTGATTATTAATTAAATTTTCCTTGGATCGAAAAGTACTTTTGTTTATCTTTATTATTAAAAAAATAAATAAAAAATTTGAAAGTTAAAAAAAATCATCATCGTAGGATTGAAGATTTTTTAAAAATACGATCTAAAATAAAGCAATGAAAAAGTTTTGACTTTTTTTGGGTCGCGACATGAACATATTTCTCAAATTTAGGTTGCGGCTTAAAAAGGTTAAGAACCACTGATATAAACCACCTATGCAACCATACCACAACCTACTAGTGGGCAGCAGATATCAGGTTGACTACCATTACTTCTATATTATAGCTTAAATGTGATTAAGTAATATTGATACTAATTACAGATTTTATTCAAGTTTATGAAAGTGAAAATTAAGGAGTCTTCTGGCTCCTTTTAAGATCTCTCTGAGAAAGAATATAGTGGTTGAGGAAAACTTATTCCGATTTATAATTTTGATTTTTTCTGAGGCTCAACTAAGATATTAATGATATCAATTAGCTCATTTTCTTTCACTATATCCATACACTACTACAGGGCTCCCACTCTTTTTCCAGAACAAAAATTAAGGACTTTTTAAGGACTTTCTAACGACCAAAGTAACTTTTTATAAGGATCTACTTGATATACACAACATAACAGGATAAACCCTATCTCCTGAGGTCAATAAATGCCCTACAATATTTCAGAATTAAGTTTTTAAAAATGCCTAAAAATTAATATAAGATAAATCTATTTGACAATACCTAATTTTGAAAAATGTACATCTAAAGTTTTTTGAGTGATCAAACTAAAAAAAATTTTTTGAATAAAAACAATATTATAAACAGTACTTTCTAAGGGTTTAAAAATGACTGATATATATATTTATATAAGAGTTTATTTATATATATATATATATATATATATATACTAGCTGATTACACCCGATGTTGCCTGGGAAAGAAGAAAGTTTTCGACTTTTCTATTACATTCAATGCAAGGAAAATTAAACTTCCATAAGTAACTGAAATATCTACAAGCCCCCCTCCTCCATGCTTCGTTTGGTTAAAATCTACATGACTGTTAGCTATTAGGAAAGAGCAGCTGACTTTATATTTTAAACTAAAAGGTTATATATTTGTCACGTAAGAAAACGGATAGGAAATCACATGAGACTGTGGATCTCATCGATGGAGAAATTGTGATCCCATTCCAATTTAAAAATTAAGGAGTTTTTAAGGATCTTTGACAAAAATTAAATATTTTAAGGACTCTTAAAAATGAAAGCTAAAATTAAGGAGTTCTTAAGGACTTTTAAGGACCATGGGAACCCTGTACTAATGAAATTATACAATATTACATAAAAAAACATGAGTTTCACATATACTCACTATTTATCACACATCTTTTTAATTTAAAAATAATTAAGTAATTACAATAAAATACAAATGTAAAGCAAACAAAATTATAATCCAACGTATTTACAAACTTATTTTATGCTCATCATCTGTACAATACTTATAAATTGATTAAGTTTTTTTCTCCCTAGCAAATTACTAATTTGTTCAAAAAATAAGGATTTGATGTGAAAATGAAAGGCTTTTTTAAGGGCCCTTTGGTGATGACTCAGAATTCATAAGCAATTCTAAATTGTATAATAATCTCAGAAAGTGTTATTTTGTTATAAATTTAAAATATTTCTCCCCAAGAACTAATCCTATATGAAACTCACATATTTAAATTTTTTTTATTCCGTGTAAACTTAAACTGAAAATCTTACTCTCACAATAAATAAATTACGAGGTATTTAAAAAGTTTTCCTTTTTAACACTGAAAAAGAATTTAAAATATAGCTTATTTTACAATTTATTTTAAAAAAACTGATATAGCATAAGAATAAACAATTCATTTGGCTCAGTTTAAACTGCAAAATTTTGATAACTGTTAAAGAAATAGTTTATCTGAGGGAGTGATCATTCAATTGACAGACACTATCTTGTTTTTACTCAATGTGATACATACTAAGCAAACTTTAAAATATAAGATTTCGATATTCATTTGTACCCCCTAACGAACTAAAATAACATATCTTTCAGTTGAAAGAGAATATTTAAAATACAGGGGACTAATTTGAGAGTATGGTTAATTCAGTGTCAGATATCTAAATGTATTATTACCTGAGCAATACCGGAACCCATTAGACCACTGCCAATAACAGTAACATTCTTAATAGCCATATTAACAGCAGAGGATGAAAATGCCCTAGCACTGTTTAAAAGTGGAAATGCCATTGCGAATAACGAATAATTTTCAAAAATTGATTTTTACAGGTGAAACAAAATTTTACAAATTCCTCGCCTAGACTATGCTACCAACAAACGCTACCAACTAAGCAACAGTTCTCCACTCACTGCAAAGTGACTAACCTGTTATCACTTTATCTCAAATCATTAATCGCACTTTAACATCGAACTTTGATCTCTGAAGATAATACATTTCTTGAAAAAGTAGAGAGAACTGGAAAGACGAATAATTTTAAAGCAAAATAAAATTATTTTAAAAACCTGACAATAATCACTATACTTTTTGTTGTGTTAGTAAATTTGATATCAAGTGTTTTTTTTAATTTATTACTAAAAGCAGTTTTAATGTTTTATGTACTTTTCTGTTTTGATTTGTAAGTAAAAACTTAAGATGCATCTGACATTTTGAAATGAACAGAAAATTTAAAAATACTTAAGAGATATTAAATAAAAATGGCCTTTGTCATGCTATGAAATTAAAGAGTGATTCCGCGCAACGTCACACAGCAGGTCACGTGGGACGAGAGTGTCGTCTGCTATACTCACTTGATCGTCGTCGGGCAAAAAGTGTATATGAAATACATTTTCCATTCATTTGTACGTGCGAAAGAGCATTTTAATTCTAAAATAATTTATTGGAAATAGTTAGGCGTTATTATATTAATTTTTAATATTAATATTAATCAATGATTAGTTGTTGTAAGTAGAAAAAATAATTTATTTGCTTTTTAGTTGATTAGTTTAACTTTGATACGAGATTAACAATAATACTGTTCATTAACATCAAAGGCGTACCTAGGGGGGTGGAAAGGGACATATGCACACCCCAAGATTTTTTCTCAAAACTGAAAAAAGAAGGGGGAAAGAAATTTTAACAATATCAGCTATGGAAAAGGAAATTACTATCAGAACAAAGTAGATTAACTGCTATAGAAGCTTTACAAGACTGGAATATAGAAATTTTCCCGAATATCCATAAACTTTTAAAAATTTTAGTCGCTTTGCCAGTTACAACATGCAAGGCTGAAAGATCGTTTTCAACTATGAAATACGTTGAGTTTAAATGGACTCTGCTTGCTGTATATCTATAAAATATTCCTGTAACTGAAAACGAAGTTTTAAATATTTTTACAAAAACAAAATCGGAGAATAAGTATAAATTTGTAAAAACTAATATGAATAGATTTTTTCGTTGCATTTGAATTGAGTATTAATAAAGGCAATTATATGCGCCTATAGGAGAACATTTAAGAGGGAGGCAGGTCTGAGACAAAAATGTGTGTATGCATGTGGTGTATTTTCATATTTAAGTGTTAAATTGAGTTTAAAGAACTGACTTTACAAAATTGGGGGAAGGGAGGTCAAGCTCTTTCTGCACTTTTTATATGGGTGTCCTTGTTGGCAATGACAATATGCACCCCCCCCCCTTCCCCAAATTAATTTCTGTTTTCGCCACTGATTAACATATTTCTGATTTTTTTGTGTCGTTATTCTCTTGTACAATTAATTATCCAGCAGATAACGTTCAATGAATAGTATTGTGTCATTGTTCTCACTTGATTTGATCTATTTTTAATTTTTACTTTTATTTAATAAAGTTTGAATAGTGATGACTTTCATAAAAAAGTCAAAATTTATGCATTACCTACATGTTTAGTAAATGCAATTTGTTATAAGGTATATAAACCTTATTTTAATATTTGCAGATGTTTTTCCATTCATGTTTCAAGCAATAAATATGCTTTGTAACATTGTAAAAATGATAAAATTTATTCTGTACTGACCATTAATATTTCAGTTTTAAAATAGACTTATATAACTGGAAGGTTAAGGAATGTGCAGTAAACATTACGTATAAGAATTGTTCAATATGTATCTTCTGCAGATAAAACTATGATATAAGATATAAATATATATATATATATATATATATATATATAAGATATAAGATATCTTATATAAGATATAAGATATAAAAATATATATAATTATTTTTTCACTTGATCATTGTCTTTTTAGAGAAAAAGGAGGGGGGGAGACTAACCAGATTCAACATATCCGTATTCTACTAAAGATTTGAAATTCTTTTAACTTTTCGACCTGAATTCATAATTTGATGAATCCATTAGATAGTTGGAAACGTCTAGATATAGGATGTTTGACCAAAGTGTAACGTCAAATATGCAGTCATCATTTGTAATGAAATGTGGATCCATAAAATAATAAAATTGCCCAGGTTTTACCTGGATCATAAGTTTTGAAATATACCAAAGCTAAAATTCAGAATCTAAACTTAGGGCATACTTTGATAAATTTTTAATCTCATAAACTGTAAGGGGTGTACTGACATTGCGAGTCGGTTCAAACGTTCGTTCTGGCGTCACTTTGAAGTCAGCTTGATCGTTTGCTCACATAATGTCCGCAAGTTGATGTCAAAGTGACGTCACAACGAAGATTCGAACCGAACTGAAACGTCCAGAGTAAGGGCCTAAGACTAGAAGGTGTTGACAGTGGCCGGATAGTTTCTTTAATATATTTTTGTTTATATAAAGTCTTTCTATTTTATAATCAGAAAATTCAGATACTTTGTCCAGGTTTCGCAGACTATGGCTTGGGTGTTCGTAGCCCTTCGGAATCGGCTTTAAGCAGTAGGTCCCGGTCTTATTAGCCCTCGTGTTGCAAAAAGTAGACCGTAGTGCTCCAAACCAAACCAAACCAGGTTTCGCAGTTTATCGGCTGATAATGAGAGACCAAGGATGTACAACATGATTTTATAAAAATCGTTTTACTGTAGATTTTAACGTTGTATTACTTAACATCTTAGTTTCCTCATTGGTTTGAGTTAATGACACCGTCGAATAAGTTTTATAGATTAGTCTAAATGGCACAATGTCAAGAAATATTTAATAATTTTATTAACATTCGGTTTAGAAAATAGCAGTTACACCTGCCGAAATTTTGAGATATATTTTTTGAAGAATAATGATAATATTTTAAAATATTTTTATTCTAAAAGTCTTTTGGCAATTTATTTATCGTTGGCACTTGACATTTAGTTGAATAAACATAAGCTGAAATCATTTATGTTATCACGGGTTTCCATGCAGGTAAGAACGATTTTTAAGCTAATAAAATTTCAGAATAGTGTTTCAGAATAAATTTTTAAGATAGGGATTTTTACTGCAATATTTTTCTGTATTTTAATAATTATTAAATTAGTTATCCAGGCCTCAAAAAAAAATTTTTTTTAAGTTTCGACTTCGCTTTGTGGTGAGTATAGAATATCAATGAGCGACAATTCGGGTAATTTTCTCTGAATATATTCAGTCTTCTATGTAAATAAACGCGTTTATGCATATTTCATGGTAACTGTAATGGAGTTAATTCGAAACCTCATTTAAAAATTCGAGTCATCGATAATTTTTTTCCATATTGTATTTCTTTGTATACATATATCATTTAACAATTCTTATGCATTTTACAAAAATACCATTAAAATTTCTGGTAATGTTTTAAAATTCATCGAATTAAACATACCGGATACCACAGAAATTATGCTAATCTCAGTGCTCTTTTTTAATAATTTTATCAACATGCATTCTTTTCTATTATTTTAATTTTTATTTTGACACTATTTTTTGTTTATTTTCAGAATTTTTTTTTTATTAAAATATTTCAGATTAAATTTTGGTGATCTGCAATCTCCTGATAATGGTATGTATTTTACATAGAATATTATTTTAAAAATGAAATATATTGAATTAGTCCATATTGCATTTCTTGTTTATTTTGAATAACACAGTTTTCATGATTATTTTAAGTGATATTAAAAAAGAACTATGATTTGACCGGTATTGGCTGAGATGTTAATGTGGGGGTTCCATTTAAAAGTTAATTGACTTAAATTATGTATATTTGGGATTGTCTGAACTCCGATTACTTTCTTGATTAAAGACTTTAGAAATTTTAACTTTAGAAATTTTAGGTATACCATCAAGAGCCAAAACATTATCACCATCCTTACAGTTTGCAATGAAATCGCCTGGATGACGTGGAAGACACGTGATCAGGTGGTATTTAATTGCTGATGGAGAGTTTGAAGAATCATTCTTTTACTTACTTCTGTGTGCAATGGGAAAGGCTGCGAATCTAAGTGATTTTGACAGAGGGCAGATTGTAATGGCTCGAAGGCTCGGAACAAGTATTTCCGGGTTGTTCGTGATCTACAGTTGTTAGTACTTATGCAAAGTGGATGAATGACGGTGAAACCAGCATTAGACGACATGGTGTTGGACGTCCACATGCTACAAAAGAAAAAAGGTCTTCGGAGACTGTCTCGCATGGTGAGGAAAAACAGAAGCCAGACAAAGTTACCTGGTCAGATGAATCACGGTTTGTCATTCATCACGCCGATGGTTGTGTCAGGATACGCCATCTTCCAAGCGAACAGTTGCTCCTTCAATGTACAGTAGGTCATACACAGGCCGGTGGTGGCGGTATTATGCTTTGGCGGACGTTCCCTTGGGCGTCTCTGGGACCCGTGGTTGTGGTAGAGCAGACTATGAATGCCACAGGGTATCTGAACATCATTGCGGACCAATTGCCCCCTTACATGGCTTCTGTTTTTCCAGCTGGAAATGGAATGTTCCAACAGGACAACGCCCAGTGTCGCAAGGCTAAAATTGTGTTGGAGTGGTTCCAGGAACATGATACTGCATTGCAGTTAATGTCCTGGCTGCTTAACTCACCGGATCTCAATCCGAAATAACACATTTGGGATGCCATGGTACGGCAGCTCAGAGTTCAAAAACCACTCATTCGCAATATCTCGGATTTGCGTACCCGTTGCTTAAACATGTGGTACAATCTGTTTCCGGCCATCTACCAAGGAATTGTGGCATCCATGTCAAGGAGGGTTGAAGCTGTGTTGTGCTCCAAAGGTGGGCCAACTCGTTATTGACAGGGGGTCATAATGTTTTGGTTCTTGAGTGTATTTTACGTATATTAAGATACATTTCATTTTTACATACATATTTATTATTTATTCTTTTCTAACTTTCGATTTTCACTGTGCAGTTTGGAAGAAAGCTAAGTATTAAAATTTAATAACACACTAAGGAGACAGAGTAATCGAAATTATATATAGTAGTTCAAATATATTTTTAGCTCAAAATATAGTTTTTTAAAGTTTACACTCAAAATTTGGAATCTGTGTCTTCAATATTTCAAAAATTATAATTGTATTGATAGAAGCTTTCTTAATTTTCTTTTTTAAACAAGCAGAAACTTTGAATAACATTTTCTCTATGTATATTTTTTCTCGAGTTCCGTACGGTAAAAATGTAAAGTTTTTTTTTGTATACAAGATCAAGTGTTTCATTTTTTAATACAGGCTTCCTATAATGTTTAGAATAAAATTGTGCATGAAATTAGCCATAGGTTACCGTTTTCTTTATATATATATATATATATATATATATATATATATATATATATATATATTAAAGAAACTGTCCATACACTAAATATTATTTAATCATATACTAAAATATTTTATTTTTCACTGTCAGTAAAACATTACTGTAAAATATTCGATAGCTAAATATCATGCATAGAGAAGGCTAATTTACAATGAGTCAAATTAAAATTCGTACCCTATCCTTATTATGTGCAACTTGATATTATAAAAGTGAAAATACCGACACATTTGTTTGCTTAGATAAATATTTTTACACGAAGAACTTACACAAGCTTTGGTCATTGCTGAATTAGGTATACATGCATTATAGACACCGTGTTTTTTTCCCCCAAATTTGGCGATTTTTTTGGGGCGATGAGTGGGTTGGTGAATTTGAAATGCGATATGGCAGCTCTAATGTGTTCTTTCATCCCATTGGTGCACGTGATTTCTGACGTCAGTACTTGGCACTATTCGAGAAATTTGCATCTTAACTGTTCTTTTGGTTTCCGGTCGCCTAAGTCAGGTTTTTTTATTATTATTTTTTTTTTTTGTTCTTATCATTTTCTAGGATTTAGTAATTTAGTTATGTGGGTGTAGTCATTTCGGTTCTTAATGTTTTTGAAATTGTTAAAAAGTATCAGGATATTCTAAATTAAACAAATTGTTAATCTGCTTTGGTTAGGAACATTTTTGTTTTGTTCTTATCATTTTCTGGGATTTAGTAATTTAATTATGGGGAGTGTAGTTATTTCGGTTCTTACTATTTTTGAAATTGTTAAAAAATATGAGGATATTCTTGGGTGAGAGGTGGGTTTATCATTTTATTCTAAACGCCAAGTGTGTGAGAACGAAGGTATTCCGAATCTGAGGTTTTCTTTTTCGTATTTGGTAAAAAAAAATATTTCAGTGTTTTTTTAGGGGAGGTAGGAGTGTTGAAGAATGTTTATGGCGCTACTCTTTCCAATTTTTCATTAAATTTATTTTCCATTTCTTTTATTGCAAGAGGGGTTGAGGGGGGAACTAAAGCTTTACCAACTGCTGAAGCCGAAGAAGTAGCCAAGTTCCTGCTCGAAAAGATTCTTCTAAAACATGGAGCTCCTCGAGTCATTATTACAGATCGCGGTGCCGTTTTTCAATCCAGACTTGTTTCCGCTCTCGTCGAATTGTGCAATATCGATCACCGCATGACGACGGCCTATCATCCCCAGACAAATGGTTTGACGGAGCACCGTAACAAAACTCTAGCCGATATGCTATCCATGTATGTTGACATCGAACAGAAAAACTGGGACGAAACCATTTGTGACGTTCGCCTATAACACTGCTAAGCAGGAGACAACAGGATTCACACCGTTCTACCTAGTCCATGGACGTGAAGCCGAAACGACTCTGGACACGATGTTTCCATTCTGCCCTGATGATGCAACTAACGATTACATAGCCAAGACTATTTCCAGAGCAGAAGAGTCGAGACAGTTGGCTCGAACGCATACTCTGAGAGCGCAAGATAAAGACCGTCGACGTTATGACTCCAAGCACCGAATGGTGTCTTATAGTCCTGGAGACCTCGTATGGGTTTATACCCCGGTCCGAAAGGTCGGTCTTTCAGAGAAGCTCTTAAGGAGGTATTTCGGTCCCTATCAAGTGTTGCGCCGTCTATCCGACGTTACCTATGAAGTGCAAGATTTCGATCCTTCCTCCCGAAAAAGAAAACCAAAAGACGTTGTCCATGTTTTACGTATGAAGCCGTACCATGATCCGACGAAGCAGACCGAAAGTGAAGATGGACGTAATCCATATGTCGTCCTTCCGGAAGAGAGGTCAAAAGAAATTTACAAGGGACCTGTGACACGCTCCAGATCTAAATAGCAGCGAGACGCTGTCTTTTTGAGATAGGAGCAATGCCGCATAAAGAAGCTTAGCCAACTATCTCAGTGGCCGAATGGTCAAAGCACGCGATCCAGACCCTGAGATTATGGGTTCGATGCTTGACATAGCAGTTTATCCAAAGTACGGATTTTTAATTTAAAAATGTTGTTTATTGTTTCCTTATGTTCTTGATTATTCTAGATCTTTCTTTAATATGTAAATTAGTTATTTCTCGAATATTCTGTTTGGGTATAAAAGCTGATACTCACTAGTTGTAGGCAACGTCTCGATCTTGTAAAGTTGCGAGTTGCTACTTAGCTTAAATAAATTCTTCTGTTAAGTTAAACGGTGTGTTCATTCGAATCTTCGTGACAATATAAATGCCAAATTTTGATAATGACTGATCTAATAAACAAATTAATCGTATACGATTAAGTAACATTTTGTGTGATACTAAAATGACGTGTTTATATTTTAATGCCAAGAAATGCCCTTCGGTTTAATATTCTCCTTTGATGAGCAGTAATGCAACTCAGTGTTGGCATCGTCTAAAATCCATAACTTTTTATTTGATGATTGGCAACAATAAACTTTTGTTTTGGAGAATTCATGAAAGTGAGACATTTACCACTCAAGACTGAATTTTCTTCTAGTCCGGTGTGTATTTCTCCTTTAAGAATATCCTATTTGTGTTTTCACTTGATGTTACATAAATGCGAACTTTGTTTCGGAGGCCCCCCGAACTGGGAAACAGCCTAAATGCCATTTTGGTGATCACTGTTCTAACATATAATTTAATCTATATCATTAAGTTAAATTTTCTGTGCTGTATAGTAGGAAAATAACGTGTTGTTTATATTGCAATGCCAAGAAATGCCTTGGGGCTTAATGTTTCACTTTAATGTACGGTAATGAGCGCAATAATGAGTCTGAGTTCAGTATGTCAGTGCAAAATTTTTGTTTGGTTTTCATTATGTACTTTCAAATCAAAACGTAATTGCCATACACTTACATAAAAGCTATTTTATATGCATACTGTTATTCCCTCTTTGTTCTATTATTGTCCTGAAATACATTTAAAAATATATTGCCTGTCTTTACTTTTCAAATATTAGTCCAGTATTAAGTGACTCTTAACCTCGAGCATTTTATTTTTAACAAAAGGAAATTACTAAAAGTAATACCTGAAAGATAATTGTTCAACTGTTGAGAAAGCATCTAAACAAAACAGTTATTTTTAGTATTGATATCATTTTGCAGCATTTTAAAAGTTTATTTTGTAGGCTAAATAAGTTATTATTTTACATTTGAAGAAATAAGATTCATTTATTGCAATATTAGGTAGTTTATTATCTTGAAAAAATAACCAGCAATTTCAGTATCTTGGTGCCATTTATATTTAAATTTTAATATCCTTTACATTAAAAGCATGGTTTCTGCGCACTTGGAAAGTCAGGGAAAGTCATGGAAAATCATGGATTTAGACAATGGATTAATTTTGTCATGGCAAGTCTTGATTTTTCAAGTAAAATGAGTAAAAGTCATGGATCCGCTAAACTACCGATTAAAAAAAATGCATTGAATTGTTTAATTCTATTTTTACTTGTCATTTGACTGACATTACTGAGTTTGGTATTTATGTATTATCCTATTGACCATATTGGCAAGTAAAATTCGTTCACCAAGGAAACTCAAAGCAAGAAAGCTTAATGGGTGGGTAAATGTTTACTATTCTGGTTTTTTCTTAAATTGTAGATTAAAATTTTATTAATACAATAATAATTATTTTTTAATAAAAATTAGTTAAGATTTTTGCACAAAATATAAGTTTATCTCTAGGGATATTGTATATAAACATTATAGGGTTATATTTGGCTATTATTCATGGTCACCTAGATAATACCAAAGTACCCTGAATTCAAATTGGAAACATTTTGATTGAAAAATGGCTATATGATTAAACTTAGGTATGTAGATACAACAATTTATTTTTATGTATGAGTTTATTAAGACTTATAAAGTAAATTTATAGTTTTTTTTATCATAAAATTCCTGTCATTTCTCTAAAAGCATATATTTTATTTGTATGTACATCAGAAGTTTTATTCATATATACTTTTAACGAAAGCTTTTTAAAGTCATGGAAAATGATCTGCTAAATCAGGGAAAGTCATGGATTTGAAAAATTTTATTTTGGCAGATACCCTGTAAAAAGCAAAGCTAGAAATGAAATCTCTTGGTAAATATATTTTATATAAATTATCTTTAAGGAAGAATATTTCCTGAAATATATGTCCTATGATTTCTGATGCTTAGTGTAATTACCAGTATTCAATAAAAAATAAAAAGTAATGCAACTAATTTAAAGTTATTTTAATTCATAATTAATCTATCTAATAATAGATGTAGAATTGGATGAAATATTAAAACTCAACATACCTGAGATTCTGCTGAAAAATAAAAAGAGAGGGTTTAGAGCATGATGAAGAAGGACCACATATCCTTATGGTTGCTAAGCAAGGAGTAAAAATTTATTTAACTATATATAGAGTTACAAAGTGGGGTGCTGGTGCTGCCATCTATTAATATTTAAAACTAACATTTCAAACAGAATTGAATACAGTTTAAAATTTGTGTAGTAGAATAATAAATTTCATTTTTTTGCTTTATTAAGAATTTTATAAAAGCAAAATTTTTATTACTGCGCGTCGTTCATTAGAAATTTTAAATGCTGTAAATACAGGAGCAAAACCCAGTTTAATTTAGAAAATTGTTGGCAGTGAATATAAATATGCATTTTTATGTAGATTTGAGGGTGAAAACAACAATACATAAAGCAGGGTTTTAAACTTCTAATTAACATAATTGCATCTTTATATCTATTACCTGTATTTTAAAAATGTTATCAAAATTAGAAAGTTGACCTTTTTATTTATAGTAATGCTAGATTTTTATGTATGGAAAAAGGAAACAGTATATATTACAGGATTTCTACGGTCCTTCAAAGTCCTTAAGAACTCCTTAATTGTAGCTTTCATTTTTAAGGGCCCTTAAAACTACTTAATTTTTATCAAAGGTCCTTAAAAACTCCTTAATTTTAAAAATGGAAAGATATAAAAGAAAAAGTATCTGAGTTACAGGACTTGAGCTAAAAAATTTGATACTTAAAGCGACAACAGTTCAACAGATTTGTTGAACTCTTCAAAATGAAATTATTTATGTATGTGAATTTGCACTATTGGAAATTTCTTTGTAAATAGTAAATGAATATTGTTTAAAGTTCATAACATTATTTTACATTTTCTAGCCAAATGTGCAGTATTAATAATAAAGAAAATCCTGAAATACATATATGTTGTCAGCATATGACGGTTGTAATTCTAAATTCCTTTCCTTGATATCCTTAAAAAATTATGAAAATTCTTTTAGTTTATTACTACTTTTTATGCTCATAAGCTAGAAAACTTATTTGGCCAATAAATAATCTTTCATATACTTCAAAAAGGTTTAAAGTATAAAGTTAGCTGCCCTTTTCTAAGAGCTAACAGTCAAGCAGATTTTAATTAAACAAAGCGTGAAGGGTGAGGTTTTATAGGTTTTCAGTTACTAATGGAAGTTTAATTTTCTTTGGATTGAATGTAATAGAAAAGTCTAAAACTTTATTCTTTCCCATTCAATGTTGGGTATAATCAACTAGTATATAAACACACACACACACACATATATATATATATATACATATACACATATATACATATATATACAATATATACATATATATATATATATATATATATATATATATATATATATATATATACACACACACATATATATATACACACACATATATATATATACACACATATATATACACACACACATATATATATATATATACATATACATATATACACATATATATATATACATATATATATACATATATATATACATCTATATACATCTATATATATACATACATACATACATATATATATATACATATATACACACACACATATATATACATATATATACACACATATATATATATATATATATATATATATATATATATATATATATATATATATATATATATATATCAGTCAGTCATTTTTAAACCCTCAGATAGTACTGTTTATAATATTTTTTTTCACAATTTATTTTAGTTTGATCACTCAAAAAACTTTAGATGTACATTTTTCAAAATTGGCTTTCATCAAATAGATTTATCTTATATTAATTTTTATACGTTTTTAAAAACTTAATTCTGAAATATTGAACATTGCATTTATTGAACAGGCCTTGTCTGGTTCATAATCATTAAGATATGTTCCTTGGAAAATAGGGTTATGTCGTTATGTCGTGTGTTTCAAGTAGGTCCTTATAAAAAGTTGCTTTGGTCCTTAGAAAGTCCTTAATTTTTCTTCTGGAAAAAGAGTGGGAACCTTGTATTAACCTTTGCAAGATTTATTTATTTTTTTTTAAGCTTTAAAATCCTAACTAAATTAAATTTAGAAACATAGTGTAAACATCAATTAGTATCATTTTAACAATGTAAATATCCCTTGGCGACATTTTGGCAATCAGCATGATGCTATAATTAGGCCTTGTGTTCCAAAAAGCTAGACCATAGCGCTCTGAAACCAAAAAAAAAAAACATGATGCTATAAAGCTCCATACAACCAATCTGCCAATCCTTTTGGATGATCCAAATTCTTTTGTGATTTTTATCTTGTTTCAAGGCTTGCTGCCAAGTTACTATTTTCACTAAAAATAATTTGTTTTTTATTGGTAATCAAGAAGTCACTTTTGGCAGTTATAGTCACTCTTTTGGGTTTAAATATTTATTTGGTCTCTTAAAAATTTTTTAAAAATGACTACCTGTTTTTGAAATGTATCACTGTTTGTCAAGTCTTGTCATATTACAAAAGAAAATCGCAAGCAGAGAAAACAAAAACTATGTATATTAATCATTAAGAAATTGGGGTAAAATGGCAGAGTCTGGCATAAGCAACCATGTTTACTTGGCAGTCTGATGAAAACATGAGGAACAACATGATTGTAAAAATGGCAGCACATTTGTAAAATACAAGTCGCAAGGATATAACCAATGTTTTAATAGAAATTAAGTGAAAGTTGACTAAAGAAATGAAGTTTAGCCTTAACTATGCTAAATTAAAAATAGTATGATTTAAATAGTCAGTAAATCAACAAATAAGTATTAAATTTTACTGTCTTAAATATGATTAATAAAAATAAGCATGAAAAAATTTTTGAAATCTACCTTCTTTTCAATGTTATTTTATTGAAATAGTATTTATTTTTTCATAATGTTCAAATGCATTTTTTTTTACATAACTTTGTATTTATGTAAATAAGTTGAGGGGTATCTTTTAAATTATTAATTGTAAATATTGTAAAAAGTCTATTCAGAGACTGAGGCTTCTACCAACTTATGCATCATGCAGAAACTAAATATCCCAATTTATATATAAAGGACAGTGGCTTGTAAATTCATGAAAACTATCATCTACCTTTAAAAGATTCAAACTCTGTGGACCATATTTTTGTCTATAGTTTTGATCAAGTGATCTCCAAATTGTTGCTAGGTGATTGTGTTTATTTTTTATTAAGTTTATATCCCAATTTTCAAAGCATAAGGTTTGAAATTTTGCTAAGGTGAATACAAATTAATTTATGTATTCAAATGTGCTCTTGTACTGTTTATTGAACTAAACAGTTCAGAATTTTTGCAAGAGATACAAATTAAGAAAAATATGAGCATTATTTGGTTTTATTTAGGCAGTTATAAAATATTTGGTTATATTAATAAAATACTGTTGCTATTTGATGAAATTATTTTGAGACTATCAAATGATTATAAAGTAATAAAATACTTTACCAATTATGTCTAACTTAAAACGAGGAACTTTCTTTAAATTCTAAAGAAAATCAGGAGCTTAATTTTCTAATCCAAACACTGTTTAGTTCCCAAGCATTCTTGGTCCTTAATTTGTCTACTCACTGAAGGGATGAAAGTGTGAGTCAACCTTACCAGCCCAAGAACTGAACCTTGAACCTGTGTCATAGGAATGCAAAGTGCTACACCAACTTCGCTGGGCCTTTGTTATATTATCAAACAAAATTTTTTATTTATACTGTCTTTAGATCATCATCTATTTTTTCATGTGCATAATGTCATCAAAAATGAGGAAATGGATCCCCATTATTGAATAAACAAGATGCTTATATATATATGTATATATGTATATATATATATATATATATATATATAATATACATATACTAATTCTGGGGCATAATTTTTCTTATTTATAATGAGTATGAACCCTCTAAATTTATATTATTTAAAAAGAAATCCTTATTCTTTTGAAAATTTTTCATGTTTTATTCTATTTTTAATTTTCACTCCCATTTTATGGCAAAAACTCACTTTGAGGCCTGAGAGAAATAGCACTTGTGGATACTGTTTGGTGTGCTAAATTGGATATGTTATATGGAATATTATAGAATAAAAATAAGCACCTATAAATCATGTAACAAAAGCATTCAGTTAAAAAAAAAATTTTAATCTGTTAACCTGAAAAATAAAATTCCTTCAGATATGTAGATATATATACTGTTTTGTTGTATTTTCTTTGTATTAGTGGAAAGAAAATTATAATTGCTAGTTCATACCATTATCCTTCCATATATGTTTTCTCTATATAGTAATCTATAATTTCCAGGTTATTGGCCTATTGTAAAAATGAAAAGGCGTTTTCATACTTCAAATAAAGATGATGAACAGAGCTCTCGTGCCAGGAGACCAGCTGATGATCTTTATTTCAGAAGACACAATTTACAATCTCCAAATGAACAAGAATCAGCAGAAAGAGAATATTCAAGATTTGCCAATCATTCTGTAGATGTTCCTAAATCTTTTCGGTATTATGGTCTTATTTCTTTGTTTTCTCAAATTTTATAAAGATATCTGTATATGAGTCACTCAAAAGTAGATTATGTTAAGTCCCATTTTTGATATTTACAGATTTCATAAACTAAAATTAAAATTCTTTTAAATTATTAAAGAGATTACTCATTTTTTTATTTACAATAATGGTTTATTATTACCATTTTTTATGAGCCGAAACCAAAAAAAAAAATCTTATCAGTGTTTGTGCTGAACTATTGGCGACCTGAGTTGTAATGAGAAAAATCAGTTCATCAGCGAAAAACAATAAATTTTTACCAAAGCTATGTCCTGTTTTTATAAATTTGCATAAAAAACCTGCTATAATGCATAAATGTAAACCATGATTATAAAAAAGAAAAACAATTTTTAAAAATTTCTTCTGGATGTGTTTTGAGAAGTTTATATAAGCATCGAAAACATCGAGTACACATCATCATAGAACTTAGAACTCCTTTTTTTAACATCACATCATTATTACTACTCTCTACTACCGTTGCCAACAGGTAACAACAAATACACTGTTGCCAAAAGACAGTAACAAATAACACATGATACTAATAAACATGGTAGATGATTACACTTCGTCCATCCTGACGTTATAGTTCATAACTTTCGATGTTGTCAATCTCAACATCTTCCTCCGTGTTCAAGAGATGATACAATTTCATCTGGGAGGCATGGACAGTAGTTTTATATATTTCCCTACGCCTACGTCCTTGACCTGTGGTACGGAGATCACTTACCTGATAAGTATCTGATGGTAATACAGTTTGAATTACCAGTGGTCCACGATCGCGCACATGTAATTTTTTACTTGGTCCGATCTGTTCTGGTAGACGTTTCATAAGAACAACATCACCTACATTGTATTTTAAGGCATCACAATGACGTTGATCATAATATTTCTTCATTTAGACTTGCGATTTACAAATACTTTTGTTTTGCTTCATCCTGGAGAATTCTCGGGTCGCAATATTTACCTTCTTCTGGTAATAAGTCTACTGGGAAATCATTCGTTATTTCAGGAATGTAACCATACAATAATTCGAAAGCAGATTTACCAAGTCTCCAAAAATACGCTGAAGGTTTACTGCATCAGTGGCTAAAGCGTTCTATGATTTTTCCTTCACCCTTTGTCAACTAGAACAAAATACAGGAAACCCACTCTCGTTATTGTCCCCTTACTTCCGGTTATAAATAGATATAAAAATAGATGTTATAGATTGTTAATTTTTAATAGCATAAAAGCTCGCCAAGTCTCGAAGATCGCACCATAAGAAATAAAGGATTCTAAAAGTACAAATAAAAATAATCTTTGAGAGACTTATTTATATTTTTTTTACGAAAGTTATCCAAGATGTTTAAGGGGTGCAATTATAGATACATCTATTACCACAAACGAAACACTTCGAAATAGAGATTTACAAAGCCATGAATTGCTATCAGCTTCTTTCTGCTTCAGGGGGTAGGGGTGCATTCCTCAATAAATCTCACTCAAAGAGGGGTGCACTTCCTAAACAATCAACCTGACCATCCTACCGCAAAACTCCATGGGGGAAAGCACTGGCAGAAATGTACATTACATCCATTTTCAGAACGTTTTTGGAGGTTGAAAATTGTACGTTTTTAAGACATCATCGGTTTGGCGGAATTGTACGTCCGAACCGCTTAGAAGGTTAAGAAACTTTAAGGCTGAACAATCAGTAACTAAAGTAAAATGCTTCCCTATTAATAATGATCTTAAACGAGTCATAGACCATACTACTACAATTAACTTCCAATGGTTGGAATGGTATTTTGCTTCATCTTCACTTGTTCTTCGGCTTACGTAATAAACATCATTTTTATATTCATTTTTATATTTCAATATCATTTTTTGTAATAGCATACCTGCTAGCCCAACTGAACTAGCATCTGTATGTAGCTCAGTGTCATTATGGTGATCATAGAGTTTCAATACTGGTTGAGTAACAAGGCGCTGTTTTAGGTCGTCAAAAGCTGTCTGCTGAACTTCGGTCCATTTAAGTAACCATTTAACCATTTAAGTAAATGGTCTGTTCTTTTTCAATACATCTGTTAGAGGTGATGCAGCATATCATTCTCAAAAACTCACTGTGACAGGAAGACAATATACAGTAGAAAATGTACAGACTTCATGTCTTGAGATGAATGACCACAGAGAAAACCTGTGGTTTTGCCAGACTTTTGTGGCCAGAGTGGTCTCTTTCTACGAATGCTGCTGTCTGGGCAGAGCTAGTCAGAAGGCAACCCCCCCCCCAATGTGGTTCACCTTCTTTCCTCAATACAGTCTATTAGAATTTGAGTTAGATGCTGGTCCCTTAAATTCTCGTTTACCTACAGCCTGGACCTTGGGTATATAATAAAAAATCATATAATGGTTAGAGTTTGATTTCATCACATCAGTACAATACAAATAAACATTTTACTGCTTATGAAATTTTCATCTTATAAATTTTCCACAAAGTATTGTTTGTTTAAACTGTAAAACATATATGCGTCAGCTTATTTACCCAAAATTATAGTAAATGTAATTATAAAAACTGTTTCTCTATAGTATTCTGAATTTTGTTTTTTTATAAATAGTTTGTACTTCGGTTAATAATATGGTGTAATAAATATTTGTCTTTAAGGTCTTTCCTAGAAGGTCAAAAGGAAACAAAAAACTACTCAAAATCTACTGAAGATAAACACCTAGCCACTGAAAGTCGTCCTAAGTCCAGTAGTACAGCATCTGACTTTCTTCTTGAGCTACCGACAGAAGTATTTTTAAAGATTGTTCTTATGAAATTGGTATATCTTTACTATAAATGTTTTATTTGTTCATTTAGTTGTTATTACAATGTTATTTGGATGAGCTATGATCGATAAACAATCTAGTCCTATTAACCATAAAGTTTGTTTATGTTTGTAATTTACAAGTAAAAGAATAGCTGAAAATTTATTACAAAATGCATATAATTTTATGTAAATGTATAAGTTGTATCAGCTAAATATTGAAAATTCTAGGGATCTCATCAGAATGCTACAGATTAAAATTACAGGCTTGCAATTCTGTCACTTTTCTCACCTTTAGTCACTTTTTTTACAGTTGGTCACTTTTAGTCACTTTTTTAAGTAAACAGTCACTTTTTTCATGGTGTATCACAGCAAAAGTCTGTTGTTGAAAAAAGAAAATCTGAATTAATAACAAAATATTTTAATAAAAGACCTAAAATGTGTTGCTCTAATCTTATTTTTTCTATTAAAATGTAATTAGTCATATGGTTTCCAGAATTGAGTGATTTTAAAAAGTTGTAAAGAAGTTCTCGAAATCTATATTTGTATTGAAATGTACATTTAATACATTATAGTAATTTACGTCAAAGTACACATTTCTCTTTTTCTTTTTCTTCACAATTTTTGTTTAGATACTCTAATCTAGCTATGTACATATTTCAAAACATCATTAATATACGCAGAAAATTGTGATTATAAAATTAATGTATTGAATGTTTTCAAATCTAATTTATAGATTTTCTTGAATAAAAAGCAATGTTGAGTTGTATTAAACAAAATTTTTAACCTTTTTTTGTATTTGACGCTAAAATCATGTCTTGCATGAATCATTTGATTTAGAGTTAAAATAAATAGAAAAATCTTAATAATAGCATCTGTAATCAAGAGGAGAAAAAAAATTGCTTTTTTCTTTTAATGTTTAGTCACTTATTCTGTATTATTTGTCACTTTTCTCACCTTTTTGAAAGCACCTCAGCAGTTGCAAGCCTGAGATTATGAAAATTTTAACCATTTATATACAGTATGTTAATCGGACCTAGTCTATAACATGATCTGTAAATCTTATATATAATTATTACATGCTAGATTAAGGATTTATAATTTAATATCCAAAAAAAAAAAAAAAAAAAGCGTGAATATTAAGCTATAAAGTTGTTAACCTGTGAGGACATGCTCTACCCAGAGTTATATGAAAATGTGTGCTGAGCTATGGAGACCAATCAGATGCAACTTTTCTCAGTCAAATCTCAACAAAATTATTTTTGATGGTAGACAGGAAATTTGTATTACCAAAATTACATCATTAAAAGTTTAAAATATGTCAGATTATTTGTAATGTCAGTTTTTAAAAATATTTTTTAAACTGTAGATCTTTTTTATTAGTATTCCAAAAGCCCTGACATAAGATGCACACAAGTTAAATCTATATATATATAAATGAATTTGTGTCTGTCTGTATGTACTCGATAGACTCAAAAACCATGCATCCAATCGCTGTGAAAATTTGGGAAATGTTCAGGTATATCCCTGGGAAGGTTTTTGTAAATTTTTAACATTCGAAATCCATTCCTTCCCCCTTTTTCGAGCATTTCATGTCACTATTCCAAGCATTATTTTCCCCGGTTAAAAGCAAACGATTAAATTTTTAATTTATCACATCATAACTATGTAAAAGAAGCAATATTACATCATCCCAAGTAATTGTTTTAAAAGCAGTTTTCCTCGGTTAAAAGCAGGAGATTAAAATTTTTAATTTATTACTTAATACATAGGTGAAAATGATATTTTTCTATCATTATGACGTCATTCCTTTAAATATTTCATTTATTCATTTCTTATTTTATATTATTTAAACATCGTCTGCGTAGTATCCATTCGATTGGACCTGGAAATTGAAATATAAAGTGATTCACTTTTATTTCTATGTGACGCAAATTATAGCATTTTTATATGAGAACTAATTTTAAATTTAATTCTTGGTTCATTTTTATGTTACAATGAAATGCATATCAACAATATTCTAAGTACAAAAAGTACAAATTTCAGTGACTCTCATGGGCAAATAAAAACCTATCATTTTATATAGTTATCTTTATATCCATATGGTTGTCAATATGAATGTGTTTCTGTTTCATACAAAACCATGTGGTTTGTCATAAATTTCCTTAATTTTAGACAACATTTATTTATACCACCAAAATTGCACTGTTGCTGTCAAAACCTCTGCTTCCTATTCTATCAAGTAATATGGCAAGATCTGTTAACTTTGCTAATCAACGTACAGTAGTAATACAGTAATGTAATTTAGGGTTAAACTTATATTTTACCATAAAAAAATTTGAGCAAATTTAATATAAGACAAATTCGATTATAAAAACTGAATAATGTTATAATACGCTTATGATAGAAATACATAAATATGCCAATCATTCAAACTGAACTGTGACGAATTTAGAGAGTTATTCACGAAAAATAAATCTTTGTTTAAAAGTAATATATTAAGTTCACCGTAGTGAAGCATGGGCAAACTTGCTAGTTTTCTATAAATGTGATTTATATTTTTATGTTGGGGTTATGAAACATTAAATTAAATCACTACATTTCTTTCACTTACATATTTTGGAAACATTTTTTTCTCCACATTTAATGCAATACATTCAAGATCTGTCTTTTGTGCTAGGGCAGATATAATACTTTTTTTTTATTGTATTTCTTTATCTTTAGATGAATGTCTTCATAATTTTGAGAGGATATATCCTCACTTGCCCTCACAGGATAATACGAGATTTAGATATATAAGAATGCTAATGCTTAGATTCTGCCATCTCCTGTATAATAATAGCCTATGTTATCTGTACGTCTGTCCTCGATTTTATGAAGCGGTTGGACCTGGAATGGATAGAGGCATCCATAGTTAGCATAATTCAAAGAGAGTCATGTTTATCTTCTCCTAAATTATCGATCCGATTCTAAAATAAATTGGTATAAATAGGCTTCATATCACAGCAAAAAATACTGCCTTCTTAAAAACGTTTGAAATCCACCCTTTCCCCTCTTTTCAAGCTTTTAATGTCATTATTTTAACTCATATTTCCCCTGGTTAAGAGCAGGCAATTAAATTTATCAATTTATCACATAGCAAATAGGTAAAAATAGCATTTTTCTAGCATTATGACGTCATTCCATTAACCATCTCATTGAATCATTTCTTATTTTAAATTATTTAAACATTGTCTACATTATTTTTATACGTTTTAACATTGAACTTAGATATGACGTAATTAATTTTCTTTTATATTTGGCTTAAATAATAGATTAGGTACATATGTGATAATTTTAAATTTAATTATCGATTATTTTTTGTTGCAATGAATATTTTATCACCGGTATTAACAACAAAGACTAGGAGTCTATATCATGGACTAATATATATATAGCGTTTAATTTATATATCTTTGAAAATTAAGAAGTTTGCTCGTTTTTGTGTTTGTTTTTTATACATAACCACAGGGTTTGCGATCTATTCTCTAAATTTTGGCCATCATTCATATATACCGCCAAATAATCACTGTCAATATTAAAACCTATGCTGTCCATCCTATCAAGTAATATTACAAGTTAAATTAGAGGTGGCAACTAACATGCGGTCAATAAAGATAAACAAATTGTTCAGCGTGTATCAGATAATATTCAGCCAAAAAACAAACCATTTTTTTACCTGCCTCATAAGGTACTTAACAATTTTGGAAAATTAAAAATTTTACTGATCCCGTCATATGACGGGCTGTATGCTAGTTTTAAATATTAGAGGAATATGTAGCATAATGTTAAAGGTTATTCCATGTTAATGGGTAATTTATTGGTACTGTACAATATACTAAAATTTGTACTTTACTTCTCAATTTTTATTTATATTTTTTTACTTTTTAAGGATATTATGGAAATAAATGGTTTTGCTGAACTCTCTGAACTGGCCAAATTTATAAATATGTCTCAGACAGTCTTTTCTAAATCTTTGCCAGCAGAAGTAAAAATGGTATGTAAAGTTTTTGTATTGCTAAATATATTAAGGACTCGATGCTTGTTAAGAAAAAAAGATAAAAACTAAATTTACTTTTTTTAAAAGTAGGTTTATGTTAGCCAAAATTATTGAAATCATGCTTTGGTGTCATGAGAATAAATTTATCTAATTTCAAAACTTGTGAAGTTTCATTTTTGTTCTTTATAATGAAATCTTTAATAAATAATCTTCCTTTAAAAAGAGACATTTAGCCTAATTTCCTGCCTGTAAACTGTTAGGGTTTATAATCTGTGTGAATTTTATAATATTTTGTAAAATGAGACTAGAATGGATACCCAACATATTAAAGTATAAATGGGTACCCTGTCCCTGAAGATTATACCAGGGGACTTACCCTCCCAGGTTGAAGTTAGACATGGGGCAAATTATTCTAACTAGTAAAAAGACCAACTGTTCAGAAGCACCAGGAAGTAAATGTCGAATTTAATCTGCATAGACAACATAAAAAGAAAAGGGACTTAAGAATCGAAACCTAGAGCGTTTGCTCACTTTATAGAAGTGAGAACTAAGAAACTTGATGTTTTTGACATGTATATAATTGACATTACTAACCATACAAAATATTAGATGTCTAGGGCAAGGCATCCTGGAAAGAAGGTACTGTAACATGAACTACTGCTGCCAGAATAAATATGGATACTTGTTGATTTACAGATTTTGACAACAGGCACCATGTTTTGAACAAACATTCACCTAAATTTTTAAAGACGGCAAATTTATATTAAATGTAGTACAAAGGAATCAATTTTAAATATTTGAAATACGTAATATTGATATTAAATAACTTTTTTGTTTAATTTTACTGATGTCATTTTCATTGTTTTAGTATCCTGATTTCTCAGATATGGTGCAAAATTAACAATGTACTAATTATTATATAATTTGTTTTATATTATTTTTATTAGTATGATTATGAAAGTCATTAATTTATTGATAAACATAAGTTTTTCAAGGATTTTCATATTTTTGGTGTTAGTAGGTCTGTGTAGAATTTATGGTCACTTGATCCAGTGGAAATAATGTAGTGAACAAACATACACATATACATGTCAGAATATTTCGTTCTCCATGGTTGTAGAAGTATATTAGAATTAGAATTAAGTTGGGGCGGCCCACAAGGGCACCAGCACTACGGCCCAAGGCCTGTTGTACTGACCCCCCCCCCCAATTCACTGGAGCAAGAAGCTCCAGCACAAGGTTAACCCACTGAATGGACGCGTCGATGGGGGTTCGACAGCGAATTCCTGTTCGAAAATGGACCTGTCGACCCCTTCTCGTTCGCACTCGTATAACACACTTTTGAAGAAAAAAAAATATTGCAAAGCGATAATAAATGAAAGAAACTAATTTTGCGTAACGGAACTCCTTTACCTTGCAGGGAAAATAACTTAAAAGTAGCCTGACAACTTTTAAACCGGCAACTCTAGTATGGTACGGTAAGTTCCGTCTAGAATTTACGAAAAGGTTGACTGTTTTGAAAGGGAAAAAGGTGGGGAGGGTGGTCGGTGGATGGGTTAAGAAACAATAACCATTAGATCTCAGAGAGACCAATAGCTGATATAAATTTCAACAGCAACTTAACCAGGAAGTTAATCAACTCCCACAGCTCAATGAAGTGATACCCAAGGAATTCAAATCTCTTGGGGCAGTAGTAGTCACATTCACATAAAATATGTGATGAACTCTCCTCTGCCATACGGCACCCCCTACATACTGGGCTGTCTATAATACCAATAGTGTTGAGGTGCCTCTTAAGGCAACAATGGCCAGTCAACAGCCCAATGGCCACCCTTAGCTCCTTTCTACTGAGCCTGAGTAGCTCCTTAGCCCTCATCCAGGGATAACCCTGGTTAAGCTCCTTGGCCTGTCTTTGATTACCAGAATCAAGCCAGGCCTTATAAGTCTCCCCCATTAGGAGGTCCCTCTCACTACATTATGAGGAAGACCAAGTACAGATTCTGGCCCAATGAAGGGCAACTCAGAACCGTACTTAGCGAGATTACCGTATTGACCATAGCCAATTGGTTAATGGTCCTGTTGCAATCCCACACTATTTTGGATGAGAAGCAATACTTGTGCAAGGCCATAAGTGCAGCCTGACTATCCGAGAAGATTTTTAACCTTCTCTTGTTAACCCCTCTTGCAATGTAGAAGTGTATTGAATGGTTAAAAGGAGCTTCTGCATCTTTAATTCAACTCAAGAGAAAGAGAGCCATAGCAAGAGCTGAATGGATACACATTTTAATCTAAACAGAATAATATAAGTGATTTGGACATGGTAAAGAATCCTGTGTAGATAGTAGTAGCCTTTAAGCTGTTTTAAAAGTTGATACTTATGTCGACTATGTGGATTTATTTTTCTTTCATAAAAGTAACCAAGCACCCTGGTTTGATCTTCTACATTCAGAAGATTATATATATACAGTGAAACCTCTCTGAGCGGCCACCCATCTGTACCAAGAATATTTGACCGCTTAGAGGGGTTGGCCATTCCGAAGGGTTTTATTTACTATTGTAAGATAATTACTATAATGCATAATATAAATAAGTCTGACATATATACCTTATGTAAATGTAATTTAAAACTTATCTAAAGAGAAAATAGTATTTTATTTCATGCTTTTTTACTTTTTTTTTTAAAGGCTACAATTTCTTTGTTCTGTAGTCTTCGTACTCCTTCAAAATTAAATTCTTTTCTTTAATGAATTTGTTGATTTCCATTCTTCCGCAGTTAAATAATTCAGCTAACTTTCTTGCCGATTTGCCATTCTCATATTCACATAGAACTTCAATGCTCTGCTCGAGGTTTAGAAAAACGCATTTCGACATCATTGCGACTCAGATCACTGACCAACTAATGAAATGACACTGGCGTGAAAGACATTGTTGCTGACAGACGCGCAATTCTTCTTTAACTTTACTGATTGGAATTCCAAATAAAGGCCCTAGGACACACCTTCAACATGTAATTGTCCAGTTCCTCCCTTAATTTCTATGGATGGTGCAATAGGGATTCCCTATCTGAAGGGTGTGGAGAGAATACAAAAGAGATAACAGATTTAATCTTTCTTAGAAAGGGGGGGGGACTGCGGAAATGGACTTCTCAAGTTATTCCCTTGTCTTATATATGACCATAAACCTGACATTGAGTTTTTTCCCTCAAAATTAAAGCATGGAGTGAGTAGAATTTTCAGAAAAATGAAAGGGCCAATCCAACTTGGTGGCCGTTTAGAGGGGGTCGATTGGCCGCTGATGTAGGTTATTTTACCATTGAGTCAAAGAATCTGTGCCATGAAAAATAGGCTATTTAGAGGGGTGGCCGCTCGGAGAAGTTTCACTGTATATATATATATATATGTGACTAGTGATATATAGTATTGTCTTAATATACATCTTTATTAAATGTTTAACTATAGCCCATAAACCTTTCTTATATTACAGGTACTGAAACAAACGATGTCCAATGAGACTGAAATGAATCTTCCAAAATCTCCTCCTCCACAACCTAAAATTCCTCAGGTTTCTGAATTAACAAGAAGAAAAGAGAAAACAGACAGTACTTTTATCTCAGAGATTTTAAATCTAGGTAAGAGAGAATCACTATCTACCTCTTCAACGGTAACATCTCATCAGTATGCCTCTTCAACTACTGTACCATGTCATCAATATGCCTCATCAAGCACATCACCTTATCAAAATCGACAATACTATCAAGGTGTTTCATATGGGCAAGTTGATTTCCCTCATACAAGTATTCATGCACCTTCATCTAATGTGAACTATGCATATAATGCTGCTTCATCTAATATTACTCCTGTTGCACCTACTCTGACTGTACAAGAACCGATAGAATCTTATATGTATCAATCTCAGTATCCTTCACCCTCATTGCCAGACCATAATAACTTTAGATATTGATTACTTGAAATACCTGTTTTTGTGATTGTAAATTTTTCTATAATCTAAGAGAAGGGTCCTCCCAAACCTATGGCCGTCAGTACCACGGTATCCACCAATTGTTTTACATTTGCCCATTACCAACTTAATAATGAAATAAATCTTTTTTTTCTGACATTGCCAAACAATGTTAGAATATTTTACAATATGTTTATCATTTTTAACTAGGCTTGTCGTATGTCCTAGTTCTGTAAAGAATTTTGATATGCAAAGAATTCATATTTTTTTTCCTGTATTTTGTACTAATATTGCATAAGAATACAACAAATTTTATACCTTTAAATTCTAGAATGTCTTCTAAATTTAAGTTAGGGATCTCTGATCTATAGTGTTAAATGTTCCTAAATGCATAAGACTGGATTGCAGCTCTAACAAGTAAAAAATTCAGAGTATACAAAACAAATCCAGTTTTTGAAATAGTATCCTAAGAGATATATTATGTTTCAAAGGTATTTAATGTATTTACACTCTGTTTAAATGTGAAATTTAGTGCTTCAAGGAGTCTGCATGTAAGGAAAATTTGGTAAAAGTAATAAAAATGGCAAATGTGTCAAAAAATTGTCAATTCTTTTATTATCCTTAACACTGAACGATTCACACTGAACGATTAATCCCGAGCGACCTTTTATGATTTTCATAGACGATTTCGAAATATTCAAATAAAAACTGTCAGAAAGAAAAAAAAATAAGGCCTTTAGGGGAAAATTAAACACTCTTTAAGCACTTTTTAAGGCCTTACAAACGTATTTCGAAATTAAGCAGTTTTTAAGCACCATACAAACCTTGATCTTGTGGAGTCAATTCTATGCCAGGTTGTGGTGGTTTTGAGGGCTAAAGGGGGTCATAATGTAATGCAGGCTTGGAATTGTCACTTTTTTTACAATTGATCACTTTTAGTCACTTTTTTCATGGTGTATCATGGGGTCTGACAATGTAATGAACCATATTTCGTTCTTAATGCAAGCACTACAATCACTTGACACGACCAAATCAAAACCAAAACGACAAATAAAATACCAAAAATATGCTCTCATCTTATTTTTCTTATTAAAATGTAATTAATCATATGGTTTCCAGAATTTAGTGATTTTAAAATGTCGCAAAGAAGTTCCTGAAATGTACATTTAATACATTAAAGTAACTTATGTCAGAGCACAAATTTCTCTTTTTCTTTTACTTCACAATTTTGGTTTAGACACTCTAATCTAGCTATGTACATATTTCAAAATATCATTAATATATGCAGAAAATTGTAATTATAAAATTAATGTATTGTATGTATTCAAATCTAATTGATAGATTTTCTTGAATAAAAAGCAATGTTGAGTTGCGTTAAACAGAATTTTTACCCTTTTTGTATTCAATGCTAAATTATGTCTTGCATGAATCATTTGATTTAGAGTTAAAATAAATAGAGAAATCTTAATAATATCATCTGTAATCAAGAGGAGAATTTTTTTTTTTTTTTCTCCCCAATGTTTAGTCACTTTTTAGTCACTTATTCTGTATTATTTGTCACTTTTCTCACCTTTTTTAAAGTACCTCAGCAGTTGCAAGCCTGTGTAATGGCTTTTCAGTATATTTTCATAGATATTAAATAATTCAATAAATATATGGCCTTTTTTTTAAAAATCATAACAGATTTGTTATATGTTAATGTGCAGCTAATATTTTTGAAAAATTTTATATAAGCAGTTGAAGGCCAAATCTAGTAGAATGCAAAAAAAAACTTTTTGCATACAAGTATGGCATATGTGTTTATAGCCATTGTTATGATTTGTACTATTTAGGAAAGTAATTAATGTAGTCAACTTTATACACATACATAATTTGCAAAATTGGTTTTTTATTACAAATCCCCAAAACTAAATACCTTTTATTTCTATATGAAGTGTTTAACTTGAAAGAAAAGTTATTTCTGTATCATTAAAAATACTTTTGCTGTACAATATAGCCTAACTAAAATTTTATTCTGATAATACACAGATATGAAAGGAATAGATAAGAATATGTACACTTTAAAAATGTAATGTATAAAGTAATGAAATGGGATTAACATGAATATAAGTATAAATTTTTTTCTATTGAATGAAAATAAGTTTTTGTTAATTCAAGCTTGCAACTGCTGAGGTACTTTCAAAAAGGTGAGAAAAGTGACAAATAATACAGAATAAGTGACTGAAAAGTGACTAAACATTGAAAAAAAAAAAAAAGCTATTTTTTCTCCTCTTGATTACAGATGCTATTATTGAGATTTTTCTATTTATTTTAACTCTAAATCAAATGATTCCTGCAAGACATGATTTTAGCGTCGATTACAAAAAAGGTTAAAAATTTTGTTTAACACAACTCAACATTGCTTTTTATTCAAAAAAATCTATAAGTTAGATTCGAATACATACAATACATTAATTTTATAATAACAATTTTCTGCATATATTAATGATGTTTTGAAATATGTACATAGCTAGATTAGAGTATCTGAACAAAAACGGTGAAGTAAAAGAAAAAGAGAAATGTGTGCTTTGACGTAAATTACTTTAATGTATTAAATGTACATTTCAGTACAAATGTAGATTTTAGGAACTTTACAACTTTTTAAAATCACGAAATTCTAGAAACCCTATGACTAATTACATTTTAATAAGAAAAATAAGATTAGAGCATCCCATTTTTGGTCTTTTATTAAAATATTTTGTTATTAATTCAGATTTTCTTTTTTCAACAACAGACTTTTGCTGTGATACACCATGAAAACAGTTTTTACTTAAAAAAGTGACTAAAAGTGATCAATTGTAAAAAAAGTGACTAAAGGTGAGAAAAGTGACGGAATTGCAACCCTGTTAATTAAGTAAAATTAAGGTTAAAAATCACCTGTAAGTCCTAACTAATTATGCTGTCAATTTTAAAATATTTATTAAATTTCAATAGAATAAAAATTAGAAAGTCATCACAAAATTAATGAAATAGAATATGCATATTCTCTTTTAATGCTTAACTTGTTACACTGGCATATGTTTAAAAAAAAAATAGCTATATAAAGAAAAAAAACGTAAGTCCATAGATAAAGTCTCAATTTTGTTGTTTGCACATTTGCAAGTATCGATCCTCATTCAGTTATTCCACAAATACAATTTTTCTATCTCTCTTTGATTAAAATATTAATCAAGTCGCACAATTATTATCACAATACAGTCACTGTTACTAAATATTAATAAAACTAACCTTTTTAATTGATCTCGTAATATTGCATTTTTCTATAAATTGAAATATTTCTGTCAAGATATTGCGTATTATGTAAAAGCTAACTGCTTTTACATCACACTATATAGTATTATTGTACTTAAGTTTTTTTATTAACAAAACAAAATATTGGATTTTTTTATTACAGTAATAGTGTTAATGTACATAGTTAAACAAATCTATTATATTTACAGTTGTTTATTAATTATAGATATAAATATAGGTTATTATATGTACAAGATTTCATAATTTTCTTCATTCCTTCCATTGAATATGAAATAAAGAAAATACAGATATAAATTTACACAGATATGAGTAATTAAAAATGTAATCCCCTATATATTAATAGCCTAAGTTGTCTGTCCGCGAATTTATGAAGCGGTTGTACCTGGAATGGATACAGGCATCCATATTGGATTTTTTATGAGTTAGGGTTAGCAAAATTCAAAGTGAGTTCGAAATCCACCTCATCCCCCCCCCCTTTTCGAGCTTTTGATGCTATTATTTCAAACCTTATTCTACCCTAAATTCATTATTGATAGGATGGCAAGAGTGGAGAGCAATATTTAAATTTCTGGACTGTTTTTACTTGACCCTTATATATTCTAACCATTTCCTTCACCACGTGTAAGCTGGCACATGGGGTAGAGTGTCTGCCCATTTGATCGTCGTACTTCTCGGGTTGATGGTTCTGCCCCCGACGTAGCCGAATTTTTCTAAATGTCTAATTAATTTAATAATTTCTGCTTTTTCTTTTGAATTCTTATTCCTAAAGTTGATTTATTGTTTTTAAAGTTTTATTATTTTTCAAATAAATTTTTACCATTTTTCAAATTTTTATGATTTTTATTTTATTAAATTCACGTATTGCCGTTATTATATCAAGCCCCATTTTAAGAGCTAGTGATTAAATGTAACAATTTATCACATAACTAGCATATAGCCCATCCTATGACGGGATTAGTAAAATTTTTAATATTCCAGAAGTGTTAAGTACCCAATGAAACAGGTGAAAAATGGTTTGTTTTTTGGTTGATAATTATCTGGTTCACTCTCAATAATTTATTTATCATCATACTCCTCTAGAGTCTCTCGATCCTGTAATGCAGTTTAGAATCACATTGAATTCATTGAGTCAAACCGTGTGGTTATGTATAACACACAAACGAACAAACTTCTTAATTTCCAAATATATATAAAGAGTTAGATATTTAGTAGTCCGCGAAATAGACTCCTAGACTTATATGAAAACAATTTATTGTTAATACCGGTGGTAAAAGTTTCATTGCAACAAAAAATAATCGATGATTGAATTTAAAATTATCCCATATGTACCTAATCTATTATTTAAGCCAAACATAAAAGAAAATCATTTACGTAATATCTAAGCTCAGTGGTAAAAGATATTGTAATAGCGTAGATGATATTTAAATAGTTTAAAATATGAAATGATTCAATGAGATGTTTGAACGAATGACGTCACAATGCTAAAAAAAATTGTTATTTTTACCTATTTATTAAGTGATAAATGGATAAATTGAATCGCCTGCTCTTAACCGGGGAAAATAGGACTTGAAATAATGGTATTAAACTCTCGAAAAGGGGCGAAGGGGTGGATTTTGAACATTTTAAAGACGACAGTATTTTTTGCTGTGATATGTAGCATTCATACAAATTTATTTTAGAATTGGATTGATAGTTTAGCAGAAGATAAACTTTATTCTCTTTGAATGAATGCCTCTATCCATTCCAGGTCCAACCGCTTCATAAATTTGCAGACAGATAACTTAGGCTATTATTATATAGGGGATAAATAGGTAAAAAATAACAATTTTTTTCTAGCATTATGACGTTATTCCTTTAACCATCTCATTGAATCATTTATTTTAGATTATTTAAATATCTTCTGTATTATTTCCATACGTTTTATCACTAAACTTAGATATTACGTAAATAATTCTCTTAAGGTAATATTTTGTTGTAAAATAATTCTGAACCAGAAAACAAACCATTTTTTTTTACCTGCCTTATAGGGTACTTTACAGTTCTGGAAAATTAAAAATTTTATTGATCCCGTCATATGACGGGCTATATGCTAGTATTAATATAATAAACAATCTTATGATTTATTTATGCATATTAAGAATAGTACATTTTACAACAATGTACAACAATTATAGACAATTTTCCATTTTTTTTTTCAGTCAATTTTTACTTTTGGTAAAATGTACAAAATTTCATCAAGAACACAATATAATTTTACATTAAATGGACACTGATTCAAACATGTACACAAACTTTAGACTAATATAAACTTTATTTACAAAAATAAAAAGTACAGAAATCTTAAAATATTTGATCGCAAGTTGTCATTGTAATTTAAAATGCAGATTTGCAGCACAAAAATATGTAAACCAGAAATTAATTTAAAAACATACGAAAAATTAATTTATCGTGGGACATACTAAAATATTTTAAAAAGTATCACAACTATAAATTTCCCTACAACAATCTGACAACTGACTAGCACTTAGAAAATTAAAAAATTTTCAAACTTACCATAAAACCATTATATTGATTGTATTTTAACCCACTAAACGGACGCGTCGACGGGGGTTCGACAACGAATTCCTGTTCGAAAACGGACCTGTCGACCCCTTCTCGTTCGCACTCGTATAACTCGTATCGCACACTTTTAAGGAAAAAAAATATTGCAAAGCGATAATAAATGAAAGAAACTAATTTTGAGTAACGGAACTCCTTTACCTTGCAGGGAATATAATTTAAAAGTAGCCTGACAACTTTTAAACCGGCAACTCTAGTATGGTACGGTAAGTTCCGTCTGGAATTTATGAAAAGGGTGACTGTTTTGAAAGGGAAAAAGGTGGGGAGGGTGGCCGATGGATGGGTTAAAATCAATGAATTATATAAAAAGTTGAACAATGTTTTAACTTTTTTTTGTATGTAATTTAGCAATCAAAAAGTTCGAAAATGATTTTTTCAGTTTAAGAACACAAACTATCATTTAGTTTTTGCAAAGCAACTGAATTCTGTAAAAATATATCTAATTTTTAGATTTCATGCATTTGAAAACTGTTTAAGTATCATCAGGTACTTTGTACTATACTTTATAGGGGAGAGTGGGGCACCTTGGGACATAGCTCACCTTGGGACACCTTTATTTTCAGGCTTTAATTTGCAACAAGGAATTAGTTCTCATGTGTATTGATAGATGGCCTTCCTCTTCACTTCTCAAAGAATTTTGATGAAAATAGTGCTTATAGGTAAGGAACAATTTCATTTTCTTTGTTTTGAATAACCCAAAATTACATCAATGTGCATTTTAAAAAGTAATTTTTTTAAAAAAAATTAAAATATTTAAAAAAAGTATTGTTATGAAGGAAAATTCATTTATTATAATTTTTATGCTAATAAATAAACTGTATTGTTAAGACTAAGTGTATAGTAGTTACCAAAAGATACTGTGAAAAATGGGGCAGGTTGGGGCACACATAGATGGGGCACCTTGGGACATTTTAAAAAGTGTAAACAAATATCAATTCAAGCAAAATAATTAATATTTTGGTGCCTAATTTTTAATTGATTCAACATGTCAAAATATTAATTTATTAATCTTTCTTTTTTCAGAAAAAAAAAAATGAGAACAAGAAAATCAAACAGAAAGTATTCTGCTGTAAATGCTACTATGCTTGAATCAGCTGCAAATATAAGATTTGTTAAAAAATATATTAGCTTAAACAATTTTCAACTATTTCTCTTTTATAACAGTTAATAAAAATAATTTGAACAATATTTTGTATTTTTTGTTTAGTGTCCCAACCTACCCCATACAGTGGGGCAGGTTGGGACATTGGAAAGGTATTTTATTTCTTTTTATTACTCTTTAACACTAGATTGCCCGAGATTTCTTGTATACCTATATTGCCCAAAAACAGTCAAAATGACTGCATCATGGAAAAATAACAAATATGTAAAGAAATTTGTTTAAAATTAATTTTTAATATTATATAATAAAGGAGGGCGGAAGTAACAATTATTCATAAACCCATGTATATGTTATAGAAAAAGTCACCAAATTCTAAGAAATTGTGTCATTATATTTCATAATTGTTTTTCTAATTGAAATTAAAAAACAGTCAAAATGACTGCCTTGGGCAATCTAGTGTTAACTGAATGAGATATTAAGTATGTTTAATGTTTATAAGAAGCAGATATAATGACAATATATGCATGCATACTTATTTTTTTCAATTAGCTTTAAAAAAAATTCCTAAAAATGTTAAACTGAAAAGTGTCCCAAGGTGGCCCGGTCTCCCCTACTATATTTATTTATTTTCATATATATTCTATGAATCAAATTGACTCACAACCATGAAAATAGGTATACCCCATTTGATAATGCGAAATGAAGGGGTCTGAAATATTTTATTACTTAACTAAAAACCAACGTATGTTTTTGAAAAGCGATATATATATATATATATATATATATATATATATATATATATTAGTGATCAAATTTTTAATGAGTCAAACTGGCTCGGTCCGTAAATCTAGTGTTAAGGACAGAACGAAACCTAAAGACAGTTTTTGCTCAAACACTTTAAAATCTTGTACAATATTGTTCCCAATTTATGATTTTTAAATTGTTTCAAATAAAAAAAAAAAATCTATACAACTTTCCGTATATAAAAATAATACCTTACACTTCCGTTTGAAGATGAGATATTAGTAAAAACTTGAATAGTAATAATAAGAATATAAAAATATGAAAGAACACTTATAAATTCCATTTGTATATTAAAATTAAAAGAGTTAGAATATTCCCGGAACATATATTCTTCCTTTTTGCTATCTCAATCACTGCAACACCAACAGCACAAGGTCATACAGAGGGCACAAAGGCAGCAATTTCTCAGGCAGTCACCAGACTTTTCTTCTTTTTGGTGAATTCTGAAACGAGAAAAAATTAAGTTAAAAAGTGTGGAATTCAGGAGTTCTTTTGGGCACAAAACACACCTAATCGGCTAACACCGTAGAGCAGGGGTTTCTATATTATACTTTCTCTCTCTCTCACACACACATACATATATGTAATGAGACGGACTTCTCGATGGGTGGTTGCAGTCATGGCCATAAAAATGATACCGTTTCCGCTAAAAACCTTTATTAAGATAACGTTGAAGGACGGGTTCCCACTTCATAGGGACGGGACAAACTGAAGGGTCAGCTAGCATGAAGTTCTATGTACACGTAATACCTGGGTCAACATCTGTGGGAAAATCTGCCTCCGATTGCGTGCATCTACTTTATATTCGGGAATTTTCTAAATTGACCACTACGGCAATGTAGAGTTATAATTCGTCAGATTCCTTGTCTGAGGACATGCACTACAGTCCTAGTGGTCCATTTAGGTTAGGGGTTAAAAAGGGGAATGCAAAAGGACGCGGGAATTTTTAGCCCTTGATTTAAGTTTTGAAAACCCCTGAGAATTTTCTCTTACATATATATGTCTAATATATCACTTTAATATTTCCTTAAAAACCTCTTTCGCATTCTAATTTCTTAAAATCTTTTTCCCAGCCTCTCAATGTCATAATCGAAGAAGCATCCTGGACTTAAAATTCTTTCGATCCATTTCCCAAAGCTTTCTATCCTATAGATGTAAATTTTTTGTCCATTGAACACGTTTTCCAGCCGTCTACGGCAAATGGTTCCGGGTTTTTCTGATCTCAATACTTAAATTCGCTGAGTAAGTGGGAAAATTCTTTCTGTCTTCGCTCTTGGGTGCACCTCTGTTCGAGCAGAGGGATTTTTGTTTTTTCCTTTGTCGTTGACTAGTGAAGATGTCCGTTTTAGAAGCTTTAAAATAAAGTTTTAATTAGACTTATGCCGGTCACTTTCAATGGCCCGACTTCATCGTTATTACTGTTAGCTAATTATCTTTTTCCTTGTCCAGCAGTTTTATAATCTCTCTCTCTCTCTCTCTCTCACACACACACACACACACACAGAGAGAGAGAGAGAGAGAGTTGGAAGCTTCCTGAATCTGAGCGTCTATTTATAAGCTTGCAGAAATTTTGAATCAAAAATAGAGTCGCCAAAAACCTCGACAGCTAGCCAAAATACGCATATTTAAAGTTCGTAACTACATACATACATACACATAAATTTAAAAATGGCTTTGCTTCTGGAATAACTAAGTTGCTACCTGTGTGGTTTTAGAGTTAAATGATCAAGATTAACTCTCGCTTCCCAAAATGTGCTGATCCATATTTAGTCTCATGGGAACAAAATAAGTCAGCCCTTCGGTGTGGGGCCGACATCGGCTCCAAATGCGTATATTCTTGGAGCCATTCTATGCACAGTAGTTTCATTACAGAAACCGATGCATTTGATCCAGACCAGCAATAAAAGAACGTATGCCTTGCATGATTCCCTAAATTCGTCGTAAATAACTGTAGAGAAAGTGCATGTTTGTAAACAAATACGAGTGCTGAATACAACTCAACTTTACGTTTGCAAAACATTGCTTGTTTTCAATGAGATTCGATATGGATCACGTATACAATAAAACTAAATTTTATTTAAGGGAAGGGGGAGGAAACATCAGAAACTGGCCAAGTAATTCTAAATAGATTTTATTAGCACTTACAAAATTATATATACTTTTTAAAAATTAAACACTTTACACAGTATTATTAAGTATCATAATTAAAGTATAATTACTTTGATTATGTTAACAGGCGCAATAAATTATTACATAAATAAGAATCTAACGAAAATGTGCAAAACCTGATCGTTTTAAGGACAAAAAATAATTACATTTATAGGTACAGTACTTCTCACAAAAGCATAGAAAAAACATTAGAAATATGAAAAAAAGAATTTTTTTAAGTTTTTTTTCTAATTTTTTTTTAAATTCTTAGAACATAATAATTTTATATAATCTATTACGTTACAGTAAGGTTAACGCTTTAATACCATTCTTCTATAGCCTTTTCAAAGCTTTTATCCAAAGCATTCGCAATGTAGAAACTTGAGGAAAGCAATAAAATCCAACATTTTCACCTTTTTCGAAACGCTTAGTACAGCCATACGTACAATAGACCATTTTTCGTTACCATTTTCAGATAATTGACAAAATTAAAACCCCAATAACAAGCACAATCCGTAAAAAATTTAAATGTTTTGCCAACGAGGAAGTTGAGCCATTTTTGCTGCACCTGACGTCATGCGCGCATTCTCTTATAGAGTCTGTGAGCATGACGTCAAGGCGATTTTATGCAGCATGAGACATCTTAACTCATGAAAAATTTGACTTTCGTTTGAAACGAAAGGGTAGAATATTGATTGTCTATTGGCTATTATGGACATACACACGAACGGGGAAGGGCATTTACGTAGTAAGTGATACTACGTGAAACTGCCTTTTTGATTTGTAATACCATCTGATTATTTTGTAATCAACAAGTCAATGCACGAGCGGAGCTCATATTTTAAAATCATTACAACAATAGAACAATTTGTCGCAACGTCACGAACTACTACAATGCCCTTCCGATTCATTTTCATGTTTACAGCAGCCGTTAGAAAAAAAAAATAAAATGCCTTTCTGTTTGAAACTAAAGCCAGAATTGTCATAAATTGAGAATTTGCCCTACTGCGTGAAATCGCCTTATTCTTACATATATATGTGGGTTTGTGACAGCCTTAGGAAAAATGAAACATTTATTTAAGAGCCAATTCTTACTTTTATGGTAATCTACCACTTAAAACCAATACTAGTTACTTAAAAAACGAAAAATTCACTTCACTTCTAGGTTGATCCGGAAAGAACGCAATTCGTTTGAAACGTGGGTACTACCATAATGAGGTGGAAATATTATACTGGAGACTTATATGTCACCATGACGCCAGGAGTCGCCAGAGATATGATTATTTGGTTCCATAAGTTCTCTTTTTTTGGTACGTTATGATGATGATGATGATGATGATGAAGTCTCCTGTGACATAATGCCCTTCCCATTCATTTTCATGTCTACAATAGCCAATATACAAACTGCCCTTCCGTTTGAAATTAAAGTCAGAATTGTCATAAGTTTAGATGTGCCCTACTGCGTGAAATCGCCTTATTTGTTAAACCACGGGAGAGTTTAGAGTTACTAAGAGTGCTAACATAATGCGATCGAGATATGTCACAAGCGACTTCTGACATCATTACTTGTTCAGTAATAATGACGTCAAAAGTAGCCAACGAGGGAAATTAATAGTGCCAGATTCCCCTTTGGCACTATAAATAGGGGCATTTCACGCAGCAGTACGTATCTCAACTCATGATGATTCTGGCTTTCGTTTCAAACGGAAGGGCAACATAATAGATACCTATAGGTCATTGTACACGTGAAAACGAATGGGAAGGGCATTAAAGTAGTTCGTGACGTAGCGTGAAATCGCTTTATTGTCGAGAGACTTTGTTTCTCTTCTGATTGTAGTAACCTTGGATACACCAAAAATTAATTGCTGCCTAGCTTAACTATTCTTATATAACAGCTTTACGTAATTTAGTTTTACCTCTTAGCGTTCCCCATGTGATAAACTCTTATAATTCTCATTCGCTGGCTCCCCTGCACCTTCATACACTTTATAGGCGAATGCAGAACGTTTTATCGGGATAGTACGAAACACAGATTGTCTCAACTCAACATTTCCAAATTTATATACACAGTCTAGTCGTATTAATGTGATCACCGCCAACTTTTGGCGTCAAAGTTAAATAACCAGTCGCAGAAGGCACGTGTTATCAGCAAATTTGGCGGATAATTAAAGTGTATTGTAAGATATATAAAGTGTGTAAATTTCAGGTCTTGCAGTCATACAGAGACGGAGCTATTTATCCGACGTCCAAAAGGGCATGATCGTTCCATTTCGGGTGAAGACATTTCTAAAATGGCCAATTTCGTAAAATCCCCTCCACACTGTGGCCCACTGCAAGCCATTACCACCGTCTGTAGGGGGTATGGCTTATCGAGGTCGAAGACGGCAGTCGATAAATTAGTCTTGGCGGACGATGGCTTCGGAAGTGGTTTTTCTCCAAAGATCAAAGGTAGCTAGATACGCAACAAAAGTGTGCAGTAGACCCTATGGGCGACTCGACGCGCTCGGCTTATTTAGTGGCCCAATGTGTGGATGAAACGGGTAAACCATCGTCTAAGGTCCCCATCAGGAAGTGGTGAACAATTGGCCATAGTGTGGAAGCTACTTTAAATGTAAAACGCCGTGGTAAAAGTATTTCATGCATGGCAAAATTTCACTACTATCGAAAAATTGCCGATGTGGCAAACGTGGTGGCCATAGGAAGGCAGGGGTGAACAGCGGCACGACGGATCAACACAAACATGTATCTATGCTTACAGACCACGTTCACCCCTATATGCGAATTTTGTTTCTTTTCTCAGGACGATGGCATTTACCAGCAAGACAATGCAACGTGCCATAAAGATCGCAGTGTGCGTGCGTGGTTCGAAGAGCACCAGGATGAGTTCACCATACGCCCTTTGACCTGAAGCCAATAGAAAATCTGTGGAACCATCTCGATCGAGTTGTTCGAACCATGGATCTTTAACTGCGTAATCTAGCGTACCTAGCCATAGCACTTGGATCAACATCCAACAACAGTGAACCCCTCCAGGAAACTGAATGACTCTCTTCCTGCAAGTCCTCTCTGCGAAAGGTGGGTATTCTGGTTTCTGTTTCAATCTGTTTTCGTTCTGAATCCCTTATTTCCGTCATCGGTCGCAAAAATATTACTAGGGGAGCCTCAAACCCTCCCGGTTATGAGATCGACGCCTCTCCCGACTAAGCTACTGCGAATCGTTCTAAAATAAAGCAACTAGTTTTATAAAAAGTGATTGTCTGAAGAGATACCGAAACTACGTCGAGTGTAAAGCAGAAGAGTTTATTGCGAGTCAATGCTGTACAGATCTTGGTCTGTCACCACCACCGAGGCGTCAAGAGGCAAGGCAGGAAAGGAAACCAGCAGCAGCAGGTGCACAAAGTGCAGTACAGCATGCAGAAGTGTAAGCACCTCCTCTCCACTTCACTCGGGCTGTCAGTGAGAACAAAACGATTACGTCTTGTTATGCGTCAAATAGTACTTATTATTATTAAAGCCAAAGAAAGTAGTTCTCACCCATTTTTTACTTCTCCTTTCCCAGGCAGCTCAATATCAAAATATAACTCCTATTTACATAAAATGGACTCATCCCCAACAGTGACATCCTTGAATATAATTCGGATATACAGCAATATTGGTCAATATACCCCAATATCCTTTTTTGATAAATAATATTGTTGGTCAATATTCCCCAATATCCTTTTTTGATATATAATACAATATTCCTAATATCCTTTTTTGATATATAATACTGTTGGTCGATATTCCCCAATATCCTTTTTTGATATATAATACTGTTGGTCAATATTCCCGATATCCCTTTTTCATATATAGCACTGTTGGCCAATATTCCCAATATCCTTTTTTGATATATAATACTGTTGGTCAATATTCCCCAATATCCTTTTTTGATATATAATACTGTTGGTCAATATTCCCCGATATCCATTTTTGATATATAGTATTGTTGGTCGATATTCCCCAATATCCCTTTTTTGATATATAATACTGTTGGTCAATATTGCCCAATATCTTTTTTTGATATATAACACTGTTGGTCAATATTACTCGACAGCCCTTTTTGATACATAGTACTGTTGGTTAATACTCCCCAATATCCTTTTTTGATATATAATACTGTTGGTTAATATTCCCCGATATCCCTTTTTGATATATAGTATTGTTGGTCAATATTCCCCGATATCCCTTTTTGATATATAGTACTGTTAGTAAATATTCCTCGATACCCCTGAATATCCCTTTTTGATATATAGTATTGTTGTTTAATAATCCTTGATATCTTTTTTTGGTATATAACAATGTTGGTCAATATTCTCCGATGTCTCTGAATATCCATTTTTGGATATATAGTAATATGTGTCAATATTCTCTAATATCCCTGAAAATTATTCTTTGATATCTAGCAATATTGATCCATAATCCCCGATACACCTGAATATCACTTTTTAATATAAAGCAATGTCACTCAATATTCTCGGATATCCTTGAATATTATTTTTGGATGTTTAGCTGTTTGTCAATATTTCTCGATATCCCTGAATAACATTTTTTATATCTAGCAATATTGATCCATAATCCCCGATACACCTGAATATCACTTTTTAATATAAAGCAATGTCACTCAATATTCAATGATATCAAGGTCAAGGTAATTTGGTTTTTACGGTATACCTAGCAGTGAAATGCACTACTTCAACCTCCGAACGAGATAAAGATCACAACATATTTGGTGCAGAAAGAAAAAATGAGTTTGCCAAACAGAAAAGTTAATACGCTTACAGCGGCTTTCGTAAAACGAAAGAAAAATGCTTTGATAAGGTGAAGAAATCGTTCACATAACAACGTATATGTGAAAAACAACGCGTTGAATGATTAAAATAATCATTCTGTACCTATTCAATGATATCCTTCAACATTATTTTTGGATGTTTAGCTATGTTGATCGATATTTCTCGATATCCCTGAATTCGCTTTCGTTATTTAGTAATTTTGGTCAATATTCTACAGATATCCTTGTATACCATTTTTGATATTTAGAAATGTGTACCAATATTTATTCGAAAGACCTGGATATCTCTCTAATATTTATCAGTATCTCATTATTTCTTGAATATCCCTAAGTATCATTTATCTTATACCTATCAATATCCATCAATATTCCTCGAAAGCAATGTTGTTCAATATTCCCCCGATATACCTGATATCCCTTTTTGGCAATCCTGGTCGATTCCCCGATATTCCTGACTATAACTTTTTGATATTTAGCAGTATCGGTCCATATTTCTCTAATATCTCTGAATATCATTTTTCTTATGTTTAGCAATGTCGGTCTATATTCCGGATATCCCTGAATATTATATTTGGATATTTAGATATGTTGGTTAATATTTCTCGATATAAATGAATATAATTTTTGTTATTTAGTAATTTTGGTCAATATTCCACAGATATCCTTGAATACTATTTTTGATATTTAGAAACGTTTACCAATATTTATTCGAAAGACCTGAATATCATTTTTTAATATTTATTAATATCGGTCATTATTTCTTGAATATCTCTAAATATTTATCTTATACCTATCAATATCCATTAATATTCCTCGACAGCAATGTTGTTCAATATTTCCCCAATATACCTAATTATCACTTTTTAACAATATTGGTCAATATTCCACAACATCCATGATTATCACTTTTTGATATTTAGCAGTATCGGTCCATATTTCTCGAATATCTCTGAATATCATTTTTTTATATTTAGCAATGTCTGTCTATATTCCCCATATCCATGAATATCCCTTTGTTAGTAAAGTTGGTCAATGTTCCCTAATATGCCTGAATGAAAATTATATATATATATATATATATATATATATATATATATATATATATATATATATATATTAGTTAGCAAAGTTGGACAGTATTTCCTGTGTTCAGTTCATCACGTGGTCATTTTGTAACGCGAACTAATTCCTTTACTTCTTGAAAGACTTTTTTTTATTTGTTTAGAAGCTTTACGTTTAAAATTAACTGGCATTTTTCCACAGAAGAAATATTTAGGGGCGTTCCATTTCTTTTGGTTTTGTTTTGGAGCGCTACGGTCTACTGTTTTGCTCACGAGCGCTAATGGGACCGACATTTCCTACTTAAAACCGATTCCGAAGGGCTACGAACATCTAGGTTAGCAGCGGGACTCGAACCCGCGAACTGTGCGCTCCAGTCCTACTTTGCTTGTCTCCAAAGAATCGCCATTAATTACAATTAATCATAGCACTCGTTATGGAGAAAAGCAAAAAAACGATTAGCTTCTGTTCACATTCAACTGGTGGGTTGCGCTGAATATCGTGGGTATCACTGGATAACAAAAAATGATACTTATTTTTATGAATATCGAGATATATCGCGGATTATTATTAGAATATCGGATGACAAAAAGTGATACATATTTTTAAGAATATCGAGATATATCGCGGATTATTATTAGAATATCGGATGACAAAAAGTGATACATATTTTTAAGAATATCGAGATATATCGCTGATTATTATTAGACTATCGGATGATCAGTGTCAACAAAAATGTTATCCACGGCAGTTTCATTTCATTAGTTTGTTAGTGATCTGAGTTGCAACGATTTCGAAACGCGTTTTCCACAAGTTTAACATAAAGCAATTTACATAATAAATAATGATAAAAAATAACGTATATAATTATTATATTAGCAATTAAAATTGGAGCCACCAGATATGTGTTTGTTAGACTAACAGGGTAATTAATTACATAAGTACTACTATAAAATCATTTAAATTCTCATTGCTATTATTTCTTGAAAACAAACAAACAAACAAACAAACAAACAAACAAAAACAAAAACACACACACACACACACACACACACACACACATATATATATATGTAAGGAAAATTCTCAGGGGTTTTCAAAACTTAATTCAAGGACTAAATATTCCCGCGTCCTTTTGCATTCCCCTTTTTAACCCCTCACCTAAATGGACCACTGGGGCTACCGTTTACGCCCTCTGAGAAAAGGCTTGACCGATTAAAATTCTACATGGCCCTAGCGGACCATTTAGGAAATTTCCAAATAAAAAGGAGATACACGCTGTCGGAGACAGATTTTTCTAGAGATATTTTCCCACAGATGTCGACCCAGGTGTTACGCGTCTTGTACATAGAACTTCATGCTAGCTGACCCTTCCGTTTGTCAAGTCCCTATGATGAAGTGGGAACCCGTCCTTCAACGTTGTCTTAATAAAGGTCTTTAGCCGAAACGGTATCATTTTTATGGCCATGAGTGCAATTACCCATCGAGAAGTACGTCTCATTACATATATACAAATATATATATATATATATATATATATATATATATATATATATATATTGCCAAAAGTAAAAAAAAAACTCTTATAAATAATATGCTAGTTCTTAAATAGCCACTGTTGAAAAAATAAAAATGTTAAAATGATTTCTTCCCCAAATTCCGGGTTTATTCCCACCTCTTCAGAATTCATGGTTTTTGAAATCTATGTATAAAACGTGAATGCGTTTTCTGTAATATTTTGAAAACTGGAATTTACTGGAATGAGTATGTAATTTTGGAATTTTTACCAATATTTCACCGTGGGAGAATTCACGCTACCTCAGCCCTTCGTCTCATAGCCACAGGGCAGGAGATTGCAATGCCACCCGAAAAGGGTTCATCATCCAATAGCTGTTCTTATAAATGTTGAAATAATATTCAATTCACGTGAGTAATTTTGTAAACCGATTGGCAACAATTTTATTGGTGTTCAACTTCCAACTGACTGACCGAGCAATGCAGTCCGTCTCGGCAATTCAGTCGTAGCAACTCTCTATGATCTCCGGACAGAGGCAGCAACAGCAAGAATACATGAGGCAGGCCACTAAGCAGCCCTCCATGAAACTCGTCTTTCCTCTCGACTGCGACGCAGACCTCTCTTCGTACACGTATCTATGAGAGGGAGAGCAGAGATCAGCTACTTGACACCTCAACACTCTACAATAGATCTTTTTTTAATCTTACAACAGTCAGCGGGTAACTGGATTGAGTTTCGAGTCAAAAATCTGTCACGGTATGAGTAGTCTAATGGGTTCGTGGTCACCATGTCCACCAAGTTTCGAAACGATACCGATGGAGGGGATAGCCTTAGCCTGCTTGGTCCCTGTTGCCACTATCCCCTACATAATAATAGCCTAAGTCATCCGTCCGTGTGTCCTCGAATTGATGAAGCGGTTGAACCTGGATTGAATGGAGACATCCATCTTGGATTCTTGATGTGTGAGGGTTAGCAAACCTCAAAGCGAGCAAAGTTTATCTTCTCCTAAACTATCGATCCGATTCTAAAATAAATTGGTACAAATATCCTTAATAAATAAACTTTTTTATAGCATTCTGATGTCATTCCTTTAACCACCTCATTTAATTATTTTTTTATTTTAAATTATTAAAATATCGTCTGCATTATTTTCATAAGTTTTATCACTGAACTTAGAAGTCTAGGAATCTATTTCACGCACTAATATGTAGCGTTTAATTTATATACCTTTAAAAATAATGAGTTTGTTCGTAATGGCTTGCAGTGGACCATCGTGTGGAGGGGTCTTTAGGACAGTGTTTAACCTTTTTGGCACAATGGACCACTTTAAAAATTTTAAATATATCACGGACCCCTCTGGGAAAAAATAGCTTAAACATCATTTATTACAAAAATATATTGTTTTATTATTTAATTATTTTAATATTTTTATTTCAATAGTATAAAAAATTTGAAGAAATTAAAATTTTTAATGTGAAGGCTGTTGCTGCTTTACCTTGATTAACAGATTGAATTGAGGAATGATTTTCGACAAAGCAACGCGCATATCATGTTCGATATCGATATTTTGTTTTTATTGGAAAATACCGATAAGGAACTACTTTGCGAAGCGGTGGAAAATACCGCTTCGCAAAGATGTACTGTAGCAATGCATTTTCAGGATGAAAAGATTTGAGATGCTCTATCAATTTTGCCGGTTTCATACAGGCGTTTATCAAAACTTTTCCAAAACTATGCTGGGAAAACTTACTTGGTATACTGGCGCCATCTATTGACTAATAAATAAACTAGAACTATTCAAATAATCGTGTATTATCTTCGGCAGTTTTTGCATCATTTCTAATTTATTTACGTTTTATAAGATCTAGAAGAAAATAAAAAATCATTTTTAAATATTTTTAAAATTATTTTTTTGTTTTTTCTAAAACTGTCATTGAATATATTTCAGGAACTTACATTTTTCTGTCAAAGAATATTCATAATCTTAAATTTTTAAATTTCTCTCAAACTATACAGCAATAATAAATAATTTTTTCACTTAGTAAATTTAATTTGATACTGAAATCCAACCAGAATAAAAGAGACAGTAAACTTTTTTTTTTAGCTTAGAAAACGTATCGATACGTAATTTATTTTTAACTGTTTTTAATTAAGAGTAAAATTTGAAATAGAATACGCATGCTCAGATGTAATGTACATTTAGTACTTAATTTACGAAGTGAAATCATTATTTAATAATGTTCTATGCTTTTGGAATCCTAGAAAAATATAAAGATTATAAATTTTTTAACAGACAAATAGAAGCTTCTAAATAATTATATTTAATGAGTAATTTTTTTTTCATGATTAAATTCGTAGTACAGATGCATTATAGAAGCCGTGTTTTTTGTTGCCAAATTTGGCGATCTATTGGCGATTTTACGCGGCGATCAGTGGGTTGGTGTATTTGCCCTGACTGTGAAGTAGGGTTTGGCAGCTCTAATGTGCTCTTGCACCCCATTGGTGCAAGTGATTTCTGACGTCAGTATCCGACAGAGAAATTTGCATATTAGCTGTTCTTTTGGTTTATAGACGCCTAGGCCTTTTTTTTTCTTATTTTCTGGGATTTAGTAAGTAATTTTGTTTTTGTTCTTATCTTCTGATTTGGAACATATTTGTTTTGTTCTTATTTTCTGGAATTTAGTAATTTAATAAAGGCGGATGCAGTTATTTCGGTTCTGACTATTTTTGAAATTCTTAAAAAATATCAGGAGATTCTTAGGTGTGAGGTGGGTTTTGAGTTTGATTCTAAACTACAAGTGTATAGGAACAACGGTATTCCGAATCTGAGTTTTTTTTTTGTGCATTTGGTAAAAAAAAATTATTTCAAAGTTTTTTTTAAGGGAGGTAGGAGTGTTGAAGAATGTTTGTGGCGCTACCCGTTCCAATTTTCATCTGCTTTGCATTTATTTTATTAGAAGAAAAGTGTAACCCTCTCACATGTTACATTTTTTTAATAATATTAGTGCTTATGAAAATGCTATATATTGTGTTTATTCTGTTGATATATATCATGAATATTACTAATCTGCGTACCTCCGTCATGTTTTTCTACTTGCCGATTTTTCAAAACACGCGTTTTTCTGTTGGTCGCCAAAAAAACATGGCGGATGGAACAGGCGTCTATAATGCATATGTTCCATAAATGAAAATAAATAAAATTTAATTTTAAAAATTATCCAAAACGTTAGTGAAATGGTGATAGAAGCAGTGCAAAATCTGATTAAGCTCATACACGAATAATTGAATAGTTTTAGTTTATGCATTTGTCAAAAGATGGCGCCACTATACGAAGTAATTTTTCTCTCGAACTTTTGTAGCATAGATATACAGTTCCAATCGTGTTTTTATTTAGACATAGCTGCTTACGTGTATAGATAGATAAATAGATATAGATTTAAACTCCAGTGTCCTTTGTGGTACTAGTGTAATAGGTGGTATTACTAAATTGGTAAAAAGGTAAAGGTTGTGGCTGCAAAAAAACTTTTTAAGCTGAAATTGGAGTACCAATTCTTTAATGGTATTAGCAATCATATTATTCACTATTTTTTATTTATTTTTAATTCTGCTATTAAAGTATGTTCCAGTTTTTTTAAAGTTTACCATTCGGTTTTTAATTATCCTTATTTTTATGAATTTATATAGATACATAACAATACGTAATTATTTGTATAAGTACGCCCATAAACACACACATGTAAGAAAATATATCCACATATACCTAGAATTATGTATATATGTACATTGTGTATATATAGACAAAGATATATGAAAGCATATAAGATACAAATATAAATATGTATGTATCTTACATGTGAAAATATTTTAGTCGTTTTCTCTAATATTTGGCGAGGAACAAAAATTACAATCCATTCTATAAAAATAGATTTTATTTCGTACGAAAACTTGCAAAATTTAATCAAGATTCCAACATTTACAGAAATTGTAATTTCAAACAGAAACAGGAAAAACGTTCTAGAATAAAGAAACACTAGAATTGGACCGGCCATGAGAGAAAAACAAATCTGAATATTCCTTTGAATAAACGTTCGCTCTAAATTTAAGTACGAAATCTATGAAATCTAAAGCTAATATATTACCGTAACAAAGAGAAATAATAAAATTACATTAGTTTGGAGTTTTTTTTCTGATTCATGATAAAATAAAATCACCTGCTATCATAGGATATTTTGTTAAAATTTCAGAGATTTTTAAACTTTAAAAAATATTTAGAATAATTCATAAGAAATTTAAATATTAAAAACGTAAGTATAAGTATATAAAATATTATACAGCTCACATATAATTAAAGTTTTAAGAGTAAAAATATATTCAGTTAAATATTAAAAAAAAAACTTAAAATGTATTCTCGGTGTTGGAAACAAATTTTTTGAACTAGTTAAATATATAAAACACTTAAAATGTATTCTCGGTATTGGGAACTGAAATTTTTTTAACTAGATGTTGGAATTGAAATAGTTAATTATATAAAAAAAAATATATTAATCGAAATGAAACTTTTTTTCAATTCAGAAGCTTATTATAAAACTTCTAAATTATTTATTTTGGAAAGGATTGGAATATTTTACAAAGAATTAGAAAAAAAAGCTTCATAAATGAAATTTATCGAAACAAACTTTTTAAAATAGTTTTCTGACAGTTTATGTAAGGAAGACAATAGCACAATACAACTAATATACTGCTATTTAAAAGCCTTATTTTTTGTACTTTATATAGAATATTACGAAATTTTAGTAGAATTTTCATAAATTTTATGAAAAACTTTATATAGAATATTGCGAGAAATATAGAATATTACGAAGGTAAGTTCATTTTCAATAAACAACAAAATATCTCAAAGACATATTCAGATTACACAGTTCTTTTTACAAACATGACCATACTGACTAGACTGATATATATGGAGCTAAATTGTAACAAATATAAAATTAAATTTCCATATTAGATGTTGAAAATGTCGAACGATTATAACGATTCGAATAATTAAGTAATAGAAAGAAATTTCCCTTTATATTTCAAAATTCAAACCAGAATTATTACTTATATAGAAATCTTTTTTAAGAAAGTTTATATTTACGAAATATTTAAACCAGATTTAAAAACGAACATAATATAATAGCATAAAACCAATTTAAAAATTTACCAATAAAACAAACAAAAAACTTTAAATATAAATCCAACAATAAATTTGGTAAGTGTTAATACAAATATATTAACGTGGTTTAACAAAGTGGATTGTAACATTCATAAAATAATTTCATGTAGGTTCTAAAGCAATTCAAAACAAGAACAAATATTTACACACAGTAAAATAACTCAATCTATAAAGAACAAAAATTACATGAGCAGAATTTGAAAACTAACAATATTTTGGATTAAACCAAATTAACGGTTATATCGCCTTAAACACAAGAAACAGATAAACTGAAAAGAAAATGTAGAAAATACAAAGTCCATACATGATTACATCTTTTTTTTTTTCTCCTTTTGTAGCATTTATACTGGTGTCACAAAACAACATTTTGAAAGAAGGCAACCATGAAGAAATTTTGATTACTTCGTAAGCCTTTTTGTAAAGAATTTAAACTGTACATTGTGTACAAAAATAGGCACTTTAGTTCAAGCTGTTTAGTACATGCGTAAAAATTTTTAAATTAAGATTCCTAACATGTAAAAATTGGCAGAAGAATTGTTATAGTTATATAATTAAAAAATTGTTTTCAGGATAAAAAAATTACAAAAATAAAATCATAGCAAATCATTTGCTAAACTACTATAGTTTTTATTCCTTTAAAAAGCACAAAGGTAAACATTTTTCTTTTATCATAATAGTGGAGAGAGTATAATTTGCCATTTTCCTTCCATTAAATAAAAATTTAAAAAATAAGATTAGTAATTTCAACAAAATTGTGTAGTTACTATTCGAAAACAAATACAGAAAATAGTATAAATATTTTATTATACTGCATACATAAATCATTTTTACTGCCGTGCTTTAAAAAAAAAATAGCAAATTGTTCTCAACTATACATATGTCACCTTCAAAATTAAATGTTGATCAAATTTGTAAAAATATTTCTAAGAACATACATGTGGAAAAGAACGGGATATCGATAACACGAAATACATTTTTTTAAAAATCTACGAAGGAATCAAAAACGAAAACCCGTGGAATGTCCGCCACATTGTTGGTTAAGGCAATGAATGGGGGGAAACGTCACAGAAGGAACCAATCAATCAGAGCAGCAGAAACAGCAGAGTGCTGCGCACAACGCGCAGATGCAGCAGTCTTTCGCGCAGTCATCATCTCGCTTTTCTTGGACAATTCTGCAAAAATATAAACAAGGAGGGGAAAAGGGGAAGGGGAATTTTGCAAGAGGAAAGGAAAGAATAGAGAGGAGAGAGAGAGAAAAAAAACTATTGTTAGTACAAAACCCACTAAATAGAACAGAAACATGTTAATCAAAATAAGTATTAATATAATTAAGTAGATTTTTAAATGCAATCTGTCTAACACGAATGTTATTCTCTAGGATTAAATCTACAGGCGCCTGGAACCTGATATTACACTAGGCCTATGATTGGCTGGTAAGTACATTGGCAGCGATTTCTAAAATTGGCGACGCTTTCCACGATTAGCTTCTTATCCATTGATTTAGACTGGCTTCTTTTCTATTTATTTCTCTTTATTTATCCATTATATAATCCTTTATTTAGAAGGATTTGGAACTTACAAAGAAAAGAGATTGAAAGTTTCAATTGTAAATATTGCATTTCTGTGTTTTATCAGCAAAAAATATTCAACAAAGTATATTAATTGCATGCTTAAAAATGAAAATGAAAGAAATGGTCAAAATGTAAGACCTGAAAGTAATATAGAGTGTAAAGAGGACAACTGTAATTTGAAATTTCGAAACTTACTGGAACTACGAGAACATTTAGAAAGTGCTCTAATTTGAAAGAATTTAGAATTTGTCAGAAATTTACATTTCCCACCAAACCTGGTACATTTTATTGTTTTAAAAAATGTATCCAAAATATTTCTACATGTAAATCTTTATTTAATATTTTTTATTTAATATATTAAATGTACTATGTATGAATTATATAGATATACATATATATGTATGCATTATTTAGATATAATATATGCGTGCTTTTTTCAGAATCAATCTTTTCTTTTTTTGTAAATCTGGGCTTTTCAGAATATTTAGGTAGTTACCAATTATATCTACCCCTTAATTGGTTGTAAATAGTAATTAGCTAGCCTATTTTGTATACATTCATATATCTAAGATAATATATATATATATAACTGAAAAATCTTGAGCTAAAATAATTTAATGAATGATCTTTCATTTGCAACTGAACTTTAATTATGTATCAGTAAGCGTTTAATTAAATATATACTCTTCCCCTCCCCTCGAAAAAATTCTATGTACGATCCTGTCTCTTTCTGATTGTTGAAAAATATACAAATTCACGGAAAGCATCGCCAAGCTATTTCGCCAATTTTAGAAATCTGCCAGCGAATCACAGGCCGAGTGGAATACCAGGTTCTAGGCGCCTGTTAAGCTAGTCATGCAGCGCTGGCGCCATTTGTTGTCTGATAAGCTATTTATTAGTGATTAAATTATTCATTATTTTCAATGAACATTTTTCAACTCTCATTTTAATCAGCAATTAATTTAGAAAACGAATATTCAACTTCTCCAATAACAACAGTAAAATATATCAAATTTAATGTGCTACCGAACACAAATTTAACAAAAATGTATTATACAGGTCTAACGTAAATTACAAATTTAATTATAAGACGAAATTAAAACCGAGTAAAATAGAGACTAAAACTTGAAATAGAATATTTTATCTCTATACTTTTGGAATGACTAGTAAAATTTAAGATTACGAATATTATTTAGTAACAGTAAGCTCCTAAACTATTATATTAAATGTCTTTTTCCGGGGGCATTTTTTTTTTAAATCAGTCTATTATCTGCCCAATATGGACATTATAAATGTGAAAAAAGTTGATAATGCCAACAATTTTATTTATAATTTAAAAACTAACAAAAATGATAACATAAACTTCACAGTTAAAGAAACAAACAACAAGAATTAAAAAAAAGTATTGAAAAATTAAATAAAAATACATAAATGGCAGAAAACCTACTGAAGATCATACACGATTACCTGAATAGTCTTAGTTTATATGTTACTTAATAGATGGCGCCAACTACTACTTAAAATTTTACTGCGCATGCCAAAGTTAGACCTTTTCCAAGCAGTGGAAAAGCGAAGACAGCATTCGGGGAGTTTTCATTCTACGTTTCATATTGTGATAGAGAAATCAGACTTCATTTTTAGGTACAAGTCACTCTTCTAGGATTTAAATCAATTATCCAACACTCATATTACACTGCATCAATTTTTCACACAATTACCAGTAATTTAGAACCTTTTACATGACAATACATGAGTAACAAAAAATACACCCTCACAGAAAAATTTTATTTGCAGTAGAATCTCGATTAATGGACGTTTCTGTTAATCGGGGTTTAATCCAAGTTCGGATAATCGCAGATTTTTTTTTATTATCTATTCAAAATAGTTATATAATGTACATAATGTTATTAAATATGGATATCAAACGTTTCGTTAAAGTTTTATATCTATCTAAAGTTTGAACCTAAGGTAAAAATTACGTAAATATAGAAGTAAATCAACATAATTCTATTTCATAATAATAATATGGAATTAGTTACAAACTATTTTAACACTTCGCGTGCTGGCAACGTGTTCGTACGTTTTTTGCTGTCTGTCACTGGAGCGCAGGTCACGTAAAAATAAATACGTACTTAGTAGATTTGTGGTGGATACCCGCTAACCACCACAAATCTAATAAATACGTATAATTATATGTATGTGTGACATCATAAGCTTGTTGTTTGCGTTGCAACGCTTTGCATTTTTTCTTTCTACAAGTTAGGATTGTCGAGTGACTCGGTCTTTGGTTGCATTATTCCGTCTTCAATCGAATTCCTAGCTCCAGAATGTACAAGCCGTGTTTTGTCAACTGGAAGCTTGGTTTTTTATGGTTGAATACAAAATGGATAAAATGAACTGTCGTGACAAAGAACTAAGCTCTGACAGATTATCGGACTTTCATTTAAAAAATCGTTTATTTTTGTGATTTAGTAAAAATATTGTTTTTTTTTTATTAAATAATTATACAGTATATATTAAAGTGTAAAATAAAAAAAAGTTTCGTTCCTAAAAACAAAGTAGTTTTCGATTGACTGCGATTTTTCTGAATAACTAAACTTTCGCGCGATTCACGGGGGAAAAAAAAAGCCTGCTGCACGCATGATGGCCGTGTCAGGATACGCCGTCTTCCAGGCGAACAGTTTCTCCCTCAATGTACAGTAGGTCATACACAGGCCTGTGGTGGCGGTATTATGCTTTGGGGGACGTTCTCTTGGGCGTCTCTGGGACCCGTGGTTGTGGTAGAGCAGACCATGAATGCTACAGGGTATCTGAACATCATTGCGGACCCGTTGCACCCTTACATGGCCTCTGTTTTTCGAGCTGGAAATGGAATGTTCCAACAAGACAAAGCTCCGTGTTACAAGGCTAAAATTGTGTTGAAGTGGTTCCAGAAACATGATGCTGAATTCCAGTTAATGTCGTGGCCGTCTAACTCACCGGATCTGAATCCGATAGAACCCATTTGGGATGTCATGGGAAGACAGCTCAGAGTTCAAAGACCACCCATTCGTAATATCTTGGATTTGCGTAACCGTTGTTTAAACATCTGGTACAATGTGTCTCAGACCACCTAAAAAGGACTTGTGGCATCCATGCCAAGGAGGGTCGAAGCTGTGTTGCGCGCCAAAAGGTGGGCCAACTCGTTATTGACACGTGGTCATAATGTTTTGGCTCTTGGGTGTAAATAAGTGAACAAATGCTGAAAATCCTGAGTATTTACGATAATATTTGATAAAGACATACAAGGCGAAAGATTAAAAAAAAAATTCTTCCACTTAAAGCTGTACATAAGTGAATTGTGACAGTCATGTTATGCTTCGAAAACATAAAATCTCCACTCTTTCTAGGAGTTTTCTTCTATTTTCTAAGCCGCGTAACGTTGCCAAGTATGCGCAAAATCAATAGCTAACAGACGGCTAAAGGAGCCATTTTCATGGCTAACTAACACCCGCGAAATTGATCCATAGTTTCTGTTCTACTTTAGACCTAAACTAACGCTACCCGTAGTCTCAGTTCGAGGCTTTGGGAGTCGCGTTGCCACGGTGATTCGGTGGCGAAGTCACGTGTGCTCTCATTTTGCAAGAGCACGTGGGAGGCCAAGATTTGCCAACAAAGCCGATTGCAAAAACAAGATAACAAAAGGAAAATACAACCTTAAGAAAAAGGAGGTAGTAGACAATTCTTAAAACAGTTTTTCGGCGTCATGGCAGGAATGACTTAACAAATTGCAAGACGTGAGAGAGGAATTTGCAAATTTTTTCCCCGTTCGATTTCGATGACGTCATAGGATGAGTCATCGTTCTGATACCTTTCGACACGTATAATGAAAAATTATTTTTAGTAATTAAATCAGTTTTAATGCATAGAGCTACAAATTACACAATATACAATAAATATATATAATACAGATACACAAATACACATTGAAATTTATACATACATAAAACATACACATATGCACACAAATTTATAGATACATAAGACACACATATATAAATCTCATATATACATATATAAACAAACGTATATGCAATATATATATATATATATATATATATATATATATATATATATATATATATATATATAATACATACACTCGTGCATGTACATAATTCACATATATATAAATCTTATTTACACATTAATTCATACATAT
>CM063499.1:91144975-91154975 GCA_032207245.1 Pardosa pseudoannulata | reverse complement strand
CATCAATGCTATTTTAAAAATGTAACTGAAGAACTATTTCCATTCATAATAGAAGATGAGAACCAAAAAATATAGGAAGGGGGAGAATTTATAATTTGAAGTTTTTCTTTACTTCTATACATTTAATTAGTCTAACTCTTCTCTTATCTTAGCTTTGTTGAATATTGACGATTAATTACCAAGGGAAATAAAATTCAGCAACATATTTGGAAAAAAATAAGCACTTTTGACACTCAAAAAAATAAAAATTTAAGGCTACAAAAGAAAACTAAGCACTTTTTAAGGACTTATTAGGGACCTTAAAAATGGATCTACAAATAAGCACTTTAAGGATTTTAAGCACGTCTGAACCATGACACATATATATACATACGTATATATACACGTATACATAAATACACACACACATATATATATATACATGTACATACATATATAAGCGTATACATATATATAACCCAGTAGTTTTTTTTTATTTTGTAATAGGAGGCAAAAATACAGTTGGAGCCAATTGGCGACTTAGTAATAACACACAAGTGAAGATATATTGGCGTAGTTTTAAAATTTCACCACCAAAGGTCGCCGAACCTCACTGAATATATGTATCTTTACTTTTCTTATTTAAAATCTTCATGGCCGCACGACGACGTCTTGATTAGCGGTGAGCCAGTCAACCAGGCTCCTGGCCTTCCTTAGGAGTACCGGGTTTTTGATTAGGCCCTCTGCCCAGATTTAACAAGCGCTCTACCGTTGCTCGGTCATTTAGGTAGCAGAATGAAACGAAAATTATTCTTTCGAATGGTGCCAATTGGCAACAATCGGAAGAAAACATTTAGGCATCGTTTTAAAATTTCGCCACCAAATGACGCCGAGTTTTGTTATTGCGGGAAATTCCATTACAATGCACTTTCTCCTGCGACCGTGACGACAGCAAAACGACAGAAAACTTCCAAGGTTGTCATTACACCCAGATGAATCTACCGCTACCGTGGAATTTCGAGTTTTCCAGACGACGTCCGTGAACAATAGCACTCTAGACAGCATTCCTTACAGGTTTTTGGCGTTTAAAGTCAAAGTTTAGTGAAAAAATATAATACAAAACAGTAAGTTCTAAGTAAAGAAATAGAAAGATATTTTTACATCAATTTACGAGCATGAGTTGGAAATAACAGGACCGACCTAGCGCTTTTAGCCAAATTAACATGCCCAGTTTGTTGTGGAGCGCTACGGTCTACTGTTTAGCTCACCAGGGCTTAAAGAGGCCGGGACCTCCTGCTTATTTTTTACTGCCGATTCTGAATGGCTGCAAACACCCAAGCAAGTCGCGGGATTCGAACTCGCTAACTACGGTACGAAACAACAGCGCTGAAAATATCAATGTAATAAAAAAATTAAGGCAAATTTAGTGGTAGTTTTATAGATGGTCACCTGCATCAACCCCTGAAGCCTCCTCCCCACTATAGCCCATTACTGACCACTGCAGTGTTCGCCTCCATAGCGACCTTGGTACGATGGTTCGAGGGTTGCATCCACACACTGGACCACTAAAAAACAGAGCGCGGGGATGAGTGTTCCATCTACTGCGCAATTTAGTAGCGCATGCTGGCTAGCTACATATTAGGTTGGAGAAAAATAAATCCATTATTTTTGTGTGAAATTAGTGACTTTATTTAACATGTTTCGGATTGTCCGATTTGGGTCAAATAGGCACCGTTTTGTTGTATAATTTGTTGCCCTTTTAAAGGTAAGTTCATGATGCCTCTCTCATAGAAATCTTGATCCTTATTGGCCAAAAACTCTAGTAATCGATTTTCACAATCTTCTCTTGATCCCAATTTCTTATCACTCAGGAAGTTTTGTAATGCGAGAAAAAGGTGGTAATCGCTTGGTGACAGGTCCGGACTATATGCTGGATGCATTATATTTCCCAACCAAGTTCCCTGAGTTTCTGGGGATTCACTACAGACGTGTGTGGCCTGGCGTTGTCCTGATGGAACACAACACCTCATCTGTTGGCCAATTCTGGCCGTTACTGGTCAATCGCTAGCTTCAAACGGTCCACTTAATTACAGTAGAGATCTGAATTTATTGTTTGGCCATACGGAAACATTTCATAATAAATGATTCCCTTCCAGTCCCAAATACACAGTAGAACCTTCCTGGACGTTAATCCTGGTTTGGCCACCATTTGAGTTGCTTCACCACGCTTTGACCACGATCGTTTTTGCTGGATATTGTCGTATTAAACCCATTTCTCATCCCCAGTCACCATCCGTTTAAGAAATAGGTCGATTTCATTCCGTTTGGCGAAGTCTTCGCAGACGGAAATTCGATCCATCCTGTTGTTTGGTATTAATTGGTGTGGCACCCAAACATCAAAGTTCTTTTTGAATCCAAACTTGGCGCAAATGGTTTAAAACTGTTTTATGGTCAATCTAACTCCTGGGCGATAATACGACTACTAACATGTCTGTCAACTTCGATTATTTCTAGATTTTATCGACATTTTCGACTGCCTGTGCGAGGTGCATATTTAACACCAAAAATACCTGAACGGAATCGACGAAACCAAAATTGCACGTAATTAGCTGTTACAGTATCGGCACCATAAACACCGTTCACAATTTCAGCCGCCTGGCTTGCATTTTCGCCATTTATCGAAGAAAATCAGTAAAATGTACCGAATTTTCTCTTTGTTGACTTCCATTTTTAACATCTTGTAACTCACAACTGAATGGACCAAACAAAAAACAGTAAACAAATTTTTTTTAATGGGAAATGTCACCTTGACAACGAGTATCAATTTGAAATTGTTCGATCAAAACTTTACTAGATATCGATCACTACAGCCATCTACCGAAAATATAATGGCTTTTTTTTTCTCCAACCTAATATATGGATCTCTACTAGAAAAATAGAGCGGCGTATGAATGAAAGAATTTCGAGTGTGCATTTCACTGCGGAGTCGAGATAGAACCAAAATATTTGTATACGAGTAGACCCCCGCAGGGAAGACAGTGTCCAACAGTCCGTGGGATTTAAGGTCCGATCAAGGTCCTTTGGAGAAGTAGGCACAGTATCCTTTTACACCCTCCCCCAAGAATGGCTATAAATAAGTATCAAGGCCCCTCCACACTATGGTCCACTGCAAGCCATTACCACCATCTGGAGGGGGTATTGGCTTATAGTGGTCGACGGTGGCAGAAGATTGACCTTGGCGGACGATGGATTCAGAGGCGGTTTTTCTCCACAGATCAAAAGCAGCCAGATGCGCAACTAAAGTGCGCAGTACACCGTGGGGGGGGGGGGGGGGGGGGGGGGGGGGGGGGGGGGGGGGGGGGGGGGGGGGGGGGGGGGGGGGGTGTGTGTGTTTTTGTGTTTTGGGGTTTTGTGAGTTTTGTTGTGTGTTTGTTGTTGGTGGGGGGGGGGGGGGGGGGGGGGGGGGGGGGGGGGGGGGGGGGGGGGGGGGGGGGGTTTTTTGGTGGGGGGGGGGGGGGGGGGGGGGGGGGGGGGGGGGGGGGGGGGGGGTGGCCTATGGAAGAATCCATGCGCTCGGCTCATTGAATGGCCAAGCGTGTGGGTGCAACCCGTGAATCTGTTCAGTAACGATCAGCAGGTTTCCACTGATGTCTAGCACACTAGTATAGCCTAACTGAAGACTGAGTTTCTTTAACCCATTAAGGCCCAGCGTCCTCATTTGAGAACAGTCAAAAAATGGTTTACAGAGTTTTTGTTTTCTTGAAACGATTCTTCCTTTTTAACGGAAATAGATATTAATCTTACGAATAATCTCCCAAGTTTTCAAATAGGATCTTATCTACAATTTTGTCATTTCAATCGGCCTTTTATGAATTTCAAGCTTAGAATAGGAACGTGTTATGACCGTTATTCTGAACGTATACCGGTCAAAATCACGGCGAGTAGCCATATCTGTAATAAGTCATCTCTTTTCAGTAGTTTTCTCATATATGATAGCAAATAAATCTCTTATCACGAAGTTTTTCCTTTTTTCTTTAAAGACATCTTATTATGTTTTAAAATGACACCTCCTCACTAATGATGACTTGATGTCATAGTTAAAGGTGTTTAAATTTCATATTTTGTTTTACTTCCAGGTGTCTATAATAGCTTCTATGTTAGATATTTACTAATATATAGTCATCAGGAATATCCGGGCGATAATGGGTTAAAGAAGTTACAGAAAAAAAAATATAAAAACATCAAAGTTTTTTTTCTTCTTTCTCAAAAACAAAGTAAATAAAACAGTTAAACAAAACATTCAAAACAGTTCGCAGATAATACTAAACTAACTTGCAAATTCAACATTCTGGCAAGTGAATATATGGTGTAATTTACCTGAGGGGGAAAAAACTATATTGAAGCAAAATCACGACGAGCAACAGACATCACTAGGCAACAACAAGACCACAAAAACAGAAAAAGCTAAACGTAGAGTGCCCCTTTTATACTCCTTGATCTCGTAACCTCTACAATTATTCACATGGAAAAAAAAAACCACGGAGCATACAAAATAAACGAGATCAAGTAACCAAGATTAAATTATGATTAAAAGTTCAATTACAATGAACGGGATACATGTATTTGGTAACAGAACCATCGTTTAAGGTCGCCATCAGGAAGTGGTGAATAAAATAGCCACAGTGTGGAGGCTACATTAGAGAAAACAGATTCCGAAACCATCGTCTGCCATCCTCGACCCCGATAATCCATACCCCCCCCCCTCCGCAAGGTCCTTCCACTAGAGTTGTAAAAAACCCGGAATTTTGAAGGGGTGGGAATAAAATCGGGAATTTTGAGGAATAAACCCGGAATTTTGGGAAGAAATCGTTTTAACAATGTTTACATTTATTTTTTCAACAGTGGCTATTTAAGAATTAGTATATTATTTTTAAGATATTTTTTCTTTACTTTTGGTTATATATATATATATATATATATATATATATTCAAGAAATAATAGCAATGAGCATTTAAATGATTTTATGGTAGTACTTAAGTCATAAATTACCCTGTTAGTCTTATTAAACACGTAATTGATTGCTTCCATTTTGATTGCTAAATGATAATTAAATACATTATATATTTTTTTAGCATCAATAATATAATTATTGATCATTATTTATTATGTAAATTGCTTTATGTTAAACTTTTCCCCTCCTTTTATATATTAAATATCTTATATAAAATATTTTAAATTTAATGTATTTATTTAATTTTGTAATGTATATATCATTTAAGGTGTCATCAAATGTCACTTGCATTTGTGTCCAATTCCCCTACATAACACACACATAAATATATACATACTATATACACAATAATACATATATACACACATATATACATATACACACATATATACATATATACACACATATAAATACATATATATACATATATATACATATATACACACATATATATACATATATACACACATATATATACATATATACACACATATATACACATATAAACACACATATATATACATATATACATACATATAATACATATATTCATACATATATATACATATATATACATATATATATATATATACACACATATATATATATACACATACACACACATATACATGTATATATATATATGTATACACATACACACACGTATATATATACATGTATACACATACACACACATATATACATGTATACACATACACATATATATATATACACACACATATATATATATACACACACATATATATATATATACACACACATATACACATATACACACACACATATACACATATACACACACACATATATATACACACACACACACACACACACATATATATATATTCAAGAAATAATAGCAATGAGCATTTAAATGATTTTATGGTAGTACTTACGTCATTAATTACCCTGTTAGTCTTATCAAATGCGTAACTGGTTGCATCCATTTTGATTGCTAATATAATAATTATATACATTAGTTTTGATCATTATTTATTATGTAAATTGCTTTATAATATAAAAATGAATACCTTTAAATTTAAAATAACAGTTTATTATTTTTCGTAATGCATATATCATTTAAAAGTGTCATCAAATGACACTGTTGCAGATATCTACTATCACTTTTGTTAATGAACATAAAGCGAGAACGAATTTTTAAGTTCAGTTCAGGAGAGATTTTTAATGAATCGAAAAAAAAACTACGGATATATGAATTTTTTTATTTATTTATTTATTTTTAAGAGCTTATGCTAGCAACGCGTGGTATCATCTATGACTGCCACTCTCTCCTACGGCGTGACCTTCAAATCCTTAACTGGGTGACGGTCAGAGTTTTTTTTAAAAAAAAAAAAGGTCGCTGAACTGGAGCAAAAGGAATGACACACAGGTTAGGCAAATACGTTTCGAAAACGAGTTTGCCAGCGCACTTACACGAAAAAGGACATTCAAGCATAAGTTTCTTCTTACATTTTTTGAATGAAGTCTGAAATCAGCTGCGAAATACAAGATGGAAAAAGAATGTCACAGCCGACGTTTTCGAACAATGCATCTACTTTTCAGCTCATTTCTGCGATATATTTACCCAAAGCATCCAGATTTCCTTACAGCGAACAACACAAGTTTTAAAAATAGTTTAATGATACTCTATCAAATAAATTACTACGAAATACTCAACAGGTCACTCACTTTTATTCCTGCAAAAATTTCTGAAATAGACCCAGACCCGGCAACTTTTGAATATTGAAAATAGTAGCACTTGACAGCTTTTGAAATGAAAAATAACAGCACACTCATTGGCGAGTTACGTTGGGTGGCGAGTTTTTAAACCATAAATCCTGGGCAATCGCAAGCGTGCCATAACACAATGCACACACTAAAGGTTTGGGTGTATGATATTGACTGCACAAACGGAACAATCAATTCTACTGAAGTATCTAAAATCCCATATAAAATTTCAAAGAGACAATATTGCATTTTCAAAATATCATTTACATTTATATACATTTCTTAACTGAAACCCCCCTCCCCCATAAAAAGTGGGGTTAAGTATTTTATTAAGATTCATTTTGGTTGTGTTTCAATGTTATTTCACACCTTAACATTTTTATAATAAGAAATACTACTTTTCAAAAAATCTCAGAAACGTGCTGAGGGAAGACTGGGGGAAATGAAAGCTAAAATTAAGGAGTTCTTAAGGAATTTTAAGGACCGTGGGAAGCCTGCTACAAGTACATACAACATGTAAAATCTTGTAATGCATGCCTTGGTTTGTTTTGGAGTGCTACGGTCTACTGTTTTGCTCATGAGACCGGCTCCTACTGTATAAAGCCGATTACGAACGGCTACGGACATCCATGTCATCAGTGGGATTCGATCCCGCAAATTCCGGTACCGAACAGCAGCGCTCTAAGATTCGACGTAATGTATGTACTGGAAATGTTTCAGAAATGTGTGTATGTGGGGGATCCTTAATAATACTTTCTTGTCACTGCAGTTTTGAGTGATTTATAAAAGCTAATACAGTGGTTTTGGTTTGGAGTGTAACGGTCTACTTTTTGCAACACGAGGGCTAATGAGACCGGGACCTACTTCTTAAAGCCGATTCCGAACGGCTACGAACATCCATGCCACTGTGGGGTTCGAACTCCAGTTCATAAGGCCACCACCCTAACCATTCGGCCCTCGTTCGGCGCTAATACAGTGGACTCCGATTAATGTGATCGCAGTTAATGTTATCAATCGCTTACTGTTATCGAAATCACTTGTTCCCGATTTTCTCTATTCACTTGTATGGTAAAATTATTGCTTTATGGGATCGTCTCATCGGTTAATGTTATCCGTTTTCGAACCTCATTTTAATTGGCAAAGGAATATTTACAATGTATTCAGAAGGAACCCATTCTTTTCTTTTCCTTCGCTGTTGTTTGAATTTCCGAGAATTCTCCCTCTTCCACCCAGGGAAATGGGAAGTAAACAAAGGAGTGGGGTTTGACACGTTCCTGAAATTTTTCTGAAATACGCACACCCTGCTGATGGTCAATGGTTGTCAGATAAGCAGAAGGCAACACATTCTATTCGGAACTGAGAAGGAGCGTATTTCTATTTTATGCCTTGCTCCAGGCTTGCAACTGCTGAGGTACTTTCAAAAAGGTGAGAAAAGTGACAAATAATACAGAATAAGTGACCAAAAAGTGACTACACATTGAAAAAGCGATTTTCTTTCCTCTTGATTACAGATGATATTATTGAGATTTTTCTATTTATTTTAACTCTAAATCAAATGACTCGTGCACGATTTTAGCGTCAAATACAAAAAAGGTTAAAAATTTTGTTTAACGCAACTCAACATTGCTTTTTATTCAAGAAAATCTATAAATTAGATTCGAATACATTCCTTTTATAATCACAATTTTCTGCATATATTAACGATGTTTTGAAATACGTACATAGCTAGATTAGAGTATCTAAACAAAAATTGAGAAGTAAAAGGAAAAGAGAAATGTGTGCTTTCACATAAATTACTTAGATGTATTAAATGTAGATTTCAGAAACTTCTTGACAACTTTTTAAAATCACTGAATTCTGGAAACCATATGACTCATTACATTTTAATAAGAAAAATAAGATTAGAGCATCCCATTTTTGGTCTTTTATTAAAATATTTTGTTATTAATTCAGATTTTCTTTTTTCAACAACAGACTTTTACTGTGATACACCATGAAAAAAGTGACTTTTTACTTAAAAAAGTGACTAAAAGTGATCAATTGTAAAAAAAGTGACTAAAGGTGAGAAAAGTGACGGAATTGCAAGCCTGCTTGCTCGCTTACACGCAGCTTGTCAATACGGAAGGCAGAAAGCGAAATGATTTAACATTAAAACTAAGTATCGAAATTTTAAATCGTTATGACAGGTTACCAAATAGGAGTCTGCGCAGTTAAACGTTTCTCAGCTTCTGAATTGCACTGAAAGTGTCGAAACGTGGAGTAGAACACCGCTCCGATGACTTTAACCCTTAATTTGGCAAAATTTAAATCGAGTCAAGTTTATCTTCTCCTAAACGTTCGATCCGATTCTAAAATAAATTGGTATAAATATGCTTAAAATCACAGCGCCAAACATACTGTCGTCTTTAACCCTTAATTTGGCTAAGTCTGGCCGTCTATACAACATAATTGTCAGTGTTCGCCACAGTGGACATTAATTATCTCAAAAATGGAAAAGGATATATATACAGGGTATCTGCCAAAATAAAATTTTTCAAAACCATGACTTTCCCTGATTTAGCTGATTATTTTCCATGACTTTAAAACGCTTTCGTTAAAGTATATATGAATAAAACTTCTGATGTACATACAAATAAAATATATACTTTTCGAGAAATGACAGGAATTTTATCATAAAAAACTATTAACTTTATAAGTGTTAATAAACTCACATACATAAAAATAAATTGTATCTACAAACCTAAGTTTAATCCTATAGCCATTTTTCAATCCAAATGTTTCTAATTTGAATTCAGGGTACTTACTTTGGTATTATCCGGGTGACCACGAATAATAGCCAAATGTAACCCTATACTGTTTATATACAATATTCCTAGAGATAAACTTATATTTTGTGCAAAAATCTTAACTACTTTTTATTAAAAAATAATTATTATTATATTAATAAAATTTTAATCTGCAATTTAAGAAAAAACCAGAATAATATACATTTACCCACCCATTAAGCTTTCTTGCTTCGAGTTTCCTTGGCGAACCAATTTTACTTGGCAATAGGGTCAATCGGATAATACATAAATACCAAACTCAATAACTTCAGTAAAATGACAAGTAAAAATAGAATTAAACAATTCAATGCATTTTTATTTAATCGGTAGTTTAGCGGATCCATGACTTTTACTCATTTTACTTGAAAAATCGAGACTTTCCATGACAAAATTAATCCATTGTCTAAATCCATGATTTTCCATGACTTTCCAGAT
>CM063499.1:91129975-91139975 GCA_032207245.1 Pardosa pseudoannulata | reverse complement strand
ACACTGATTAATTTTAAATCAATATTTACGGTCAATTTGCTTACAGTTGGATAATGAGAACAGAAAATGGATGTAATTCAACTGTGCACTTATATTGCAATTTAAGCACGTTAGACTTTAGAAACATTTAACATTTAAAAAAAAAAATAAAACAAGAACTTGTATGCTATAGAAAATAACGGAAGGCAACTAAAAGTTTTGTTCGCTTAATAAAAAATTTTAAAAAATAAGAACGCTTGAAATTTTAGCCAAGTTAGCAGGAATGTTTTTAAACCTTTACAAGCAGTCGAAACACTTAATACAGTATTTAAAAATTAGAAAATATTTATACAAAGTCATAATAATTTTAATAATAACATTCATTTATTGACACATGTTGATAAATTCAAACGATATTATACGAATATCAACAACATATAAACGAATTTTTATGATACGTTGAAATCATGATACAGGAAGATAAAAATTAGATACACCTTTGACATTTGGCAATTTTTAAACGCAATTTAATTAAAACTATAAAAAATATAGAAAGAAAATTAAAATATATGAATAATCAATAAAAAATATATTAAGAAATATCGTTTCTAATATTTTTTAACAGTAGAAATTTCAAAGAACCTCAGGTTTATAGCAATCAAATTAATTCCGTTTTAAAGTAACGAGTTACGCAACTATACTTTCATAACCTATGGGTAAAACAAAAATAATTTTTAATTTTTATTAATGACAGTAGTTAGTTTAGAAAATGTGTAGAACTGGTTTTGCAGTACATGTAATTCACAAACACAAAATTATTCATAAATTATTATACAACTTGTTAAACAGATGTTAATAAGTCCACACTGTATTTCGAATAAACTCCCAACGTAACATAACCTACGCATATATAATCAAAGTGTAGAATATTTTAATACATAAAGTATTTAAAAGTGAAACTAAAATTACCGCCATTAACTAGTTTTTAAAAAAAGAGTAGGGAGTTTTAACATTACCTTTTAAAGGCACAGAAGCTGTCAGAGAGTGTTATCCAGATGTAATCCCAAATCGAAAAGAACGCTTTACTCAGTATTAACACAATTAATAACCTATTTTATTTATGACCAAAGTTCAAACTGTGCTTAAAATTGATCTTTAAAATGACTGACACACCTACTATGAAATGCAATTGAATGACGTTACCTCAGCTGCTGGAACCTCGTGACTGAGGCAATCACAATGATAACAAACGAAAGAGGTTGCCAAAACGAAGAGCAAAATAAATTTCCTCGCCAACTTCTTAGTCTCAAAATAGCAAAGAGTAAATGGGTCAAAGGAAAAAAAGAGGAAAAATTAATTTAAAATTACCCCGTTCTGTACATTTTTCTCACAGCTATGGTGGCCCGATTTCATTTTAACTGACGGAATTTCAAAGAATATCAGAAATGTTTTTCTACAGTTGAATATTTTTTAAAAACTCTCTCATTATCTCAAAGCGCGATAAAGCGTGCCAACTAAACTCTCGTGATTATTTCTCAACATAACGGATATCATGACGTCATTTAGTCATGCACGAAAGGTATAATACCGGGTTCTTTGAATCCCAGCTTCTGAGATTTCGTTTTGTAGATATGTTGGTGATTTCGTGTATCAAATACATCTGTTAGGATATTTAATTTAATTTATTAAACCAAATAACATGACACGGAAAAGAAAACAAAAATATAAATCATCAAAAAGTAAATACCATGCAAAAATTATATATGAAGCCAGCGACAGACGATAAAATAATTTTTAACTTAATTTCTAGAAATTATTATTCGCTCATTTAAACTCTGAGTTGACGTATTAATGTGAAAAATGCCAGACAATTGCAGTTTATAATACAAAATAAAAGCAGTTTATTTACAAGATAATCTATCTTCTTAGAATGAAAAAGAAGTGTGGCAAAAATTACATTCTAACATGATGAAAGGTAACTTCTTTTTTAAATCATTGACCTTAAAAGTTATTAAATTCATGAATAGTTAAATTAATAGAACTTTTGAATTTTGAGGTTTTATTTATTTATTATTCACTTTCGCTACCGTTATAAGGTTATTATTTTATGTGTTGCGAAACGATATTTTAATTAATGAAGTCCACTAAAGTTCATGTATCTTAATATTAAAATAAGTTTTCAAACTCTGAAATGTCAACATCAGAAAAGATAAAATTGTAGATAAAAGAATTTTGTTTAAGTTATGCCTTAAAAAAGATTCTCAAGTTTGCAAAATATTATAGATATATATTGTGAATAAATGCTTTCTTTTTATAAGCTACGATATTATATTAATCCAGTTCTGACACTTTGAGTAAAAACGCATAAAAAAATTTGTCTAAACATTAAAAGGTATGAAAAACTTATATAAGTATTGATTCAATGTATTAATGATTATGTCATTTTCAGGCTCACCTACATTATGAAAATTGTATCGAAAATTTAGACGTTACGAAATATTTGCGAATAGCTTTCTTTAAAATTACATAATAGATTAAATACAGTAGATTAAATACTTTGATTATCCCAGCTTCGATTAATCTAGGTTTTTGTTAACCAAGGCGATTATTTTATGAATATCTAATAATGTATATGTATATATGTGTGTCAGAATCACAGCCTGCGAAGAATAATGAGAAAAACATCCATTCCAGGGATTAAAATTTTAATCGAACAGCCGTTTCTACCTTAGCCATTTTATTTTCAATACGAGACACAATCCGACAGCACGTAAAAAGTCTACAAGATTTACCTGTTCTCGCATGGAATTTGGCGCTCTCTGCTCTTATATAATGCTGTTTTCTAGCCAAAAATTTTTGTACTTTCCAACTGGATTATTGAATGAATTCCAAAATACATTTTATATACAATTTTTGTATAAAAGCTAATGAAATCAGAAAGGAAATGGCGACAGATAGAAATAAAATCTCTGAAATACAACAGATTTCAGTTTATGCATTTATTTATTTATTTATTTTTATGTTATGTAACACTAAACTGGCATTGCCCGGGTAAAGACATTTGCATGAGAGTTAATTATTTTTGAATGCAGGTGAATGGTGCAAAATTTAAAAAATATCTAATAAAACTTTATCATAACTCTACTTCATTGTACAAAATGAAAGGAAGCATTGTAATCTTGAAAAAAATTTCAGAGCCCAAATTTCCCCGAAATTATTTATTTTCCCCATCACTGACTGAATTTTCGTCTCTATGTACGCACAAGGATAATTTAAATCTGAAATTTTAAATTCTCATTTTGAACAATTTTTTCTGTCTATCGTATGCACCTCGTATAACTCGAAAAGCCATAGAAAGTCAAAATCTTGTTTTTAAGACTAAGATACCAATTTGGTTTTACACACAGAAAATGCATTTTTAAAGCAAAGCTTAAATGTTCACATCCCCTATATAATAATAGCCTAAGTTATCTGTCCGTCTGTCCTCCAATTTATGAAGCGGTTGAACCTGGAATGAATAGAGGCATCGATTCAAAGCGAATAAAGTTTATCTTCTCCTAAACTATCGATCCGATTCTAAAATAAATTGGTATAAATAGGCTTCATATCACAGCAAACAATACTGTCGTCTTTAAAACGTTCGAAATCCAACCCTTCCCCTCCTTTTCGAGAGTTTAATGCCATTATTTCGAGCCCTATTTTCTCCGGTTAAGAGCAGGAGATTCAATTTATCCATTTATCACTTAATAAATAGGTAAAATTAACAATTTTTTATAGCATTGTGACGTCATTCCTTTAAACATCTCATTTAATTATTTCGTATTTTAAACTATTTAAATATCGTCTACACTATTTTAATATCTTTTATCTCTGAACTTAGATATGACTTAAATAATTTTCTTTTATATATAGCTTCAATAATACATTAGGTACATATGTAATAATTTTAAATTGAATCATCGATTATTTTTTGATGCAATGAAAATTTTATCACCGGTATTAACAATAAATTCTTTTCATATAACTCTAGGAGTCTATTTCACGGACTCATAAGTATCTAATTTTTAATTTATATATCTTAGAAAATTAAGAAGTTTTTTCTTTTGTGTGTTTGTTTATTACACATAACCACACGGTTTGACTCAATGAATTCAATGTGACACTAAACTGCATTCACAGGATCGTGAGACTCTAGAGGAGTATGTTTTTTAACAATTTTTTAACAATTCTGGAATATTAAAAATTTTACTAATCCCGTCATATGATGGGCTATATGCTAGTTCTTTATGTTTTTGCAGTGGAATATATATATATATATATATATATATATATATACACTAGCATATAGCCCATCATATGACGGAATCGGTAAAATTTTTAATTTTCCAGAATATTAAAGTACTCTATGAGGCAGGTAAAAAAAAGGGTTTTTATTTTAGCTGAGAATTATCTGGTACAAGCTCCATAATTTGTTTATCTTCATACTCCTCTAAAGTCACCCGATACTGTGAATGCAGTTTAGAATCACGTTGAATTCATTTAGAAAGATAATTCAAAGTTTTCTTGTTGGAACGAACGTACGGGGAATCATTTCCCCTTTTATATTTAATAAATGTTGTTCCATTATACAATTATGTTGACTAAAATTTATTAGTTTTAAACTTTACTCGCTTTGAATTTTGCTAACCCTAACTCATCAAGATTCCAATATGGATGCCTCTATCCATTCCAGGTCTTTTTGACCACCGCGGAATGTAATTGGTTACAAGATGTGGGTTCGGGGAAAATCTTTCGAAGTTTGCCGAAGTTCAACAACGATACTCGGAAAGCGATGTCAAATAGCGAGGGGTACAGTTAAATCCCAAACAGCCAGCGAGCTAGAGCAGTGATACAGCGTTCAGCGATGGGGCTGTTTGAATGCCCCCGACAGATCGACGTACATTGATTGAATCAAAGAAATCTTTGAGATGGAAAATCCCGATTACAAGTCATTCCGGTTCACTGCTGAAAGACTGTACTCCAAACATAAGATACAAAAGAAATTGAATTAAACATGCTCCATCCCCAACTACTGTATGGAGAAGCATTTCCCATTTTATATCCCCTATATAATAATAGCCTAAGTTGTCTGTCCGCGAATTTATGAAGCGGTTGTACCTGGAATAGATAAAGGCATCCATATTGGATTTTTTATGAGTTAGGGTTAGCAAAATTCAAAGTGAGTTCGAAATCCACCTCATCCCTACTTTTCGAGCATTTAATGCTATTGTTTCAAGCCTTATTATACCTCTTATTTTATACTAAATTCATTATTGATAGGATGGCGAGAGTGGAGAGCAATATTTAAATTTCTGGACTGTTTCTACTTGACCCTTATATATTCTAACCATTTTCTTTACCACGTGTTAGCTGGCACATGGGGTAGAGTGTCTGCCCAATTGATCGTCGTACTTCTCGGGTTGATGGTTCTGCCCCCGACGTAGCCAAATTTTCCTAAATGTCTAATTAATTTAATAATTTCTGCTTTTTCTTTTGAATTCTTATTCCTAAAGTTGTTTTATTATTTTTAAAATAAATTTTTACATTTTTCAAATTTTTATGATTTTTATTTTATTAAATTCACGGTATTACCATTATTATATCAAGCCCCATTTTAAGAGCAGGCGATTAAATGTATCAGTTTATCACATAATAAATAGGTAAAAATAACAATTTTTTTCTAGCATTATGACGTCATTCCTTTAACCGTCTCATTGAATCCTTTATTTTAGATTATTTAAATATCTTCTGCATTTTTTTCCATATGTTTTATTACTAAACTTAGATATTACGTAAATAATTTTCTTAAGGTAATATTTTGTTGCAAAATAATTTTCAGCCAAAAAACAAACCATTTTTTTTTACCTGCCTCATAGGATACTTTACAATTCTGGAAAATGAAAAATTTTACTGATCCCATCATATCACGGGTTGAATGCTAGTTTAATAAATATTGTTCTATTTTACAATGATGCTGACTAAAAGTTATTCCGTTTAAACTCTACTCTCTTTGAATTTTGCTAACCTTAACTCATCAAGAATCCGATATGGGTGCTTCTATCTATTCCAGGTCCAACCGCATTATCAATTCGAGGACAAACGGACAGTTAACTTAGGCTATTATTATATAGAAGATTGCCAAAGCAATGTTCTTTCCTGGCAGGGTGCCAAGATATTTTTCACTCGCAAAATAATCGTCACATGACAATTTACCACAATATTGAACTTTTATTTCTAATACGACTGGAAATATATCCCCTATATAATAATAGCCTAAGTTACTCTAAGTCTGTTCTCGATTTTATGAAGCGGTTGGACCTGGAAGGGATAAGGGCATCTACAGTTAACAAAATTCAAAGAGAGTCATGTTTATCTTCTCCTAAACTATCCATCTGATTTTAAAATAAGTTGGTATAAATGTGCTTCATATCACAGCGAAAAATACTGTTGTCATTTAAACGTTCGAAATCCATCCCTTCCCCCATTTTCCGAGCTTTTAACACCATTATTTCAACTCCTATTTTTCCCGGTTAAGAGCAGGCGATAAAAATTTAACCATTTATCCCAAAATAAATAGATAAAAACAACATTTATTTCTAACATTATGACGTCATTCCTTTAACCATCTCATTGAATCATTTCTTGTTTTAAATTATTTAAATTATGCCTTATTTTCATACGTTTTATCATTGAACTTAGATAATACGTAATTAATTTTCTTTTATACTTGGCTTAAATAATAGATTAACTACATATGTGATAATTTTAAATTGAATCATCGATTATTTTTTGTTCCAAGATAATTCTCAAACCAAAAACAAACCATTTTTTACCTGCCTCATAAGGTACTTTACAATTTTGAAAAGTTAGAAATTTATTGATCCCGTCATATGACGGTCTATATGCTAGTAGAGATATATTTATGCCAAACACGACTGTGAGGCTGGTATTCGCTTAGCACCACCGGATGAACACGTGTCACTTGAATAACGCTACGGACGCTAGAACGTTGCCCTCGACGGGTCCTCCTATTTTAGAAGAAGATGCAAAGCAAAAGACCCTCCAGGCTTGGCCTACCGCCTCTACAGAGATCGTTTGAGAGCTTAGAAGATATTGCGGCCACGAGAAATTTTAAGTGTTCCAGCCGTCATTACTGAACACGGAGGATCTTTGGCTGTCTTGATCCTCGAACTCGCAACCTTCCTGTTTAACGTCTATGATGCAGTGCCGATAGTGTACTTCAGGAAAAACAGATCGATAGATTATATTCATTTAATCTTATATTATTTACAGGAACTAATGCAACCTATTAGAACAGCGAACAGCATCGCTCACATTCCCATTACCACGTGGAATGATCTTACACGTTGCCAGATGCAACAGATACATTTTACATTTCAATAAATGAGTGGCTTGATGCTAGCACCGCCACACCTGTTCCTGTTTAAACGACTTAATAAAAACGTAAGTCATTTTTACTGTCTGTTGGCGCCGAAGCTCAGTACCAAAAACGAAAGTCAAAAAACATAACTAGCAAATGAACGAGACTGCATCTTAATCATATTTATTGCGAGACAAACTAAAGCCAATACTTCAACGATAAGATGTATAATTAAATTCCAATGGTGGAGTTTTCACAATTGCAGGTTCGAATCCCCATAGGAACGAACGTCTGCTCTAGGCGACGACCAACGAGCACCATTTGGCGACAATTCTCGCGAGATGGCGTTCATGAAATATAAACAAGAGCTTGAAACTCAACTGGAACACTGCCCATAACTGTAAATTTATTTTTATAGTCAGTACCTTCAAGAAGATTAACGATATCCGTAAAATGTTTTACTTTCCTGATATTATTTGGTGGTTTAGTTTTAGTGATAAGAATTTTATAAGAGTCAATATTAATTTCAGTAGTAAAAGAATTTTCTCCCGCTGCCATATTTTAAGTTGATTAAATTAAGTCGGTAGAAGAGTGTCCGCCATCTTGGATGAGTACATGGTCGGATTCGAATTTATAGGGAGAATTGTTTCGAGTGGATCGGGACAGCCAATTTCGGAGCTACACTGACGCCATCTATTAACCAAAAACCTATTTAAGTAATCGGACCAAGCAGGCTATGGCTAACCCCTCGATATTAGTGGATCGGGACAGCCAATTTTGGTGCTACAGTTTCAGAGAAAATAACTTGATTCATTGGCGCCATCTATTCACTAATATAGTAACTAAACCTATTTAAGTAATCGTGAGCTCGTGTCGAGGATTCTTAATACAGCGTGTTAAACATACCAGGTGAATCAAATGTGGATAGCGGAGGTTTAAGCTGCACAATTTGTGACAAAAACTTATAGTTTTCTATCAAAGAATATTCAAGAAGAATTTTTTTACTGTTTACTAATTAAAATAATTATTCAATATTGCTGTATACTTTTGAGAGGAATAGTAAAATTTAAACTTATGAATATTCTTCTATAGAAAAATGTAAAATTCTAAATTATTATATTGAATAACATTTTTTCAGAGCAATGTTTTTATCTTTAAAAATCAGGCTGTTTAAAAATCAGCCCATTACAGACAGCTTGCGGTATAAAGTTTATAACGGCAAAAATTGATTTTAAAATAATAAAAGAAATAAAAATATAAAAAAATTGACAGTCAAAAATAAAAATCAATTTTAAAAAAGTTGTGAAAATTGTAAAAAAATATTAGAAATGAATATAAGAATTAAAATATTAAAATATAAAAATAATAATAAATATTAAGATTAATAAATTTATTAAAAATACTAGCACTTCTCAAGCTCATTTCTTAGCAAAAACTAATTTTATAAACGTGAATAGACAAAAACAAACAAAAATAAAAATTTAAAATTTATAACTCAAGTAACAAAAAATAAAAAGGAGAAAATAGAAAATTGGCTAAAAATATTGTCAAAAATGTAAATAAAATAATAAAAAAACTGCCCAATTGAGTAGTTTTAGTTAATATATTAGTGAATAGATGGCGCTAGTGAGCCAAGCAATTTTCTTCCGGAAGTGTAGCATCAAAATTGGCTGCCCTGATTCATTTGTGGTTCTACAGTTCCAGGAGAAAATCGCTTGATTTACTGGCGCCATCTATTTACTAATTTATTAACTAAAACTATTCAAGTAATATTGTATTAGTGAATAGATGGCGGTAGTTAGCCAAGCAATTTTCTAACGGATGTGTAGCACAAAAACTGGCTGTCCCGAATCATTTGTGGTTCTACAGTTCCAATATTAACTAAAACTATTCAAGTAATATTGTATGATCTAGGGCATTTCTTGTATTTTTTTTTATTTAATTTTTAACAATATTTTAATTTAACACTCTACTTTCTCATTTTTATTTATTTATTTATTTATTTTTTGCTGGAATTTTAAATTTTTTATTTTTATTTTTGTTAGTTTTTGTCGTTTTAAGTTTATAAAATTAAATTTTGCCAAGAGATGAGCTTCAGAAGTGCTTACATCCCTTCTAATATTTTATTTACATTTTTGACAATTTTTAAAATTAATTTTTATTTTTACTTTCAATTTTTTTATTATCATCTTTTTTTTCATTTTAAGTTTTTAAAATTAATTTTTGCCATTATAAACTTTATACCTCAGGCTGTCTATATAATGGGCAGTAAACAGCCTGATTTTTAAAGATAAAAACATTGTTCTGCAAAAAATGTTATTCAGTATAATAATATAGAAACTTGCATTTTTCTATCATCTTTTAAAAATATGCAATCACAATGCATTATTCAAGCAATGAGGAATTTGCACATGTGGGGGATTCGAACAACTTAGTATTTTTCTGATAATTCCAGACTCGTTAATTCCAAAAATGTTCTCAAAAATGTAAAAAACTGGGTTCATCCTTTTAAAAATTAATTTTAAAGTTAAACGAAAATCCCGTGACATCAAAACGTTCCGTGATTGGCTGTGACGTCATCGTTCTCGATATCCAATATTT
>CM063499.1:90986885-91129875 GCA_032207245.1 Pardosa pseudoannulata | reverse complement strand
ATATAAAATTTCAATATCCTACGGCTTATCTCTCTTCTGTCCAGTCGCATTAGTGATCTCTCAGTGACTGGTAGAAAATTAAGCTGTTGTAAAGGAGAGTGTTTTCCAACCCGTGGTACTCGAAAAATAATAACAGTGGACATAAAAAATAATTTAAGAAATAAAATAAAAAAATATTATACAGACAGAACTTTACAAGTAGAATTCAAACTGCACAATCGAATTCAATTTTGGTTAAGCGTTGATAAAGAATAGGAATAAATTTCTGAGAAAGTTCTTGAATTATTATTACCTTTTAAAAGTACGAAATTAGTAAAAAGAGATTTTTCTTCCTATATATATATATATACAGTGAACCAAAAAAACAGTTTGAATTTCAATAAAAACTGCATTTAATTTTAAAATAATTTGAAGAGGAAATTTTGAAATTTCCATAGAAAAAAAAACTTGGATATTTATTTTATCCGCACTATACACGGTACCATTAAAATTGCGAGCAGTGGAAAAAACCGGGTTTTCTGGGAATGGAATTTTGAAAATTTCCAAAACATGGGAATTTTGAAGTATTTTGAAGTCGCCAATTCACTGAGACACAATGAAAACCATCATTTTTTTCCTTCTTTGTTGTAGACCTCAAATTGTTGATATTTTCACAAGAGTTAACTACTATATGTTATGAAAAAATATTGAATAATAGGGATTAACTAACTATATTTGTCAAGGTATCATGTTTAGCATGAAAGTAGGAGTCTGTTTTTCCTTTGACAAAATATCCAATATTTTTATTATTACATAAATATTAGGCAATAATCTGTAGCGTCACAAAACCCATAAATCATTATTTTTCTTGGATAACATCTCTGTCTCTCTCTATATCTATCTATCTATCTATCTATCTATCTATCTATCTATCTATCTCTCTATCTCTCTATCTCTCTATCTATCTCTATCTCTCTATCTATCTATCTATCTACCTATCTCTCTCTCTATCTATCTATCTATCTCTATCTCTCTCTCTATCTATCTATCTATCTCTCTATCTATCTATCTATCTCTCTCTCTATCTCTCTCTCTATCTATCTATCTATCTATCTATCTCTCTATCTATCTCTCTCTCTCTCTATCTCTCTCTATCTATCTATCTCTCTATCTATCTATCTCTCTCTCTATCTATCTATCTATCTATCTCTCTATCTATCTATCTCTATCTCTCTATCTCTCTCTCTATCTCTCTATCTATCTATCTATCTATCTATCTATCTATCTATCTATCTATATATATATATATATATATATATATATATATATATATATATATATATATATATATATAATGTGTGTGTGTTTAATCGGCAAGGGAACAACTGATCCCAAATTTCACTTGAAAACTTCTTTTGAAATTGCCCCAGGCATGTTGGGCTGCCAAGAATCCCACTATTCGTCTGTTCGAAAGAAACACATCAGTTGTCGTGGCCGAACATAACTTTTATTTCATCTTCTCAAAATCGGACAAAATCCAGAGGCATCTGAACCGGACGGTGTCAGAACGCTCTCTCTAGCTACATGTGGCAACAGCAACCTTTAGCGAGAGACGACTAAATACCGTGTGTGGTTTAGTGTCGTGGGAAAAAAATGCTGAGGTGACTGTTAATTGCTTAGAGAGAGTAACCTTTAATTAGAGACATCTGCCAAAGTGTGGCATTTCAGAAGAGTATTATTGCTGATAATTACAGATTTTCCTGGGAGAGTTATAACTTCCTAATTAAAATAACAGCCCTATCGGTTTTTTGCTTTGAGAATCAAAGAATTTCCGGGTTCGGCTAAATGAATGAAAACTCTTTCAAATTGGATGGCTGGGAAATATGGTTAATGTCAAGAGAAGAAATTAACATTTAAAATAATGAATGGGGAAAAGAGATAATTTTGGATTGACTTTAGGGCTTAGATATTGATATTATTACACATATATATATAATGTGTGCATGTGTGTAGGAAGTGGACACAAAATGCAACAGTGTCATTTGATGACACACTTAAATGATATATACATTACAAAATATAATAAACTGTTATTTTAAATTTAAAGATATTTATTTTTATATTATAAAAGGAGGAGAAAATGTTTAACATAAAGCAATTTACATAATAAATAATGATAAAAAATGTTATATTAGCAATTAAAATGGAAGCAACCAGTTATGTGTTTGATAAGACTAACAGGGTAATTAATTACGTAAGTACTATAATAAAATCATTTAAATACTCATTGCTATTATTTTTTTATATATATATATTGCCAAAAGTAAAACAAAAAAAATCTCTTAGAAATAATATGCTAGTTCTTATATAGCCACTGTTGAAAAAATAAATGTAAACATTGTTAAAATAATTTATTACCAAAGTTCCAAAAATTCCGGGTTTATTCCCACCTCATCAAAATTCCGGGTTTTTTTTACATCTCTAGGTACCATGGACAAAATGGTACAGTCGAACTTCGATAACTCGACTTCCTATAAGTCGAATAATCCGCTAACTCGAACTGTTAATCAAGTCCCGAATAATTTCTATACATTTACTTAAAAAAACTGTTTCGATAACTCGAAGTGAACATTTTCTAAGTCGAAGTTTTCGGGATAGATTTCCCCGGTAAAAAAACACAATTCTGTTCAAAACTTCGAAAGCCAATCCTCTCGTGACCTTCGAGAACCTACGTTCCCGTAGGTCAAGAGCAAGCACAGGACGCTATTCACATCTTACAACAATACCTGGAGACCACCGAAGGTACAGACAACACCCTATTTAACTGTATTCAAAAATTAAGTGACTTTGTGAATGCTAGCAACCTTAAAAATAACTGTTTTTCAAATGAGATTTGCATGGTATGCGAACTAATTAATATGTAATGAGGTCAAATTTCTTGAGTTTTAATAAGACTTTTGAACCCATTCTTCTCTTGTTGTTTACATAGGCTATTAAAAAATTGAAATGCGTACGACTATAGTATTATAGGACATATCAAACTATTTCAACCATGTCGACCCATCTTATGTGCCAGTTGAGACGAATGGTAGGTAACTTCGATAACTCGAACTTCGGATAAGTCGAATATTTTTGGGGGTCCCCTGGGACTTCGAGTTATCGAAGTTCGACCGTATATTTAAATATTCTAAAACAAAATTTAACAGGCACAGCTGTAAAATTGAATCTAAATAGAAACTTCTCTTTTGTCCAACACAATGATCCCAAGCACATAAGGCTCGGATTGTAAAGAAATGATTATTATATATTGTACAAAAAGTACTGCCCCATCTTCCACAAAGTCCATATTTGAGCCCTATAGAACTTTTATGGGCGGTTATGGAAAAAAAATTGCGATAGAGGAAAATAAAAAATAAAAATGAACTAAAAAGTGTTCTTCAAACTATATGGGACAGTGTACCAAGAAAAGTGCGTCCTTTCGATAAACAAAGGACTATAAGCTGTTATAGCAACCAAAGAATATCACACGAAGTATTAAATGTTTCTGTTTAATATTTAAAAGTTACTTTTTGTTACCTTGGATAAACATCCAACTTTTTTTTTTGGTTGTCAAAAGTGAGATCATCATAATGTTTTTTAAATTTATAATTTATGTTTATTTGCTAATGAAATTAAAACAAGTTGTGTGATTTATTTTTGGAATTGTATTTTTCGGAGTTTTATTATAGTTCATGAGCATAATGTAATGCAAAATTATTAAACGATAAAATCCTGTAATCTTACTGTCCAACTGTATATATATATACTAGCTGCTTCGCACTCAGCCTTCGGTCTGGGTTATATATGTTTCCCCAAAGAAGTTTTAGAAGCACTATTAAAAATAAATGTATTAATAAAAATGTTGAACAAATCTCGCATGCTGCATATTCTTGATGAATAAGATAGTTTATTAACAACATGCAAACCCTGCTATACATTTGTACATTCGTTTTATTGTTCTGCAGCGACAGTATAACGAGGCTAAATTCCAAGACTTTCTCTACTACATAGGTCAAACCTTTTTTATGTTATGGATATATATGCTTTCAGTGTATTTAGTGTAAACATTTCTTTGAAATAGATTTTTATTCCTTAAATTTCGTGTTTTATAAATATTTTCTTCACGTGCTTAAAATACAAAGGAATTTTTTTTGCTCCATAATTAATATTACGCTTCATTTTTTCGGTGTATAGAACATAGGTTTCTTTTTTGATGTACTGGAGAACCAATAATGGTGAAAATGGAGTTTTAGTCATTAATAAAGAATTCAATTTTTTTTCTCTATCACATAGGCTTAACTTGCATAAGATATTAGATAATTTTGTTATACAACAATTCAATTACTTAAGTGAAATTCTTTCCCGTACATAAGTACATCGTTTGTCTAATACTATTTGGGACATTGGTGTTTTTTGCATAAAAATGAAGTTTTAAATAACGTTAAATCGCAATATAACAAATTATTTTAAAATGTAATCAAAAAATCCTTTAGAATACCTGAAAAATAATACATTTAGTTGTAATAAACTTCCAATTATTCACTTACTTTCTATTTTATTATTGTCAATCAAGCTTGGAATTTCTTTACTTACGAACCCCACTGGCGATATTTTGTAGTGGAGAACATTTTTGTTACCTGGCCATACAACTGAGTTTGTCCCAAGAACAGGGAACCCCCTCCAACTTGATATTAAATATGAAACTGAACAAACATATACATGTATGTTACAGTGTGTTTATAATCCGGCATGACGTTTAGGCATGTTCGGATGTAATTTATAAGACTCACCAAGGAGTTATCCGAATAGGGCCATCATCAGTAGATGCGATGCAGACGTACAGAAAAGCAAATGATTACAATTTTAGAAAAATTGGAGGACTTATTCAAGTGATAGAGCTTAACAAAGCGAAAAACTCACTAACGCGCTTGTCCATCACTGGTCTTTATGCAAGCAGTTATTTGATTTGGCACTGACTCATAGAGATAGCAGATGTTCTCCTGGGAAATGTGCCAAATTCTATCCAACATGCGTTAGATCCTGAGCTGGTTGAAGAACCCTGCCCATAATGCTCCAAACGTGCTCAAAAGAAAAAAGAGAGATCCGCGAAACTTCTGGTCGAGGTAGCATTAGGCAAGCACGAAGACAAGAAACATGTGAAGTGTGGGGCCAGGCATTATCTTGCTGAAATGTATACGTTTCATGCTCATGATGGCGTGACATGAGGGCCAACACAACGGGGCTTAGAACTTCGACGTACCACTGTGCCGTAAGGGTGCCACGAATGAAAACCAAAGGGGTCCTAATATGAAATGGCACCCCAGCCCATGACTCCTGGTTGTCGGCCTGTATGTCGGAAGACAATCAGGTTGGTATTCCATCGATATCGGGGGCGTCTCCAGACACGTCTTCGCCGGTCGTCGGGGCTCATTTCAAAGTGGGACACATCACTGAAGACTATTCTACACCAGTCAGTGACATTCCAGTTAGAATAACCCGACAATCACTGCAAACGGGCTTGTCGCTGTATAGACGTCAATGGCAGTCGGCGCAAGGGGCGCCATGAACTCTGCTCTCTTTCTGTGAGCCGACTATGAATGGTCCTAGCACTAGTTGCACGTGCAATCGATGACAATGATGAATCTGGGGATGCGAGTGCAGCTCTGACGATTGCTCGGTCCTCACGTTTCTCTAAGCCGACCGCTTCCTTCTTGATGCTGTGTTCGGCCATGTTTCACGCATTCCTACCAACATCGTAGTGGCCCGAACGCCGAGCGATTCACCGATTAGACCAACCGACTTTTTGGATCCAAACTACACGTTCTCTTTCAAATGCTCACATATGCACATATCGTTCGCGCAGCGGTATGCGAAGCATAGTTACTGTTGATGGGTAGGCAATTATCATGAGACAGTATAGTCTTTTTAACAAATTTATTTTTAAATTATAATAAATAAACAATATTTACAAGCAAAAATAAGTCGACCGTTCCACACACTTCGGTACGACATACACACGTATATATACAGTAAACTTAACGAAGCAGCAGTTTCCATTGGTTAATCGAAAGTAGTAATTTGCATATCGATAATGTTTCTGCCAACCTAAATTAGCTAACAGTTACTGTCTCCGAGTACATGGAATGAAATTCGCAACAAAGAAAAAATTTATGTCCTGGGGTCGCAGTTTATCCACTTAAACTTCTTGTCAGTTGCGCATATAAGATGCCCTGCAGCGATACACATTCATTCATTGGCCGCCAAACATTAAAATTTTGCATTTTCCGTCGAAACATGTACGCATATTAATACGTGTCCAATTTGGATCGGTTTTTTTTTTTTCGTCTAAGAGTGTGCAAATAAATACAATAATAATTTTTATCAAAATACAACATTTTTACAAAGTGGTACACGATTTAGCATGATATACAACCAAGCGGTACGTGAGCCAAAAAAGATTGGGAAACGCCGGTCTAGGAAATATGCATTTGAATTAGAAATAGCGATGGCTTAGCGATCAGCGATGGAAAAAGTGTCGTTTGAATAAAACCGTATACATTATTTTTACTTTTTAGATATGGCAGCAATTTCATGAAGGCGCGGTCTGCGTTGCTCGTAGAAACGAAATCAAACATATAAGTTTTGCATTGTGACATTGTTTACGTGTTAATTTTTAATATTCACTCTACTATTTTGGACTTATTTGTCAAAGGCCATATGGGTAGAATGCGTTCATGATAGTTATATAAAAAAGTGTAAACTACTTCAATTTTTATCTCAAAAGTTTGATGATAAAATAGCAGTCAAATACGGTGGAAATCATGCATCGTTTCTTTTTGTTTTTAGTTTGTTATGGTAAGATTTTACAAAAAAAATTTCAATATTTCAAATTCGCATGTTTGTTTCTGTATATCACATTGCTAAATTAAATATACACATAAAAGACAAGAGTAAAGGCACGGATTATGAATGTAGTGTTCGGTTATTGAACCTAATATAAAACTTTATCACATTCTTATCAGGAACTACGTAATTTACTAGGGAATTGTTGTTCCTCCGCGTATTCAGTGATTGTGGGTTTGATGTTAATCTCGGCAGTCTCATTTGTTTCTGCCAGTTTTTAAATATAGTCCCAAAACCAGATACATGAATAGATGTAGCCTTTTAAAATATTTTTTTAAAGTGAAAAGTTAACATTTTAGTTCCAGGGTAATGCCGTTTATATTCATGTAAACTTGTCATCACATTCAGTGGTACTGTAGTATTAGTAACTAAACAGATTTAATTCAGTTTACCATCTATGTTTTCTTAAGCTTTAAAAAACTGGTAAATTCCAAGTTCCGGGTACCCTACCGCCATGTTTTTGGCCATATTTTTGTACAAGTGATCGCCAAATTGTAACCAAGTGATGTTTACAATTTGTGTATTAAGTTTATACCCAATTTCAAAGCATATTGTGAACAAAAAAAAAGGTTTGAAATTTTGTTAAGATGAATAGAAATTTGAGTTTTTAATGTATTTAAAGGCGCTTTTGTACTGTTTGTTGAACTAAACAGTGCGGAATTTTTGCAATAAGTGCAAATTAAGCAAAATATAAGCAGTAGTTGGTTATATTTAGGCAATTATGCTTATAAAATATTTAGTTATATTTATAAAATACGGTTGCTATTTAATGAAATTATTTTAAAACTATCAAAAGATTAAAAAGTAATAAAGTACGGTACAAATTACTTCTAGAAATTAATAACTTAAAATGGAAATATAAGAACAGAGTAAATGTTTTAAATAAATAATAAATTTTAGCTTAAAATTCTGAAGAAAGTAAGGGAGTGAAAAGATTTTTCTTATCTAAATAAGGTAAAGCTCCCCTTGATCTTCCATAACAATAACGGTAGATGGTCGTTATAAAATTACTTTTATTACTTAGCGTATCATTTTTAACAATGTAATACATTATAAAATAATATAGTTTAAAAATATTTCTTTTTCATTTTGTATTAAATTAAGACACAATTTTGAATAAAGTTTAAAAAGCAGTAAATAAAAAAATATAAATGTGAAATATAACATCACTTGTTACCCTTTGAAAATTAAGCATAAAATATAAAATAAATAAAGTGCTAACCTAATTTAAGTATCCTGAGTTGTTGGTGGATATACACGTTTGATCTGATTTAAAAAATCCGGAAAAGCATCTTGTGGATTTGCTTTCATTTTCCTCCACATAAATTCACAAAGGTAAGAATCAAATTGATTTTCACACTTGCAAAGTGTGCGGAAGGATCTCTTAATTGAGCTCCACAAGCCCTCAGTTGTATTGGTGTGAGCTCCAGTATTAAATTTAAAAAACGAAAAAAAAATACCACAAGAGCTTAGGCAAAATGGGCAAAACAGCCGAAATGGACAAAAACTTGAAATGGACGCTAAAAAATCAAAAATTCAGTGGTCTTGGAGTATTGTTAGTTACAGGAACCAATAAGGGTCAGATATTCAAATCACGTGGCATTTCCCCCAATATCTTAAAATAAAGACACCTCCAACTTTTTTAGGGGATGGTGGAAGAGTCCGAAAAGAAAAGCAAGGTTTGCCAAAAAATAGGGTTTTAGATTTGGCAATATCTCCCACATTTGGCGTCCCCACTGAACTGGGTTCCGGGGGGCCTGTAAACTTGAAAACGGATTTGTTGTTAGAATGATTATCAGGAAGTAGGCGATAAATGAGTATTTTCAAGAATAACAGTTAACTAATTTTGAGAGAAATTTATTTTAAAACATGGATTCATATTGTTTTGTTTATAATCAAAAATATTCCAGATTTAAATCTAATTTAACTCTATTTATTAAATTGCTTTTATCATGGAACAAATTAACTCAAAAATAGCATATAGGTAGGAAAAAAATTGAACTCCTAATTATAAATTTTAAAGTTTTTATGCATTTACGATATTTGTCTTCTAATAAAAAAATATTAAAGATACCAGTAAGTTATCAGTTGTATGACGAGCTAAAAGTTTTTAGATATCCTTTGCTTTTATTGATTTGGTTGGCTTAGAGTAAGTACTATGGTATATTTTATTGCAACACGAGGGACCAAGACCGACTGTTTAAAGCCAATTCCAAACAGCTATGAACATCCATGCTACAGTGGGATTCGAACCCACAAACTCCAGTACCCTTACTATTCGTCTTGCTTTTATTGAAGATATATAAAAATGCTTCCATCATTCTTGATTTTGTTCGAACTTATAAATGTTTTAGAATATTTAACTTTATTGGAGTTACCTTTTACATTTTTGTTCTTTACCTAAAAGATTTCCTCTTCATTTCTAGTTGGGATGTTTGCAGTTTGTTCAACATCAAGAATTCCAGGTTTATTTTATCAGCACACATCAGGAGATTTACAGTTAGTATAAGTTATTTTAAGTCATATATTACAGCCATGAAAATACTCTAATTTGCGGCTTTTGTTTCTTTTTAGCGTGAAGAAAAGCAGAGGATCAGGAACAGGTAAATTTCTATTTCTGTCATAGTTTAATTTCTGTTAACCAGTTATGGATATTACAATAGAATCTGATTATCCAAGCTAATTAGGACTGCCGGCACCTAAGATATTGATCAGAAATCTCAATTAGGAAAAACTGTATTTTATTCTTAGTGAAATTTTTTTAACTACATTTATTAGGTTGGGGAAAAAGAAATCCATTATTTTTCCGTGAAATTAATGACTTTATTTAACATGTTTTGAATTGTCCGATTTGGGTCAAATAGGCACCGTTTTGTTGTATAATTTGTTACCATTTTAAAGGTAGCTTCATTATACCTCTCTCATAGAAGTCTTGGTACTTATTGTCGAAAAACTCTAGTAATCAATTTTCACAATCTTCTCTTGATTATCACTCGTCTTCGTGTGGGTCACTGCTGACTCACACATGCACATCTGTTGCTTGGTGAGGCACATCCACAGTGTGCGTATTGTAAGACTCCTTATACAGTCGCACATATCTTAACTTCTTGTATATGTTTTAAATCTCTGTACATAAAATTCTTTGGAAATTCATCACCTAATCTTAATTCAATCATTGGAAAAATCCCGCATCCAGGATTATTTCCTTTTCTTCGCTGTACTGGCTTGTACTTTAAAATCTGATTTTTTTTTCTAATTTTTTTAATAAATTTCATTGTTGTATTGTTCCTTTTTAAATTTCTGATTTTCTGTTTTACATTTTAATTAATTTACATTAAAAATTAATTTTTAAAAAATTAGTTTTTAATCAAACTTTGCTGATTATCGTGTTGTTTTATTTGTCTTTCTAAATTTTCTACTTATGTATTTGTTTTTGAATGTTTTTCTTTGGTTTTGGGCATCTTTCATTTTTACGGTTTCATCAAAATTTTTTCAAAATTGTGTTGTTCTTTTGGGTTTTTCGTCTTGTTTGGCGCAGTTTGTCCCTTGAGGAATTAGCGCCACTGAATTTCAAACAACCAACCATCTAGTAATCAATTTTCACAATCTTCTCTTGATCCCAATTTCTTATCACTCAGGAAGTTTTGCAATGCGAGAAAAAGGTGGTAATTGCTTGGTGCCAGGTCCGGACTATATGGTGGATGCATTAAAACTTCCCAACCAAGCTCCCTGAGGTTCTGTCGAGTCACTACAGACGTGTGTGGCCTGACGTTGTCCTGATGGAACACAACACCTCATCTGTTGGTCAATTCTGGCCATTTCTGGTCAATCGCTAGCTTCATACGGTCCAGTTGTTGACAGTAGAGATCTGAATTTAGTGTTTGTCGGTACAGAAGCAACTCATAATAAATTATTCCTTTCCTATCCCACCAAATATACAGTAGAACCTTCCTGGCCGTTAGTCCTGGTTTGGCCACCGTTTGAGCTGCTTCACCGCGCTTTGACCACGATCGTTTTTGCAGAATACTGTCGCATTTGACCCATTTCTCATCCCCAGTCACCATCCATTTAAGAAATGGGTCGATTTCATTCCCTTTGGCCAATCATTTGGTCATCATTCAACTAAGTGCTACTTTGATAGTTTTTATGTAAGGAGAAAGAAAGCACCACTCAAATTGTTAATTTATTTTATATTCTAGCATATAGCCCGTCATATGACAAAATCAGTAAAATTTTTAATTTTTCCTGAATTGTAAAGTACCCTATGAGGCAGGTAAAGAAATGGTTTGCTTTCTGGCTGAGAATTATTTTGCAACAAAATATTACCTTAAGAAAATTATTTACGTAATATCTAAGTTTAGTGATAAAACGTATGAAAATAACGCAGAAGATATTTAAATAATCTAAAATAAATGATTAAATGAGATGGTTAAAGGAATGACGTCATAATGCTAGAAAAAAAATTGTTATTTTTACTTATTTATTATGTGATTAATTGATACATTGAATCGCCTGCTCTTAAAATGGGACTTGATATAATAATGGTAATACTTGAATTTAATAAAATAAAAATAATAAAAATTTGAAAAATAGTAAAAATTTATTTTAAAAATAATAAAATAACTTTAGAAATAAGAATTCAAAAGAAATTATTAAATTAGACAATTAGAAAAATTTGGCTACGTCGGGGAGAGAACCAGCAACTCGAGAAGTACGACGATCGAATGGGCAGACACTCTACTGCATGTGCCAGCTTACACGGGGTGAAGGAAATGGTTAGAATATATAAGGGTGAAGTAAAAACAGTCAAGAAATTCAAATATTACGTTCCGTCCTTGCCATCCTATCAATAATGAATTTAGTATAGAATAAGAGGGAGTAAAAGGCTTGAAATAATAACATTAAACGGTAGAAAAGGGGGGATGAGGTGGATTTCGAACTCGATTTGAATTTTGCTAACCCTAACTCATAAAATTACAATATGGATGCCTGTATCCATTCCAGGTAAAACCACTTCATAAATTCGCGGACAGACAACTTAGGCAATTATTATATAGGGGATATGTCAAATAAAACTAACTTAAAACATGTGTTTAGAATATTTAATTAAAAATAAATATTAAATCCATTAACCCTCTGGCTGCTCATCCCACAATTTCCATGGGTGTGTAAATTTATTCCTTTATTGAGGAACAAATCACGCTTTTTCACTGTCTAACCAGTGGAATAAATTATATACAGTATTAAATGTCTAATTATGTAATAAATAGAATTATATAAATAGAAATATGGTTTGTATTAGATGATAGAATTGTAGTTATAATATGTAATGCATAGAAATTAGCTGTAATTCAATTGAAATTTATTTTTAAAAATTTTGGGGGATAACATCTGAAATTGTTTTTTCTGACAGCTTAGTTTCTCATAATAAAAAGCTATATAATCTTTTCTAGAAAGAAAAAGGAATATTTCAATTTTCCAATGTATATAGATTTAAAATATGCAAAAAATTCAGAAGTTTAAACTTTTGTGGTCTCCAAATTGAACATTCAAAGGGTTAAAATCAAAATTTACCAAGTGTGTAAATAATAAAAATATTTAACAAAAACTCTACTACAGCACTTTTAGAGTTTATTGTTCTACGGATTCTATCATAGAACAGTGTGGCTTAAATAATTATGATCCATACAAGTACAATCTTAAATTATACTAATGAAACTATTATACATTTATTTTCTGTTTAAAAAGAATAAATATCTTTTATTTCATTGCAGGTTTGATTTCATTTGGATATGCACTTGTCGTTCTTTTGGCATTGGCTTTATTCCTTCTGTTGATGGGTATTATTCTCTGTTATAAAAGTGATAAAAGCAGCAGCAAAAAGGAGGAAAAAACTATATTCTTAACAAGATTCTGAAATAAAGTAACTGTTTTTGTTTTTTCACTAGGGAAAGGCAACCTTGACATCTATGTTTATCAGATATTGGCAGATATATTTCATTTGTTACACAGAGAATGTATCAATGGAATCCAGTATGCTTCTCTAATACAACTTTTGTCCTCGGACAGCCAAGTAAAGGTTGCCATTCCTTTATTAATAGTAAAATTTTTACTATTATAATAGTGGTGATAAAGAATACATCTTATTATGTTTAAATATTGCCTTTCGAAGAATTTTAGATTTATAAGAGAACCAAGTTTTGTATTTGTTGATTGTTAAATGCAATATTTATTGTAGTTTGGAACATTTTAAATATTGAAAGTTTTTGTTAAATGCAAGCTGATCTTGAATTTATATGTATAAAATGTGAGGAACTGATATGTGATATCTACGCTCTTCCTGCCGACATGTTTTTTTTCATGGCGATCTTGGCTAAAAAACCCCATTTTTGAAAATTGCCAAACAAAAATGGCGGCAGAAAATGGCGCTTTCTGAAAGATTACCAAGAAAAAAACATGGACGCCACCACATGGCTTTTAAGAAACCATTATTAAAATGGCGGCAGAAATGGCATTTTCTGAAAGATTAAAATAAAATTTTTTATTTTTGAGGGGGGGAACACCCTCTACATATTGTTTCAACAAATATAAAAAAACATACACACATTTGGAGAAACATTAAAAAAAAAGAAATTAATTACCAAATATATTAAATTTTTTATTTCTGAGGGGGAACCCCCCCCATAATGTTACAACAATTATAAAAAAAAAAAAAAAACATACACACATTTTAAAACACACTAGAAATTATGAAACAATTACCTTCTTTCTAAGCCATAATGCACAAAATGCCTAAAAAGATTTAAAAAAAAATGGTACAACCTGATCACGCATGTACTCCAACCAGACAGTAACACAAAAGAATTCTCTAGAGGAGAAATAATTTCCAAAAGACGCCAGTTGGTGACGTGCCATTTTAAGAAACATTAAAAAAAAAAAAAAAGAAATTAATTGAAAGAAAATAAGAGAAAAAATTAAAAGAAATTAGTTAATTCGCGTTACTCACCAGCACATAGGGTAAAGCGAAATAACTCTCTAGAGGAGAAATAATTCCAAAAAGGTGCCAGTTGGTCATGTGCACCAATAGGGATTAAAGAATGAACCAAGTTGCCACTACAAAGCACCATTAAGTAAAAGATAAACAGTCATCGCCTGGCAAAATGCCCAAAAAAGTCGCCAAATTTGGCGACAATAGCCGGAGCGTAGATATCGAATCTGTACCAAATGTGATTGTTGGTTGTTATTTGTGCATGTGGAGGCAGGTTTTTACATGTTGTTTTACTATATATTTTAGTACATTGGCCATTTTTTTAAGTTTTACCATTATGCTTTTATGACTGCAAGAGAAAAATATATGTATTAGTTTTCAACTAAAAGATTCACAGACAGTGAGTATATATTTATCCTCACATTACCTAATTTTCAGCATTTATTTATCTATCTAATACTAGGTGGATAGATAAATTAGTAAATGTAGAGCCAAAAATACAGCACACATGAATTACATATAAGTTTTTGTGATGTAATTAATGCGAAGAAAGTACATTTATATTTACACTTCAAACATTCCAAGAAAAGTAATTAAAAGGTTCTGTATTATACTAAGAGAATTATATTAAACATCCCCTATGTAATAATAGCCTAAGTTGTCTGTCCGTGAATTTATGAAGCAGTTGTACCTGGAATGGATAGTGGTATCCATATTGTATTTTTGATGAGTTAGGGTTAGCAAAATTCAAACCGAGTTCAAAAATGTTCAAAGTCCACCCCTTCCCCCCCTTTTTCAAGTGTTTAATACTATTATTTCAAGTTCTGTTGTCCCCAGTTATGAACAGAACATTAAATTTATCAATTTATCACACAATAAATAGGTAAAAGTAACATTTTTTTTCTAACACGACGTCATTCCTTATTTTAAATTATTTAAATATTGTCTGCATTATTTGCATCCGTTTTATCGCTGAACTTAGATAGGACGTCAATAATTTTCTTTTCTATTTGGATTCAATAATAGGTTAGGTACATATGGGATAGTTTGAAGTTGAATCATAGATTATTTTATGTTGCAACGAAAATTTTATCACAGATATTAACAACACATTCTTTTGATAAAAGTCGAGGAGTCTATTTCATGGACTCATAAATATCTAGCATTTAACTTATATAACTTTGAAAATTAAGAAGTTTGTTTCTTATACATAACGACACAGTTTGAAATCGATTCGCTAAATTTTGGACATCATTCCTATATACTGTCAAATAATCACTGTCAATATTAAAACCTCTGCTGTCCATCCTATCATGTAATAGGACAAGATAAATTAAAATTATCAACTAACATGCGGTCAGTAAAGATAATCAAATTATGGAGCGTATACTAGATAATTCTCGGCCAAAAAACAAACCATTTTTTTTTACCTGCCTTATAGGGTGCTTCACAATTCTAGAAAATTATAAATTTTACTGATCCCATCATATAACGGGCTGTATGCTAGTTTATTTGATAGTTATTTAATTTCTTCACTGTTCCGATTACGTTTTCAAATATTTACACTTTTAGAATTGCAGGAATCGTTTAAGTACAGAGGTAGTACTATGAATTAACAACCTTAGGTCAAATAACTCATATTTTTCTTAGATTTTAAAGCCAATGAATTTATCTTTTGGTTAAAATAAGATATAAATAAATATATTGATTATATTCTTATTTTAATGTTTTACTGCATAATTAAATATGACTTGGTTTGGTTTGGAGTGCTACGGTCTACTTTTTGCAACACGAGGGTTAATGAGACCGGCACCTACAGCTTAAAGCCGATTCCGAATGGCTATGAACATCATGTCACTGTGGGATTTGAACCCAAGAACTCCGGTACTAAAGGCCAGTACCCTAACCAATCGGCCATCGTTCGGCTAATTAAATATGAAGATGAAAAGTTGTTTTCATGAATATTAACCATATTTCAGGAAAATGTGATAAATTGAATTTATTAACCCTTTCGTAATCAACATCTTGTATATGTGACGCAGCGATTTCACTCTTATCAGTCCAGCATTGCCTCTATGCGATGATCTCCAGTCGATATTGAGATACTAGCACCGTGCATGCGTAATAGGAGATCAGAACATTTTATTTTAATTTTTAAATGCTAGATTTAATTACTAGATGGCGTTAAACGACAACGGTTGACGTATATAGCATTTACGTGCTGGTCCTCAAGTGGTTAAATATACACTGTGATAAAAAAGCTTGAGAACCTAATGAAAGTTTAAGAAGTCTTTTTAACTCTATATACAGTAAGTGTAGTTTCTCGTGTAATTAAAATTTCATGATATAAATACATGCATCAGTATTTTATTCATCTAAGTGTTTGCCATTATATTAATATGTATATTCATAAAATGAATTTATTGCATTTAACTTTCCACTTTCAAAGGTATTTATTATATATAACATCAGTGAACTTGCAAAAGTAATTTACTTGATATAAATAAATCAGGAAAAATTAAATACTAAAAATGATAAAAGAAGAAGGTGGTGGAGAATTTTGAGCATACTAGAAATATTTTTGATGGTATTATTATATTGAAAATTTTAATAAATTTTTAATAGAGGGTATCAAAAAGGTATACAAAGGGTTAAAATTATATATATATAAAAATGTGTATCTGGCCAATAAAGGGGTTTTATATCGTAAAAAATTAAAAAATAATACCTGTTTCATCCCTAGAATTTAATTACTTAAATACTATTTACTGCAATAGAAATTTATTGTGTTGAAATAAATATGTCATTTGTGAAAGCATTAATAAACAATTGCTCATAATACTCTTGTGATATGTATATGTATATACAGTGAAATCTCTGTGAGTGGCCACCCCTCTGTACTGAGAATATTTGGCCGCGTAGAGGAGTTGGCCGCTCTGAAGGGTTTTATTTACTATTATAAGATAATTACTATAATGCATAATATAAAGAGGTCTGACATATATTCCTTATGTAAGTGGAATTTAGGTTTGGTTTGGAGTGCTACGGTCTACTTTTTGCAACATGAGGGCTAATGAGACCGGAACCTACAGCTTAAAGCCGATTCCGAACGGCTACGAACATCCCTACCACTGTGGGATTCGAACTCACGAACTCCGGTACTGAAGGCCAGCACCCTAACCAATCGACCATTGTTTGGCATAAATGGAATTTAAAACTTATCTAAAGAGAAAATAGTACTTTATTTCATGTTTCTTTACATTTTTTTTTTTTTTTTTTAAAAAGGCTACAATTTGTTTCTGTTTGTTTTGTAGTCTTCATTCGTACTCCTTCAAAATCAAATTCTTTTCTTTAATGACTTTGTTGATTTGCGTTCTTCCACAGTTAAATAATTCAGCTAACTTTCTTACCGATTTACCATTCTCATATTCATGCAGAACTTGAATGCTCTGTTCAAGATTTAGAAAAACACATTTCGAAACCAATGCAACTCAGATCACTGACCAACTAATGAAATGAAACTGGCTTGGATGACATTTTTGCTGAGAGAGGTGCAATTCTTTCCTAACTTTACCGATTGGAATTCCAAACAAGGGTCCCAGGACACCTTCAACGCTTGATTGTCCAGTTCCTCCCTCAGTTTCTATGGATGGTGCAATAGGGATTCCCTATCTGAAGGGTGTGGGAAAAATACAAAAGAGATAACAGATTTAATCTTTCTTAGAAAGGGGGGAAACTGTGGGAATGGACTTCTCAAGTTATTCCTTTGTCTTATATCCGACCATAAACCTGACCTTGAGTTTTTTCGCTCAAAATTAAAGCATGGAGTGAGTAGAATTTCCCGAAAAATGAAAGAGGCAATCCCACTTGGTGGCCGTTTAGAGGGGGTCGGGTGGCCGCTGATACAGGTCATTTTACCATTAGGTATATGAGTCGAAAAATCCATGCCATGAAAAAGTGGCCATTTAGAAGGGTGGACGCTATAGAAGGTTGGCCCCTCGGAGAAGTTTCACTGTACATATATATTAATGACCATTAAATATGCATATTTTAGGTGTAAGTTAAATTTAATAACATTATAAATTCTGCTTTACTGTAAGTGAAAACATTTGAAGTATGTTCATTTTATGATTTTTCAGTTAAGAAAAGAAAAACATCCAATAGAAAATCATTATTTACTTTTTTAAAGTCTTCCAAATCTGTGATTTTATAAATAAAGTGAATCTCATTTAATTAATTTTATATGCATTTGTATACATTCCAGTAGTTGTTTTATTAAAGTTGTTCTTAGTATATATTTTAAAATTTTAGTTCTATGATATATATTTTATTAAGTGTTTTACCTTTTATTTTTTATGTGTTATTTTTTTTAACCTTTAATGTAATAAAAATGTTTGGGAACATTTATTTATATATTTTTTTATGCATATATATAATTATATGCATATACACACATATAAGTTAAACTTGCGACTTGATGGTGAACAAATAAAGACAGCGTTGAAACAATTTAACACTAGATTGCCCAAGGCAGTCATTTTGACTGTTTTTTTAATTTCAATTAGAAAAACAATTTTAAAATATAATGACAATTTCTTAGAATTCGGTGACTTTTTCTATAACATATAAATGGGTTTATGAATAATTGTAGTTACTTCCGCCCTCCTTTATTATATAATATTAAAAATTAATTTTAAACAAATTTCTTTACATATTTGTTATTTTTTCACAATGCAGTCATTTTGACTGCTTTTGGGCAATATAGGTATACAAGAAATCTCGGGCAATCTAGTGTTAAAAATATCGCTCTTTTCTTAATTTCAACTTCCATATTCATAGAGGGTAAGGAAGTCAGTAGAATTGGTCAAAAGAGTTTCACCAATATAGCCATTCATGAAAAGAGTGTAATAAGGACAAACAAGAACTTAACCCTCTCACTGCGCATCCCGCGATTTCCAAGGGCAACATAGATGTAGCAAAATTTGCGCAACCCACAATTTCCGCGGGCATGCATTTTAGCCGTCTATTTAACTGTGCAACCCGCTCTTTTCCCGTTTATTCTTTCATTTTGGCTTTATTGTGATTTTTAAATGTTTATTTAGCTTTAAACTAGCAGATGGCCTTAATTGTTCACATTTCTGCAAAATATAGAATTTTTTTTTTAGCATTTTGAACTAGCTGTTGATAGTAGAAAGATGTCTGTCAGGAAGCGTTTCGCAAATAATATAACCTATACTCCTGACGATATTTTCGACACTGATAGCACTTCTGACTGTTATTTCTAGTATATTGAAGATAGTTATAGCGAAACTGATGAGAATTTCTCGGATTCCTTTGCGGATAGTGATGAATCTGAAAATTTATTTTCTATTTAAAATGTTCGACAGTGGAGCAAAATTGATATGCAAAATATTTCACTAGCTCCTGCTTCATTTCCTTTCCTTGGAAATGCAGGACTATATTCCACTATGGCAAATAATGCAACCGTTTTGGACTATTTTGAACTTTATTTTGACGAGGTTATGTTGCATATAATAGTATATGAGAACAACAGTATATGAGAGAATTACACCCATAAGACTAACAGCTCGACACTTTACTAGCCATATACAACCAAATCCCCTCAAGAAAGAGCCTCGTTGATAGTGTGCTGTCTGTTTTTATTAAACTGTAGGTGGAACAAAAAATTTGAAAAGAAACGCGAATTTGGTGCAAGGATTGCGAGGTAGGACTTTGCATCGAACCTTGTTCCGAAATTTATCATACAAGACTTTATTTCTAATAAATGTTTTGTAAGTCTTTTGCATTTTTTAATTAGTATATATGTTTTGCTTTTGTATTTTACAAAATAAATGATAATTTAACCAAGATTAATTTTCAAAATTAAGCTTTTATATCATTATTCTACAATTTCATTTTTCTGAACACCTTTTTTTAGGACCTAATTCTATATTTTTACAAAAATTTTTTGTATATTTAAACTCTAAAATGTATATAGATTTTAAATGTGTAATAAAAAAAAAAATTTTGAACCTATTTTGATAAAATAAATATGCAGCGAGAGGGTCAAAGAAAATTGATTGTTGAATAAATTGCAATGAAAGTTGATTTCAATTATGTTTTATTAACAAGTAGCCATTTTATACAGACACATACACAAACTTGTCGAAAATGATGCAACATGATGAACTCAAAATGGAATGATTTGAAATATTTTCACAGATTTAAAACTTACAGAATCCATTTGATTGAAGGAAAATATGATTTACTCTACTGGTTGAGGATATTTCCCCGTTGAGACACAAAAACATGAATGTGTTAACAAATTTGGAAATTTACAAGATATTATTTTGAAATCGAAGAATCATTTTTTATGATCTGATGAAGCTGGCACTGAAGGGTTCTAGATTAAAAAAAAATTAAAGAGTTATCAAAATTAGTATTTTAATATTTATGAAAAGCATATACACATCATATATATTAAAGAAGTTTATATTATTAATAGTAATTATATTATTAAAAAATAAGTTTGTTATCCAGGATTTTGTCCTAGTAAAGTATTTTAGTCTGCAAACAATATGACTGTACTCAGGAAGAAGTGTGGCATCATCTTTACATTAATTAATAGATACCTTAGATCCATGGTTCTCAAACTGCAATAAAGGTCAAATGATTTGAGGGTGAATAAAACTAAACTTACAATAAGCTTAAAGAAAAAAAAATCATGACATAAAAGACAAATGAGTGTTAAATTTCAACCGTTTATTTTTCTTTTTCATTTTTAAGGATAGCCATGCCCTCAAAATATTTTAGCCCAAAAGTGGTGCCATTGCAAAAAAAGTTCAAGAACTGTTGTCTTAGATACACCCACTTTCCAAATTATTAAAATTACAGGGTATCTGCCAAAATAAAATTTTTCAAATCCATGACTTTCCCTGATATAGCAGATCATTTCCCATGACTTTAAAAAGCTTTCGTTAAAGTATATATGAATAAAACTTCTGATGTACATACAAATAAAATATATGCTTTTAGAGAAATCACAGGAATTTTATCATAAAAAAACTATAAACTCACTTTATAAGTGTTAATAAACTCACATACATAAAAATAAATTGTTGTATCTACATACCTAAGTTTAATCATACAGCAATTTTTCAATCAAAATGTTTCCAATTTGAATTCAGGGTACTTTGGTATTATCCAGGTAACCATGAATAATAGTCAAATATAACCCTATAATGCTTTTATATACAATATCCCTAGAGATAAACTTATATTTTGTGCAAAAATCTTAACTCATTTTTATTCAAAAATATTATTATATTAATAAAATTTTAATCTACAATTTAAGAAAAAAACCAGAATAATATACATTTACCCACCCATTAAGCTTTCTTGCTTTGAGTTTCCTCTGTGAACAAATTTTACTTGGCAATAGGGTCAATAGGATAATACATAAATACTGAACTCAGAAACTTCAGTCAAATGACAAGTAAAAATGGAATTAAACAATTCAATGCATTTTTTTAATCGGTAGTTTAGCGGATCCATGACTTTCCATGACAAAATTAATCCATTGTCTAAATCCATGATTTTCCAGGTGCGTGGAAACCATGAAATTACTTTCAACCATGTTGCCCTAAAGTTCCTATTTGAGACATCCATGCACCCATCCTGGTCCATTTGGTCTTTGAGGCTTGTCCCAGCAGTGGTTACCCAGCTACAAGTACTGAGGAGCCTTATACATCAGATCTTTGCTAAAGTTGAAGTGACTACTGCGGAGTTAGAATCCAGAGGAAGAAATTTGGAATAAGGCTCTAACTGATCTCATACCTATGATGCTGGAATGAGTGAGAGGGTACTACCCTCATGGGTAAAACTAGGGGCTACAATCATAGCCAAAGAAGAATTTGTGGGAGTTAAACCTTCCAGGTAGCATCTGGCAAGCCAAAAGAGAAAATATTGTGAGGCAATAGGTAGAAGTAACCCTGGGTCATGGATACTTTGCTTGTGAGTCATTGCAAATGGTCAATGGCCCACTTTGCAGAACAAAGTTGCCTGGCTTTCTTGGGAAATACCACCAGAACTTTACATCGGGGGGTGAAAGAAAACTGATAAAAATGAAAATGTATGAAGGTATATTATAAATATTATATAAAAGTAGAGATGTTGGAGGTAGCATAAAAAAAAATCAACCTAACCCTCTCAAGGTTTTTAGGCCCTTTTGTAAGGTTGCAGAGGTCAAGTCAGACCTACAGGTCTTTGTCTTCACAGACCACATATTGCTGAGTCACTCATTATTGCAGATTTCATATTAGACTTGCAATATATGGATATATCTGCTAATTTGGTTTTTAACAGTTTAATATCATTAAAAAGGTAATAAATTTCTCAATATTGAACTTACCTGTACAGAAGTCGATTGTTTCGCAGCATTGATGGGGGATCCAATGATTATATATGGCCTTGTGTTTGCTGTGGATGAAGAAGGTGCATTTGTAGGTTGAGTGTTTGTTGCTGATTGTTTATGAGCATCTATAGCCATAACAATCTGAGGTCTGTCCGCTGACAAACTTTTATTTTTTGATAACAATTCTTTTACAGTTTCTCTTTTTTTCCTTGGCGGAACTGTTTGAAGAACTGCAGCACTTCCCATTTGGGCAAAAACTGGTTTTGAATTGACGAGCAGCTGAGGAGTGCATTGCAAAATACCTGGGGCTGAAATCAGTTTCTTTGGCAGATTTGATGGCACAGGTTGAAGCTGGGTTGAACTTTTCACACAAACCACATTCGGAGAATTCTTGGTTGAAATGACTGGTGTAATAATAGTTGGAGATGAGGCAGTAATAGCGGCACAAGTGGTTACAACTGTGATCTGCTCATCTTCTTGTTCTTTGGCAAGTAATCTTCTAACCTAAAGATTTCAAAATTATAATGTAACTAAATATACCAAACTTAATTGCATGAGTAAACAATTCCTTGAAAACCTTTAAGATAACTTTTCTGGCAAATATAGAGAAACTAACCAGGACATTTTAACATTTCTTTCTCTATAAATAACCAGCTTACTTTTTGACCATATAAAGCCATTTTTATTTGAAAAATAACTTAATGGGTTGATTACCAAGGTTGTTATGATTTTGACAAGTGGTGGTTTTTTAAACACCAAAAACTTGTAAAATTTCTGTTATCTGGTATTGCAATACAGTTAGGTAAGAGCAAGTCATTCACTGTTATATAATAGTTATTGTTAATTACTTAATCATTCAAACATTTTTCCAGATTACTCTTTTACTATGAACACTTTACTTTTAATTATTTTATTACTAATCAATTACAATTTATTAACTTAAAATTGATTTATTAATAAATTAAACTGCTGTCACAACAGTCTACGACCTATGGTGCTAATCTCCGTTTTCGAGACCAAGAGCCCTGTAGTACATATATCCCAGTTAGGTAGTCAACTTTAAATGGAACAACCCCCAAGTGTTTAATTTCCAAGCTTGTTTGGTCCTCAGTTTGTCTACCCACTGAAGGGACGAAAGACTGAGTCAACCTTACCCAGTCCAAGGAGCCTTGTGTCTTGAGAGCATGAATTCCTATACCAATGTCACTGGGCTTTGTATTAACAATTTATTATAAAGAAATCTGCATGTTAATCCAAGTATTTTTATCAGTATATGTTCTTGAAACATGCTTGATTTACGATTTTAAAAACTTTTCATGTTTAGGTATAATTATATACATTCAAAACTTTAAAGTCAGTTGGGAATTCATAAACGTTAAGAACTCTTAATGTGTTATCAAGTGTTAATGTGGTACCCTGACTACTAAAAGATATTTAGCATGTGTTTATCATAATGTTGATACATGATTTTTTTTTAAACTTTTCTTAAAAACATGATCAAATTTTATTTTTAAAATTCAATAAGATTCACTATGGCACTAAACAATTATTTCTACACTGTGATTATAATATTACACACAAATACAATTGTTTGTTTATTCTTGTTCTCTATAAGTAGAAAGCCCTATTTATTACACTGAAGTAATTTTAATTATTTTAATTGTATCAAGATGTACTATTAATGGCATTTATATATAATAGTACAGTTAAAAGTAATTACTTTTAATTGCATAGACTACTTTAATTATTTTACATTACTTTAATTATATAGACTATAATAAAAAAATTGTTTTTCATTATATTGTTTATTTAAAATAACATATCTATGATTTTTGTTTGATCTAGTTAAAACAGGGTTTAAACACATGTTGGATCAAAAACTGGTTTTTGACTTCAAAAACCAGATGATTGCCTTTCACTATAGAGGCATTAGGACAATATTTAGAATTATGAAAATAATTTATCATACAAGGTTTAACAAATTAAACACATACCGTATATTTCCACGCATAAGGCGACCTTCAGATAAGACAAGGTATAAATTTTTGGCCAATTTTTACAATTTCAGCATATATCTGCCATATAAGGCAACCCCAAAATTCTCAATAATAATGTTATGCATAGATATATGGAACTAACAAATTTTATTTTTTAGCACCTTGCAATACCACATTGTTGTATTGATTAATACTGCATACTTGTTTATGAAATAATTACTTCGATATGATAAGCAACAGAACTGAGGAAATTATAGGCATTAAAACTGTTCCAGTCAGAAGTACAGGCCATGAAAAGACCAGGTTTACAGTAGTCTTAAATTGCATGGCTGATGGAACGAAGTTGAAACCGATGGTCATCTTTAAGAGGAAAACAACTCCTAAAATAAAATTCCCACCGGGAAGTTTTGTACAATTTCATAAAAAGGGATGAAACAAGGATGAGGGACAAAAACGGGATAAAATTATGGAAGAGGCGACCAGGTGAATTTCAAAATTGACCCAGTTTGTTGGCGGGGGACATGTTTCGAAGTCTCTTTACTGAGAATACCAAAAATCACAAAAGATGGAATAATACCAACATGTGCTGTCATACCTGGTGGTTTAACTTCAGTGCTACAACCTTTAGATGTCTCTGAAGAGAACATGCGTGAACAATGGAATGAACGGATGAGTAGTGATGAAAAGTCGTATACAAAAGATGGAGCTATGCAGGTAGCATCACTTGATATGCTGTGTACTTTTGTCATCAAATCATGAGAAAAAGTAAAAGTGGAAACAGTGATAAAATTGGTTAATAAGTGTGGGATACTAATGCTATGGATGGCACTGAGGACGATATGTTATAGGATTCTGATGACGATGCAAAATTTGACTCATTAGGTATAGAATGGGACCCATATGATGAACTCAACTGTGTAAGTGAGAAAAATACTTGATCCCTCAGATTATGAATGCGAGGATTCTGCAGGATTTTTAAAACATTGGTGAGTGACTTGATTAATTTTATAATGATGTTTTGCAAACATTTTTTTTTTTTAAAACCTGTCGTATAAGACGACCTCAGATTTTGGGAAGTCATTTTTAAGTATCGTCTTATATGCGGAAATATACAGTATGTATTTATATAAAGACAACTTACTGTTGACTTTTGAAGTGCATCAGCATCTTTCCTGTTTACAATTATTCTAGCTTCTTTGCACTTCATGTTTATAGCAAGCACTATTTCACTCCTTGTTGCAGATGATGGAAAGCGCTTTATTACATAATCTATATATTTGGAGAAGAAAACAAGCATTGGGTAAGTGAAAATTCTACTGGAAAATGCAAATTCATCCACATTTTAATGCAGGATTGCAAAATTTCCATCTTACTGATGAAAAATTTCACTGTTGAAGTAAGAGCTTATGTTATTTTAACATTTCAAACTACAGGTTTAGAGTATTTAAACAAACTTATTGAAACTACTAGGAATTATTTAAAAACGTTTCACTGTTGTCATGTCGCTGAATACATTAAACTTCCTACTTAAATATAATTAAAAACAAACTTGTCCATCTTCTACCAGAGATTATTTATAAAGTGCTGGAATCAAGCTATAAATATTAATTAATTAAAATTATATTTGTGGCAATTTTTTATTGTGCAGTTCCAGTTGACACCATCTACTTAGTTCCCAAATTAAACCATTTAAATAAATAACTGAAAGCAACAACTCAGTTATTTTAGCATTTTAAAATATTCATATTTGTCGTTGAACAAATATAAATTCTCAATTAAAAAATACAGTAGACAATGCTTAATGTTATCATTTGTTTAATATTATCAATATTCAGTACTCAACAGACATATTTAAATTAATACAAAAATGACCATTTAATGTGATCACTACACCACTTAATGTTAAGAAATTTTAGATCAATTGGTTCATTATCTATGAGCAATTCTCAGAGACGTTTGTGGAGCATCTCATTTTATGAGACAAGGGATTTCATGAGAACTTTTTTCCCATTGTTGTTGGTGAAGGATATTAGTGCTCCACCCAGAATGACTGCTCAAGATTTTGAATATTGGATGAGCATAGATGAGAACTTACAAACTTCATAAACAGATTATATTTTTGAATTTGTGTCAAACAAAAACATATCAGCATCTATTTCTAAAAAAGATAAATTCGAAAATGTTATTGAGGACAAATAGACTCTAACCAAGTGATGACATGAGGAACGCACTTTGAAATTCAGCAAGTGCAAAGAAAGGATGAATATGATAGGTTATGTAAACCTTATGACTATAAATGTTTTGTTTATGACATTCCATAAGCACACCAGGCAATTAAAAAACTGATGATTTCATTGTTCCTTGACTAATATGTACTAATATTTTGTTTATCAACTTAAATATTTTATTTTGTTAATTAAAGGTTTTGGCTAAAATCCTTACTATTCTATATTCTGCCCTTTAATAACATACTATACATTTACTACAGTCAACTGAAAACTTATCAAAATCAAGTTGGTCTGAAGTGATCATATTAAGCAGTGTCTACCATAATTAGAAACAAACTATTCCATTTGCTGTGGTGTAGTACATTGCTGTTGTTATTTCAAAGCCTGAAAGAGAAATTGCCAAAGTCCAAGTGAACGCTGTATTCTCTTCCTTCCTTCAGAACTACTCAGGCAACCCTATACTTTTTCCATTGTCCTTTGCACAATGCGTCCTTTCCCAGCTCTGTCCAGAAGGACTGGGACTCCTAGGATGGTCCTGGATAGCCTCCTGGAGACCAATCTCAACTCTCCAAAACTTGGTGAAGTTTAAGTGCAATCGTTTTCACTGGCCACACCCCACGATTCCTGGAGTTGAGAAAAAATACTTGGGCATTCAACCCACAACGTGTGATAGCGGTGAGCAAATCAGTTTCGCAAACCTTATGTAAAACATAGCTGCATTCTCACACCATTTTCTTCCAAAGATCTTTTTAAGGGGTCAGAATTTTGTCAACTATTCTATAATTTTTAGAAATCCTTCAAATTCTATAAAAATAACAATGCATAGCCATCTACAGCTAATCTCATAGTAGCCCATGAAAAAAGGGCTGAAAAAAAGTTTAAGCTCTTTTATGGACTTGCTGTTTGTTCTCTTCAATGTGTCATGATTGTTTACTTCAATAGTCTAGCTGCCTAGGCATATCCTTGCCTAGAAGTCCAGGCAAGTAAAAACAATAGGGGCTACAATTTTTATTGTAACTAGGGAAATAAATTGTGCTGGTTATATATATATATATATATATATTTACATGCACATAAGTCTGAGCAATACTGGGTACTTTAGTTTCCTATAAACCAATTATTCTGAATAGGCATAATTATTTTGAAATATATTTACAATTATATCTGATGAAAATTTTTTTAGTAATCAATTAAATCTATAAAATAGTACATTTTACCGTAATTGAGAGAGCAAACATAAATAAAAATATATTAGTTTTGATAAATATTAAAAATCAACCTTACCAATGATTGCATGCACTTTTCGTGTGGGTAATCCAGCACGCGTGAGCTTAGTGACGTTCGACTTCTGCCCAAATGCTGAACAAGATGCAAGCAATTTAATATCGGGGAATATAATATCCACTAAACAGCGAGTTAGTTTCTTGGGAGTCGTTCCATAGATTAAACACTTGTTTAAAAATTTGGCTTTCACATCAACTCCATGCCCAATATTAACCTAAAAATATATCAATTGCACTTTAATAGATCATTTTATGTAAGAAACATTATAAACATAAAGTCAAAGATAACTTTTTTCATAAAAAGAGGTCTTTTTGAAATGTAAGAGTGCTTTATTTACTATATTTACAAACATGCTGTGCTCTGTGTTTACTTTGCCAGTATATGCTCAATAAACTGCTTTCTGATTGCTGTTTTTTATTTCTTTGTATAGAGTAAAACGAATTTGCAGTAATTGCATTCATGATCAATTTCACAGTTTAAATTTCAATGAAAATGTATATTTCGACCATGGCTAAGTAAGTTTGAACATTTTAAGTGTTACTTCTCCAAGGAAACTCTGTAAATAACCATTTGGACTAATCCTTAACTAATTTTGACTAGTTTTTTCATACCATCTGTACATATGTGTGTATGTATCTTGCATAACTTAGAAACTATTAGCTGTAGAGGGTCGAAATCTTGTACCCAAATTTATGCTAACATCTAGATCTGCTCCTTCTCTTTTGATTGTATTCTGAACTTGATATAACAAAAAATTTCAATAAAATGTATATTAATCCTGCACAGGTAATAACTGAAAAACAATTGGCTGTAAAATGTTGAAACTTTGTATTTAAGAGTATTATAATTTTTTTGCAGTGCTCCTTCTGATTTGATTGCAGTCTGAGTTCTATATTACAAAATTTTTTTTATCTATAACATGCAAGAATGTACATTATATTGAAATTGTTTATTATGTGGGCATAACTAAAAAGTGATTAGATTTAAAACATTGAAACTTTGTATTTGGGACTATGATAACATCTAGTTTTTTATATTAGTGGGGTGGAGAGGGAGCAAATGCTACATTTGCTAAAGTTACGCTTATTTTTTCTGATTAGAATACTAAATGTAAATGAAGGCACTGTGTAATTATAAAGTCTAAAATGGCATGCAAAAGATTAGCCAAATTATAGTTAACTTTGGCTCACATGAAAATTTTATCTGGCTAGCAGCAAATTAAAAAACTTTTATACTTATGATAAAATTAAGATAAGAAAATGATTATCTACAATTCAGATCATTTTTCACTCTTTCCTAATCTCCAACATCAACTACATTCATACAATGGCTTGTAAACTGATGGGTTCAACTTGTATGGCCTCTGTACAAGCATAGACTTGTAAGGACCCATTAGCTCGTGGGGCAATATGTAAATTCACCAAGCACAAGCGAGTCCTTGGACCAATCAACTGTTGCCACGATTGCCTTGCCACAACTGAAAAGGAGTGGTGCGATCATCTCTCAGTAGCAGTTGAGGCTGCTGGAATCGAAAACTAGGTCTGCACCAAAAATACCCTACACTGGACTCATTTGGTGGGAGGCAGGCTGCCAGGTCATCTCTCATTTTTCACTCTGATATAATTATATACATAACATGACTTCTTTTCAAACTGATAAATATAGAGATATGTAGAGAATTTTTATCTATCTAGAGAATCCAAAAGAGGTGGATTGAGATTCTATTTATATTAGAAATCTATTTGAAACAGACTGACAGAAAACCTTTAAGCATCAATTCTAAGAATAATTAGATTATTTAGTTTGATACAGAGCCAGGATAATTCAGTCGACAAAGGCTTCAATGTTGTGAGTTCGAGGCAATCTATGTTTTATAACAATCAATCTCATAACCATAAGGGTTGCGAGTTTAAGGTTCAAGCCAAAGATTCATCATGTTGATTAATGGGTATAAATGGGTTTATTGTTGTCCTGTCCACCAAATTCCCCAATGATACCTCTGATAACTTTCTGTTCAGTTCTTAAATAACAATAATGGTTCGGTTTATAAATAACAATAACACACTCTGTGTTTTTGTGTTGTCCCAGGAAGTAATGCAGACTAATTTAGATTGATCCTGAATATAATTAACTTTTAAAAATTCAGTTTTAGTTTGTCATCAAATTACTATTTGTATATAATAAAGTTTTGGAATAAATTATATTGGCATGCTAAATATCTTTTCTTATCCTGCTCCAAAAAAAGTCCGGCGAACGATGGCCGATTGGTTAGGGTGCTGGCTTTCGGTACTGGAGTTCGTGGGTTCGAATCCCGCTGTGGCATGGATGTTCGTAGCCGTTCAGAATCGGCTTTAAGCAGTAGGTCCTGGTCTCATTAGCTCTTGTGTTGCAAAAACTAGACCGTAGCACTCCAAAAACCAAACCAAACCCAAAAATGTCCATTAATGGTCAAGTGGTTAATATGTAAAGCCAGGATTTTTAGGTGATAAAATTTTAGTACTAGCAGGCAATTCAAACACTGCTCTGTAACTACAAAATGTGCAAGATGTCTTCTTACAGGGAGATTAGCAAGTAGGAGAGATACCATATATTTCCATCAAAAAGCCAAGAATGTTTTTTGGTTTTTATTGAGCTTAAGCAAGGATTGCATTTAGATGGATCTGCAGGACAGAGGTAGTATCAAATCCATCTTGGTGATGTTTTTGGTCATTGTTGGGAAAATAAAGGCCAAATTAGCAAAAATAATATAATGAATTTCGAATAAAATGAGAAATAATGAAATTAATAAAAAATAATGAATTTCGGATGAAATTTCAAATTAAGGAAAAACACAAATTATTAATAAATGTATAGCGATTTTTACTTGTGCTATAATCAAGCTAAGATAAGAAAAAAAATCCCCAAAATGCACCTAAAGAACCAATACTAAATCTGTAGCAAATCAACTAATTTTGCAGAAAATATTTTCCTGTAAGCAGGAAGCAAGTGATAAATCACTAAAAATAACAACTTTTAAATTTCTTACAATTCACATTGCTTAAAAATTCATTAATTGCTTAAAAATTCATTAAAAAATTGTAGCTTCAGTTAGGGTTATTAGGGTTTAAACAACCATTGGTGAGATCGAAGTGAAAATTTTATTGCCACATGGCCTAGTAAATGAAAAAAGTTTATGTACCACTGGCTTCATTTTCTGCTCCTTGGCAACATATGTAAATGATAGGGAGAATTGATTTACCATATCAGCTTATATACTGGTTTTGCATTTTGGATAAATATTACAGAAAAAAAATTCTTAGCTATGTTCATATATATATCAGAAATATATGGTATATATGGAGCTAAAATTCCTTCTTCCAAGATGATCAAAATTTAGGGAAACCATTAGCCTGGATAAATAGCTAATTGAAAATAGTGACATATTTTTTTTCTCTGCTATTGAGCATTGCATTTGAACATTTTGGAATATTTGGTATTTTATGTTATCAATTTTCCATGACTATGTAGGTTTTCTAACATTCTTTTAAATGATTTCACTCCAGCTATTTTAAATGTACCAATGCAATACATTTAAAGTTAATGGAGTGTTAGATTATACTTAGTTTATGTTGCAAAACACACTAACAGATTTACTTACTCCCTTTACAGCAATACATATGTAATAAAGTAATTTTTGTGCAAAATCAGAAATTTTTTATATAATAAATGGTGGTGAATTAGATTTCAATTCTAATTTATATATCTATCTATCTATCTATCTATCTATCTATATATATATAATATTATCTATTATACATATATTTATTATGATTCCAACACACAATTTTAAAATTACACCCTTGATGGGGATTTAAGAAAAGTATGATTGAAAGTAAGCAAACATTAAGTTATAACTTAGTTTAAGATGTTGGGCCAGTACTTGCATTTTGCAGTTATTTTAAACCAAAAGAAATAGTTAAAAATAATAAAGATAACATGTATAAGAAAGAAAACATATTAGTTTAAATGTATTCCCATAATTTTTTGGTTATATAATATAATGTAAAGGTAGCAAACCTATGGCACATGACTAATACAGATTAAATTACTTTAATTCACTGAAAACAATATTAAAAATAAAGTTATAAAAGCCATCAAAGGTGGATTGAGAAAAGAGTACGAGCAGCCGTCAAAGGTAAGGATTCTACTAAATTCCATAATCGAGAAGGCAGAGTTGCAAATAACCCGGGTTTTTTAAGAAAAACCCAACTTGGGTGGGTTAGATTGAGGGGTTTTATTGAGGGTCTGGTTTTAAGTGGAGAGGGCTGGGGAAGTACCTTATTTCAGAAAAGATTAAATTGCTAAAACTGATATTTTTATTAATCAACTAAATATTCAAGAAATTATAATTTAATTAATACAAATAAATCAGTGTAAAGACTATAAAAAAGTTTACTCTGACATCACACACAAAATGTTATATATTAACATATACCACATATTTGAATGTTATTTTAACAAAGGATTAATTTTTATCTCTATTCTTTCTCCATTTAATAAAACAATTTTGAAACTTTTTTGCATAAAATTTTTGTTAAAAATAATACGCAATCAGTGTGTAGCCAAAAAAGAGTCATGTCCCAGGAACAAAGTAAAGTCATTTCTCAACAGTCAACACAACCAGTTTTTCACACTATCCCTTTCTTGGTGACAAAAGAATTGAAAATTTTCTAAATTGTTATGTTAGATTTACCATAGACTTGCAAATATTTTTATGAATTTCGTTACACTGCATATATAATTCCACAGATAATTCTTTAAAATAGAAAGAGGGTAAAAAAACTAAGATAACAGTTTCTGAAAATAAATGAAAATATCATCCATTTTTAAAAAACCCAATAAAACCCGCTTTAAAGTGGGTTTTACCCAGAAAAACCCAGGCAGGTTTTTTGCAACCATGCGAGCAGGAGCACCATTATGACATTTAGTAAGATAGAGAGATGACTTGTGCCACCACCATGGAAGTCGCTTTAGGGGACACTGGCATTTTATGGAAGTATGTGAGTGGGACAAGTTATAAAGACAGAATCCAAACTAAATAGTAAATTATGGGATAGTTTGAGTACTTTACATTTTAATAAGGTAATATACAACAAAACTGATATTTTTGGAGATATGGGAGAGGGATTTTTGGGGAATGAGAGCATCGATATCGTCTCCTTTTTTTCACTCACCTGATATGATTTAAAAACATAAATGTCTAAAAAAGTGGCAAGCTTCTATACCATACAAAAATGCTGAAAAATGACAGAATGGTAGAGTGCTGATTTTGGTGTCAGTTCGAATCTTTCTGATAACATGGATTTTCACAGCTGTTCAAAATTGGCTTTGTCTCATTAACCCTTGTGTAGCAAACCAATAAACCGTAGACTGAATTTTTAAATAAATGTCACTTATATATTACAGAAGTGATTCTCGCATTGTGACAAGGACACAAACGATTATTTTAAAAATGAAACATTTTAATATAATTTTAGAAGGTTTAAAAACCATCTTTAAAAAAAATATAACAAGTAGAACACTAGAAACCTGAAACCAATAAACTGTAATTTAACTGGCACACTCGCTGAAAAAGATTTACCATCTCTAGTATAATGTAATAAAAATTTGTCCAGTTAAAAAAATAAAAATAAAAAAAAGGATTTCATTATTTATTATATTTGAGATTTTAATTTAGGAGTTTTTTCAGAAATGTTTCTTTATTCCTAGAAGCTGTTGTGTGTTTTTATGTATATATTATTATTAATATACAATAAGTAATCTACATATATGCATATAAACATTCAAATATCATGTTTTTGAATCTTAATGTCTATTTTTTTTTTAAGTAATGTTAAGTGAAACCAAATGTAAATGCCATAAGGGTTCCTAACCCAGAGACCTAGAAACATGAACTCACACACACACATACATATATAAATGTAGGTATATGTATATACATATATAAATACCTATGTAAATAAGTATACATATACATACATATATGCATATAAACATTCATATATCATGTTTTTGAATCTTAATGTCTATTTTTTTTAAAGTAATATTAAATGAAACCAAATGTAAATGCCATAAGGGTTCCTAACCCAGAGACCTATAAGCATAAACTCACACACATACGTATATAAATGTACGTATATGTATATAAATATATATGCATATACATATATAAATACCTATATAAATAAGAATGCATATACATACATATATGCATATAAACATTCAAATATCATGTTTTTGAATCTTAATGTCTATTTTTTTTTCAGTAATATTAAATGAAACCAAATGTAAATGCCATAAGGGTTCCAAACCCAGAGACCTAGAAGCAGCATTCTGAAAGAATTTTACAAAATGGCATTATTAATAGAAAAAAAATGTATCGCAAAGTAAAAGTTTGAAAACTAAGAGAAAACTCTAGTTATAATAAACTATCAAAAGATAAAATAAATGATTTTTATTGAAACAAAATTCATTAAGTGAGCAAAACTGAAAATGAGAAAAAAAAAAAAACATTCTTTAGTGATGAATAGTGAACAACATATAATTCATTTTATCCTGATATGCAACAAACTGAGACTTATATACATTTTTTAAGATGTATCCATACTGTAGGATTAGAATCAATGTTTTATACATATGCAAACAAAAATATGAGGTATATAATTGAGTATCTAACAAAATAGGATATATCAATGAGCAAAATAAGAACATTATGACAACAACAAAAAACCTGTTACTGGTTTAAATGCCACCTCTGAACAAAAAAATTTATTTATACATATCAAGAAATTTCTAGTGACAAGTAGAAAAATATAACGAGTATCACCAAAAAAAATGACTACTGTGATTATGAATTGGATAACTGCATATACAGACGAAAAAAAAAAAGTTTAAAATAGCTAAACTTTTAACAAGTTGAAGAAACAGGAAGAAAATGTCAAAACATAACACATCTATAAATTAATGCATCTTTTTCTCTCACTCACACTCATGCAAAATATTTATGCTGTATTTCATTCACTGAAAGTACCATAATTTTGCATGTATAGTCTGCAAACTATCTGTGTTTAAAAAACAAATTTCTTCTGCCGCAGACTATCTGCTGGTTGATAATTTCTCAAATCATCAAAATTGGAAGAAGGGGGGAAAAAGCAAGCCGTGCGAACAACCGATGATCTAACATAAACAAAAACGCAACCCACAAGACATCAAGAAAACATTGTATCATATCGGTAATAAGCCATGAAAAAAAAATACAACCCGCAAAGCTGAACGAATCAGTAGTAGCAAGTAGTGCAATCTTAAATTCTGTCTTGGAGTATGGAAAAGTATCGCTAGTCACTATTTACAGCTCCGATTGACAGGGTATCTGCCAAAATAAAATTTTTCAAATCCATGACTTTCCCTGATTTAGCAGATCATTTTCCATGACTTTAAAAAGCTTTCATTAAAAGTATACATGAATAAAATTTCTGATGTACATACAAATAAAATATATGCTTTTAGAGAAATTACAGGAATTTTATCATAAAAAAACTATAAACTTACTTTATAAGTGTTAATGAACTCACATACTTAAAAATAAATTGTTGTATCTACATACCTAAGTTTAATCATATAGCAATTTTTCAATCAAAAGGCTTCCAATTTGAATTCAGGGTACTTTGGTATTATCCAGGTGACCTTGAATAATAGCCAAATATAACCCTGTAAAGATTATATACAACATCCCTAGAGATAAACTTATATTTTGTGCAAAAATCTTAACTCATTTTTATTAAAAAATAATTATTATATTAACAAAATTTTAATCTACAATTTATGAAAAAGCCAGAATAATATACATTTACCCACCCATTAAGCTTTCTTGCTTTGAGTTTCCTTGGTGAACCAATTTTACTTGGCAATAGGGTCAATAGGATAAATACATAACTACCAAACTCAGTAACTTCAGCCAAATGACAAGTAAATACAGAATTAAACAATTCAATGCATTTCTTTTAATCCATAGTTTAGCAGATCCATGACTTTTACTCATTTTACTTGAAAAATCAAGACGTTCCATGATAAAATTAATCCATTGTCTAAAGCAATGATTTTCCATGACTTTCCAGGTGCGCAGAAACCGTGATTGTATCATATTGGTAATAAACCATGAAAAAAATACAACCCATAAAGCAGAATGAATCTGTAGTAGCAAATAGCGTAATCTTAAATTGTGTCCTAGAGTATGGGAAAATATCAATAGTCACTATTTACAGCTCGGATTGACAACACTGAGTGGATGGGTTCAAGATCGAAGGTTGAGGGACGAAGGTCATTTCACCACGAGGATCATTCTTAACAGAGTGTTTTTGTTTTCAGAGCTTTGATTTGTGGTAATATTGGGTATAACTGGACTCTCGAATAAAAAAATGTAGTTTTTCTACCATTAAAATTAATCTCCGGGGTTATGGCAGAAGAAATGGTTTCAAAATTTAAAGGTGGAATTAATTGAGTGTAATCCAGAGTTTTCGGCACTCTACTGTACTTAGTAAATACATATTTTTGCACGTATAGTCTGCAGATTATCTAGTGGTGTGGACTATCAGATGATTTATGAATTTTTTTAAATAAAAAATCGCACCTACGGACTATAAGATGGTAGTTACTATACATACAAAATTACAGTACTCTATTTTTAACAACATCATGAAGTTTTCATGTGTGTGCATGCATGTAAGAGTGTGCATGTACACACACATACATCTGCACACACACAGTAGAACACCATTTATACATATCTCATTTAAAAGTCTCTCTCTCTCTTTTTTTAAACAAGATTATGCAAAGAATTTTCATGTGTGTATATATATATATATATGTACATATATACACATATACCATAAAATGCTATTTAAGTTACTTATATTCATATAAGGTTTTATCACAGTGATACATATGTAACCATTGTAATAATGAAATCTTTCATTTGTACAATACAATGTTTGCAAATTATACATTGGTTTTCTTTTTCCCTATTGAAAATTTTTCATTGATAAACTCAGAAAATTTGAAACTTTCTTTTAATGTTAAAACACCAGATAAAAAAATAATAAAATTATATGCTTTGAGGCGATAAAAGAAAATCCCTGGAAAATTTTATGCACTGGTAAGGCAATATGATTTAAAAACAAGTATTAGTAACTGGCATTTTAGTTGGAGACGGAATTAATTCCCTTCTAAAAAGATAATAATAATGATAAAGATTTTTATGGATATAAAAGTATGCTATGCTCTCCTGAGCATAAATCTGTACTTTTGTTTGTTGTCAATGCTTTAAATCATTTCTATCATTGGTGTACATAAGAGAAGGTTGGAGGTTCAATCCCCACCACAACAAATAAACCAGTGGACAAGGAAAAAAGTTCATAAATATTTTAGCTTTTAATAACAAATGTGTATGCTGAAATGTATACACATTTGTATTATATTTTTGTTGAATAATATGATGTGCACTTATATTATAAAATGATAAAATTGTGTAGGTGTCATATATTTCATTTCCCCTCACCCCAATGAATGAAGTCTGTGTATGACATTGGTCTGTTGTGATGCTTGTCAGATATTATTTAGTAGAGTACAGAAACCTCAATCAAATTAATTTCAGAAGTATTTATTACTTAGCGCAAACCCAGAAATTCCATGAATTTTATGCTAATAAAATTTTAAAATTACTTTTACATAAATTTGACAAGGTTCCCGCTTTTTTCCCAGAACAAAAATTAAGGACTTTCTATGGACCAAAGTAACTTTTATAAGGACCTCAGGCTTGCAACTGTTGAGGAACTTTCAAAAAGGTGAGAAAAGTGACAAATAATACAGAATAAGTGACTAAAAAGTGACTAAACATTGAAAAAAAAAAAGCGATTTTTTTCTTCCCTTGATTACAGATGCTATTATTAAGATTTTTCTATTTATTTTAACTCTAAATCAAATGATACGTGCAAGACATGATTTTAGCGTCAAATACAAAAAAGATTAAAAATTTTGTTTAACACAACTAAACACTGCTTTTTATTCAAGAAAAATCTATAAATTAGATTTGAAAACATACAATACATTAATTTTATAATCACAATTTTTTGCATATACTAATGATGTTTTGAAATATGTACATAGCTAGATTAGAGTATCTAAAGAAAAATTGAGAAGAAAACGAAAAAGAGAAATGTGTGCTTTGAAATAAGTTACTTTAATGTATTAAATGTACATTTCAGTAGAAATGTAGATTTCAGGAACTTCTATACGACTTTTTTAAAATGACTAAATTCTGGAAACCATATGACTAATTACATTTTAAAAAGAAAAATAAGATTAGAGCATCCCATTTTGGGTCTTTTATTAAAATATTTTGTTATTAATTCAGATTTTCTTTTTTCAACAGCAGACTTTTGCTGTGATACACCATGAAAAAAGGGACTGTTTACTTAAAAAAGTGACTAAAAGTGATGAATTGTAAAATAAGTGACTAAAGGTGAGAGAAGTGACGGAATTGCAAGCCTGGGACCTACTTAAAATACATGACATTAAGGCATAACCCTATTTCCTGAGGAATATATCTTAAGGATTATGAACTATACAAGGCATGTTCAATAAGTGCCCTACAATAGTTCAGAATTAAGGTTTTAAAAATGCCTAAAAATTAATGTAAGATAAATCTATTAGGCAAAAACTAATTTAGAAAAGTGTACATCTAAAGTTTGAGTGATCAAACTAAAAACTAATTGTGAATAAAAACAGTATTATAAACAGTACTTTTTGAGGGTTTAAAAATGACTCTGATGTATATATAGAGTCATTTTATTCATTTATATACATTATATACTAGCTGATTAAAAAAAGATTGCTGATCAAAAGAAGAACGTTTTAGATTTTTCTATTACATTGAATGGCAGGTTTTGTCGATGAAGAAATTGATCGCATTTCAATTTAAAAAGTAAGAAGTTTTTAAAGACCTTGAAAAAAAATTAAATAGTTTAAGGGCCCTTAAAAATGAAAGCTAAAATTAAGGGGTTCTTAAGGACTTTTAAGGATTGTAGGAACCCTGATTTGAACAATCGAAGTTGTTTATTAAATCTCCAAATACATTTTTTTCATTTATGACATTTTAGGTTCATTCTTTGATTTGTGCATACAAGGTGCTTTACTGTATAAGCCATAATTTAAAAATGAGAAAAATGGAAGATCTAAAAGTCAATGACAATCCAACTTCTAGCTTTATAGTACAGCTTTAAAATTGAGAGGCGATTCCAAAGTGAAAGATTCGTAGACAAATCAAAAAATTAACATGTTCATTCTATATTATGAAGGAAGACATGAGTACAGAAATAAGATCTTTTCCACAGAGAAAAAACATAATTAATGTTTAAGGCTGGATAATATCAGAAATTTATGATTGTGATACTACTTCAAACAAGAAATGAATAATATCATTATTTTTGAAACAGAAAGATTAACATTATCCAGAGCACACCATATGCCTCCAATACAAACAGAAGATAGGAATGAGAAAACAGCAAGATATTCAGGTATATGATCATGTGTACATATCACTGGTTTTTGCGATCAAGCACTGAATATTGATATTTTTGATATATCCCAATGACACAAGCCAACAGCAGACGCCAAAAGGGACACTAATAAACTTTCACTTTTTATACAGCTGCACTGTATGTATCTGGTTATATCGGGATATGCTACCGAAGACCTTGACAGAGACAAAAGCAGATTTTCTGGCTTGTGTTTGCATGGAATATGCAGGTAAATATGTGAAGCAGATGTCAAACAAATGCAGTCAATGGGAGAAATATTGATATACACAAAATACTCAGAATATCTTTTGGCAATCCAAGTTATCGCATGAGGAAAAAAAACAGAATTGCTGATAAGTTTGGAGCACTACAGTCTACTGTATTGCTACAAAAAGATTAACGAGATCGAGACCTACTGTTTAAAGCCAATTCTGAAACACATCCATGCAAGCAGTGGGATTTGAACCCTGAACTGAAAAGCAATGCCCTAACTATTCGACCATTGTTTGTCATATTGCTGAGGGGTGATATTGTCAGAGCAGAATTTTAAATACTGTTATCGTGATAATTGAAAAATATCAATACAATAAAAAAGATAATATACTGTCACTGATAAACATTCCAGCCCTATAAATAGAGTTGCAAAATACCAGTTTTTTTTTTATATAAAGAAAACCCCAGCTCAGGCAGGTTTTTCTGGGTTTTATTGGGGGGTGTGGTTTTAAGAGGAGAGGGCAGGGGAAGTACCTTATTTCAGAAAAGATTAAATTGCTAAAACTGATTACATTTTTATTAATCAACTAAATATTCAAGAAATTATAATTTAATTAATACAAATAAATCAGTGTAAAGACTATAAAAAAGTTTACTTTCACATCACACACAAAATGTTATATATTGACATATACTACATATTTGAATGTTATTTTAACAAAGGATTACTTTTAATCTATATTCTTTCTCCATTTAAAAAAAAACATTTATGAAACTTTTTTGCATAAAATTTTTGACAAAGGTAATAGGCAATCAGTGTGTAGCAAAAAAAAAAAAAAAAAAAAGTCAAGCCCTAGGAACAAGGTCAGGTCATTTCTCAACAGTCAACATAACCTGTTTTTCACAATGAAAGAAGAGAAATTTCACACTATCCCTTTCTTGCTGACAAAAGAATTGAAAATTTTCTAAATTGTTATGTTGGATTTACCATAGATTTGCAAATATTTTTCTGAATTTTGATAGACTGTATATATAATTCCACAGAATAATTCTTTAAAATTGAAAGAGGGTAAAAAAACTAAGATAACAGTTTCTGAAAATCAATAAAAATATTATCAATTTTTATAAAAACCATAATAAAACCTGCTTTAGAGTGGGTTTTATTGGGTTGTTTAGACTGGGTAGGTGGTTTTTTGCAACCCTGCCTATAACACTTCTTTTGTTAAGATAATAACTGAAAAATGAAATAAAGCAATTGTATAACTAAGTAGTATCATGAACTTCAGTGTAAATAGTGTTAATTACTCAATGTTTGTAATTACACACACACACACACACACACTACTAGAGGTTTAGTTTGGTTTGCAACACGAAGGTCTTTTTTTTTCGATACATTAGGGTTGAGGACATCAAGTTTTACTGCTTGAAACTAATTTTGAATGGCTACAAACATCCATGCCTGCAGTGGGATTCGAACTCAAATAATAAACAGCAGCACCCTACCTACTGGACTATAATTTGAGAGGTATTCAAAAGCAGTACAGTGTTTAATAAAATGGAATAATAAAAAACTTTTCAATGCAATCAAATAAAAAAAAATAAATAAAAAAAAACATAATGTATCTATCTATAAATATATGTATATTTTAAATCTAATATTTTCTTCTGCTGACTGCTGACATTAAAATATAAGTAAAAGTAAAATAATTAGAAAATCTGTGATTTTTTATATATGCAAAATAAAAAAATCAGTTCATATCAATCTATGATGCTTTTAGTATGGGCTTTTAAATATACGTAATAGCAAATAAGACATTAGTTAATTATCAGTCGAAATGAATTAATTTAAAATTTCAGAAACCTTATCTAGACTTCAAAATTTACGATGAAGAAAATATTTGATGTTTTAGTAATAAACTAGAGCTAACAAATCAGAAAAACTTTCACAAAATTATATCTACTTTAAACCCCACTTATTAGCTACATTTTTTTTGTTAAAATATTTTAAACATTTTTCCAAAGAGACAAATTACAGCAAAAATAGGTACCAGAGTTAGAAATTTTTAATTTACTTTTTATAACTGTTAAGATTGTATGTTTAATTAACCTAAAAAATTTAATATTACATTTAATTTAAAAAGCAAATAAAACTCAAGATTTAAAATATATTTATTCCTCAGAAAATAGATTTCTTTTAATTTTTTTTTTAAATTTTCGTTTAATATTAACTGCATATAAATCTAATATTTCCACACTTAACTAAACAAATATGAACTGTAAAAAATAGTTTTTAAAAGTCCACTTTACTCATACAATAATTTATATACATGCACAAAAGTTAATTTTCATCAATGGCATAGTGTTGAGGGGAGAAGGGGAAGCACTTTGCTTAGGATGCCGAAATGATTATCACTGAAATAAGACAACTAGAGGATATCCAACTCGTCAAAAACAGTCCAGTTGATGCACACAACTATTTGTGTATCTAAAAACGTATTAAATTGTTAATTTTGACAGTGTATATTACCTTAAATGGCCAATCATGATTTTGCCAAGCATGTTATTTAATAATATTAGAATTTAAAACAAGTTTTTGCAATAGAAATTCGTTAGAAATTTAACTTTTGGAGAGAAAAATAATTTCTTTGCAGTTTAATACTTTCCCCATACTAGAAATTTTTATCTTTAAAATATATGTTTTGTAGGACAAGGAAGGTGGTTAAAACTACCCCCTTGATCTTGTTGACACTATTTTAGAAAACTAAATGTGGCTACTATTTTTTGGCACATGTCAAGAATGTAAATCACCAACCATTTCATTATCCACATCATCATCAGTGTCCGATAAAACTATATCTTGCTCGATAGTAGCATTGCTTGGCAATTCTGAATTATCAGCTTCAGAATCACAGTCCATTTTGGTTTCTTCCGTTTCACTTGCAGGAACCAAATTTGGTTCCTCATTCCCAGAATCATAGCCTTCAAATGTCACTTTTGGAGGAGAAGGGAAATAGACGTCTTCAAGACTGGAATCTCCTTTTGATACCTCATCTTTCTGCTTTTGCTCTTTCTTTTTGGTTAAAACAGACAGTGTTGACTCCAGATTCTTTTTCTTGAGAAGTGAGATGGCTTTACCCAAATTGCATGTTCGGTTTCTGACATCAGAGATGATCTGAGCAGAATCTAACAGGTAAAAAAAAATAATAACAAATTAGTAAAGGCCATAATAAAAAATGAAGAGATACTTTTGAATTAAATAGAAAGAGTAACAGCTATTATTGAAAGGCTCTATTAAATAATCCAAGTAATGCAAATATCAATGCCATTTTTTAATGGGTTATATATTGGCAACATCATATTTTGCCTAAATTTTTCCCTACAACATTCAAAGATGGTGTTGATGTTACCATAAAAAAAAAAAGACTACAGTTATTAGTGAAAGATTCTATTAAACTACCCAAGTAGCAAAAATATATTCAGGGTTTTTGTTGTTTTTCTAAAACAAAAATTAAGGACTTTTTAAGGACTTTCTAAGGATTAAAGTATCATTTTATAAGGACCTACTTAAAATACATGGTATAACAACATAAACTGTATTTCCCGAGGGACATATTTGAATGATTATGAACCAGACAAGGCATGTTCAATAAATGCCCTACACTATTTCAGAATTATGTTTTTAAAAAGGACTAAAAATTAATATTAGGATAAATCTATTTGATAAAAACTAATTTTGAAAAATGTACATCTAAAGTTTTTTGAGTGATCAAACTAAAAATAAATTGTGAATAAAAACAATATTATAAACAGCATTTTCTGAGTGTTGACTCATATATATGTATATATATATATATATATATATATATATATATATATATATATATATATATATATATATATATATATATATATATATATATACTAGCTGATTATACCCGACGTTGCTTGGAAAAGGAGTAAGTTTTAGACTTTTCTATTATATTGAATGCAATGAAAATTAAACTTCTGTAAGTAACTGAAATATCTTCAAACCCCTATCCTCCATGCTTTGTATAATTAAAATCTACATAACTGTTAACTATTAGGAAAGGGCAGCTGACTTTATACTTCAAACCTTTTAAGTATATACGAAAGATTGTTTATTTGTCAAATAAGTAAATAAGAAAAACACTGTCATATAAGAAAACTGATAGGAAATTACATGACGACAGCAGATTACGTCGATGAAGAAATTGATCGCGTTCGAATTTAAAAATTAAAGCTAAAATGAAGGAGTTCTTTTAAGGACTTTAAATAACCATGGGAACTCTGATATATAAATATATATTTATTTAAAGGAGGGTGAATCTTAATACATTACAAGTCTAATAATCATTTCATGATTCTATACAATTAAAAATAAAATCTCCATTACTTAAGATTTTAAGATCATACCTAAATTTTTCCCTATAACATTCAAAGATGGTGTTGATGTTACCACATTGGAGTCACTTGTAGGCTTAACAGGAGCTTTAACAAACTGTAGAGAAATAAATGACAAATTAATTAATAAAAAGAAATTATATATAACTTATAAATAAAATGCTATACACATTCATCAAGTATCAATGGGTCAGTTTTATATACTTATGTTGTAATAGTTATAATAATAGCTTATGGCAACAATATGCTTTACAGTGTAGTACTTCATAATGATTTTGATAAATTTATTTAGGTGAACAGTGAAATTGACAGGATAACAACTTTCCATTAACATTTTGGGATGCTATAAAAGAATGCTTTAATGCAACAAAAGCAGTGTCTCTAAAGGAACAATAGTAACAGACTTATATATTAGTAATATACTGCTAATATTAAAATAGAAAAAAAAAAAGACTTTCAGTGAATAACTAACACCCACACATACATACACATGTATATGTATATATACGACATAAACAGTATTTCCTGAGAGACATATTTTAATGATTATGAACCAGACAAGGCATGTTCAATAAATGCCCTACAATATTTCAGAATTAAGTTTTTAAAAATGTACATCTAAAGTTTTTTGAGTGATCAAACTAAAAATAAATTGTGAATAAAATATGATATTATAAACAGTACTTTTGGAGGGTTTATTGACTTAATATATATATATATATATATATATGTGTGTGTGTGTGTGTGTGTGTATACTAGCTGATTATACCCTATATTGCCTGGGGAAGAAGAAAGTTTCAGAATTTTTTATTACATTCAATGCAAGGAAAATGAAACTTCTATAAGTAACTGAAATATCTACAACCCCCCCTCTATGCTTTGTTTAATTAAAATCTGCATGACTGTTAGCTATTAGGAAAGGGCAGCTGACTTTATAAACCTTTCCCGTATGCAAAAGATTATTTGTCAAAAAAATTTTCTAGCTTGTGATCATAAAAAGTACTAATAAACTAAAAGTATTTTCATAATTTTGTAAGGATATCAAAGAAAGGAATTTTGAATTACTACAGTAATATAATGAAAAGATACAGGGCTTTGAACCGGAACTGAACCGAAAACTGGAAAAAACCGTTATTTTGGTCGGAACGAAAACCGGAAATGAACCGAAAAAAATATCGGTTTATTTCGGTTCGATATATCTTTCAGTCATTTTGTTACTGTTACCAACTTATCAATATTTTCTAATTTAACGTCAACTTTATAATTACATATCCGCACTTGTATAAGATTGCAATGGTGGTTTTGGTAGCTCCAGCTACACAAGTTAGTGTTGAAATTTATTCTCCGAGACAACAGAAGTAATCTCAGTGAAACCACGTTAGAAGATATATTAATAATTAGAGGCAATTTTCATATGTTAAATAAATAATATATTTTTAACATAACTATTGCAAGGCCAAGTGCACGATGTGAGAGTCAAACAACGAAAGTGGGTAATCATGAACCTAGTTGTCAAATGCGATTTTGATAATGGATAACAATGCCAATGCTCGCCGCTCTTATCGTACCTGCTGTTTGTATCAATTCACATAGTGTACCAATTAAAAAAAGAATAAAATCTTCTAACTTTGATAGAATTACATACTTTATTTATGATAGAATTATATTTTTAGAACAAATAAGAATATTACATAAAATGAAATTATTCATTTGGAACTGAAACGAAAACAGTTATTTTTGGCGGAGCGAAAACCGGAACTGAACCGAAAAACCGTTATTTTTGGCGAGCGAAAACCGGAACTGAACCGATATTAATTTTTTAGTTGAACCGGAACGAAAACCGGAACAAAAAAAATTACGGTTCGAAGCCCTGAAAAGATATATGTATTTAAGAATTTTCTTTATTATTAATACTGCACTTTTGGCTAGAAAATATAAAAAAATGTTATGAACATTAACAAATATTTAATATATTCCTAATATATATATTCTTTGACCATACTTATCACTTGTACTGGCGTTCTTAGAACCAGTTTTGGGCAAACTTAACTCTGAACTTACAAAACAAGAAAGTTTGGAGAGTACAGGAACAATGATAGGAAATGTGACGATGGTAGATCGTGTTGATGAAGAAATGGATCACGTTCCAATTTAAAAATTAAGAACTTTTTAAGAACTGCTGACAAAAATTATGTAGTTTTAAGGGCCCTTAAAAATGAAAACTATAATTAAGGACTTCTTAAGGACTTTAAAGGACCATGGGAACCTTGGAATCGTCAACTGAGCTACAATAGTTCTAATTCGTAGGAATGGAAAGTAATTGCAAAAACATTCCACGTGAGTCTTTTGAATCCATTTACCCAATGCAGGGGCTAATAACTTTTGTAACAGCATAAAAGTATTTTTTATATAATTTTATCATGATAACAATTTAGTAGTTTGGTTAGCACCAGTGGTTATTTTAACGATAAAACATGAATTTACCTGAACAGGATTTGAAACGCTAGTTGAAGAGGATTGTAAGGTAGTTTTTGCAGCAAGTATCTGAATTTCAGGTTTATTGATGGAAGCTGGTTGACTGACAACAGTGACAGGTTTATCAGCTGCAGATTTACCTGGTTCTGATGGCTTCATATTCACTATTATAACTCTTTTTTCACTGTTCTATATAAACAATTAAGTTGAAATCAGAATACATTTTAATATAGTACCCAGGTCATGAAAAAAAAATGAGTACGGAACATAATACAAAACACCAAAATGCCTAACAAATTACGTATAAGAAAAATTTATACCAGCCATTATAAAAAATAGGAAAAAAAAAATTATAGCAATGGCTTTAAACAACTATTGTTATAAGTTTACAAATTTCTTTTTAAGAATGTAATAATTAATTATTACATGTAATTAAACATGTAATAATTTTCCTGAATGAATTTTGTATCAAGTAACAAGGTAGAATAAACATTTTAATTAAAAAAGTTTTTTTAGTAACAATCATTGCTATAAAATCTTTAGAGGAAGATTATGCAATGGAAATTGCTAGGAACTTCAACATCTTTTTCCATGACTGAAATCCTCAATTTGCATTTTCTATCCCTTAATTTAATGGCTTTATGAGATCCAAGTGATTCAGCTGAACTTTGAACCCTAACAAAACCATTTTAATAACTATCTGGCCATATTAAAACTGCAAAAATGAAAAAAGATGATTATCTTGGAAATCCTATCAATCACTGAAAGACAATATTGGGTGTTTCAGTTAGAATGCCAACAGATCTGTAAGAAAATAAAACTGTGCCAACACAATCAAAATTTCCATTTTTTTCTTTTTTTTTATGGAGAAAAAAAAAGAGACACCTGCTTTAAACTTGTTATTTAAATGACTGCCATAAAATTTGTGAAGCATTGCCCTGGTAAGACAAATTTGAGCTGGCATTTTCTTCAGTTCTACTAAAATCTAGGAATGTAAATTTGGACAGTAGTATTCAAAATTTCAGTTCATAGTTGAATAAAATACAGTGAAACCTCCTAGCAGCCACCCCTCTAAACAGCCAATTTTTTATGGCACAGATTTTTCGACTCATAGACCTAATGGTAAAATAACCTGTATCAGCAGCCACCCGACCCCCTCTAAACAGCCACTGAATGGGTTTACCCATTTCATTTTTCAGGAAATATTACTCGCTCCATGTTTTAATTTTGAACAGAAAAATTCAAGGTTAGGTTTATGGTCAGATATAAGACCTAGGAATAACCTGAGAAGTCCATTCCTAATAAGTTACTAATAAAAATATAAACAAAACTGTTAAAGTATAAACTATAAAACACTTCAAAACATAAACAATATATAATCTATGAATATTTAGGATATTTTTGAAAAGGGAAACCTACTTCAGCAGTGGCAGGTGAAGCAGCATTCGATTTGATTTCTACGTTTTTATTCTTAATCTGTGTACATGAATTCCGATGCTCTAGAAAGTGACGCTTTTGACATTCAACACTACAGTAGCTGGTATTCCAACAGCAGGAGTATCTTGACTCTGTTAAACAATATGCACACTGGAAGAGAAAAAAACCTATTTGTCTATATGAATATGAAACACTGAGATTAATGCTATTAGGGATAGAATCATTATCAATGTACGAGGCACATCCAGAAAGTAAGTTTCCGTATTTAAAAGAAAAAAGAATTCACACTTTCACGGATATACTTATTGGCAACAAGTACAGCAATGCTTGAGCTATTTATAAACATAGCCACCACAAGAATTGAGACACTTGTCGTATTGTAAGATCAACTTTTGTATACCTCTGTCGTAGAATTCTGCCGCTTGTGAATGGAACCAGCCTTCCTGTCCCAGAACACTGTGCACATCCCTTTCCGTACGTACAGCATCTGTTTGAATTGGGTCCTGACCAAAGATCCACTATGATGCCAATGCATTGACTTGGTTCCGGGGTAAAAAGCGAAATCCAAGTCTCACTGCCAGTGACGATACTGTCGAGGAACTCGTTGCCATCATCATGATACCGTAGCAGAAATGTCAGTGCTGCTCCTAAGTGTTAAATTTTGTGTTCGGGTGTCAGTTTTGGCTCATATACATGAAAGAGCTGATGGTGAAATGCTTTGTGCATTCAAGATCACCGACTAAACCTTGCAGGCATCAGGAGAAGAAATTAGAGTTTCCATTTCAGACCACTGCTATTCTGCTACTGGCATGAATCGAGACTTGTCCAGCTGGCATATGAATAATTTGTCATAGATCTGTGACGTACATGCAGATGATACAGCTAATTACGTTTACTTTAAAGGGGAAAACATCAGGAAACTTACTTTCTGGATTCGTCTAGTATTAGCCAAATATTGATACACTGTATAATTTTGAATATAAGCCTATCCAAATATAAACTGAAATTGCATTAGAAAAAAAAATGTATCTAGGTGTTGAAATGAAAAAAAGATTTCTCCCTATCATTTAAATATATTACCAAGAAGCTTAAACATGATAGATACATAGACAGAGTATGTACATCACAAATCTAGGAGCATGAGTTCACTCGTATAGGTAGATTATTTTGCATTAAAAAGTCTAATACTTTGCTTACAACGATGCTTTATATAATAAATTTAATACTTTGTATAATCCTATGGGTATTTCTGAAATCTATTCACAAACACATAATAATGAAATCTCTTTTGCTTTTTTAAGTTACTGTGTCTCACATGTTTTAGGCAAAAAAATTTTTGGGAAAAAATTAGAAAACAGAAAAAAAAAATAAATAAAAGTTTAATTTTTATTTTGTATTTTATTAAAAATTTTTTCTATACTGTAGACACAGCTTTAATAATATCTCTACAAAGTTTTAACAGAAAGAATAATTAAAATATGTTATAAATAATTTACTTATAAAATAAAAACTCAAAATCACAATTAAAAATTTAAATACAGAATTTTCTTTTGTTAAACATGTTTTAAATAAAGCAAAATGTTTTTCAATAAACATAAACTGCATTTAACACTTTTTAACACTGTATAGCATTTTTTAGATGTTTTCAGTTAGAATTTGTTTCTAATATAAAATTGAATAAGAGGAAAAGTCAAAAACATTCTTTAAATAGCAACAGAAATAAGATGATATGCTTTTAAATACATAATAAGGTTACACAATCTCTTTAAAATATCACAAATTCTCTTTGTAACAAATTCATTAGTGCCTACAGAATATTATGTAATATTATGTTTTGAGGATTGGTGAGTCTTTAAAATTTAATTTCATGAGATAGTAAGTAGGATTAATTATTTGTTTCTTCACTTTCCTGAATTGTTAGCTCAGTCACTGGAAAATAGCAGTTTCAAAAACTACACTTTCATAGAGTAAGTTAAAATATCGTGAATTTATTTCATAAAGATAATATGCAATTTTAAAGTACTAACCACTTTTTCTTAATGCAGGGTATCTGCCAAAATACAATTTTTCAAATCCATGACTTTCCCTGATTTAGCAGATCATTTTCCATGACTTTAAAAAGCTTTCGTTAAAGTATATATAAATAAAACTTCTGATGTACATACAAATGAAATATATGCTTTTAGAGAAATGACAGGAATTTTGTCATAAAAAAATTATAAACTTACTTTATAAGTGTTAATAAACTCGCATACATAAAAATAAATTGTTGTAGCTACATACCTAAGTTGAATCATATAGCCATTTTTCAATCAAAATGTTTCCAATTTGAATTCAGGGTACTTTGGTATTATCCAGGCAACCACGAATAATAGCCAAATATAACTCTATAATGTTTATATACAGTATCCCCAGAGATAAACTTACATTTTGTGCAAAAATCTTAATTTTTATTAAGAAATAATTATTATTATTATATTAATAAAATTTTAATCTACAATTTAAGAAAAAACCAGAATAATATACATTTACCCACCCATTAAGCTTTCTTGCTTTGAGTTTCCTTGGTGAACCAATTTTACTTGGCAATAGGTACCAAATCATTGGTCAATAGAATACCAAATACATAAATACCAAACTCAGTAACTTCAGCCAAATGACAAGTAAAAATAGAATTAAACAATTCAATGCATTTTTTTTTAAATCGGTAGTTTAGCAGTTCCATGACTTTCATTCATTTTACTTGAAAAATCAAGACTTTCTATGACAAAATTAATCCATTGTCTAAATCCATGATTTTCCCGATGCGCGGAAACCATGTTAATGGCAAAAAATGTTTTAATACCAAATTTGTCAACCTTGTCTAGCCTGTAATAATAATAATAATAATAATAATAATAATAAAAAACCCCTTCAAAACTCATGAACAGTTACTACCCAACTGCATATACATACCCATTGCTTTCGCTTTGCTTCTTCAATGCCTTTTTGCTTTTCTTTTTCATACTTTTGTACTAAAGCATCAACAGCTTGTTTTTTATCCGATTCAAAGCATGCTCTCATTTCCATAATGATTAGATCTGTTATGAAATACAAATGGAAGTTAGTGATCTATTTATTACCATTTTCTTTCAATTATTAAGCTTTCTTAAAATTGACAATTCATACAGAAATAAACAAATACATCTTTTATACATGCTATATACTAATCCATTTTATTGCTTGGTTAAATCAAATACACACGCATTTACACTAAATATAACTGTACAGCCAGTTTTAAAGATTTGATATTAGACATGCCAGCATTCACTTGTGTTAGGAGCAACAACGTGGTTCGAAATTTTAACATGCTAAATACAGTTTATACATATCTTATTGATTTACAAAATAAAATTAATTTTTTTAATATTTACACAGCAGTAAATCATAAAAGGTAAGTTAAAATTTATCCATTTAAAAATTTATAAGAAGCTTTTATAGCTTTAACAACTTATTTTTCAGAACAGTGTTTCTTATACAGGGTTCCCACTCTTTTTCCAGAACAAAAATTAAGGACTTTTTAAGGATTTTCTAAGGACCAAAGTAACTTTTTATAAGGACCTACTTGAAATACACAGCATAAACCATATTTCCTGAGGAACATATTTTAATGATTATGATTCAGACAAGGTATGTTCAGCAAATGCCCTACAATATTTCAGAATTAAGTTTTTAAAAATGCCTAAAAATTAATATAAGATAATCTATTTGACAAAAACTAATTTTGAAAAAAGTTTTTACTGATCAAACTAATAATAAGTTGTGAATAAAATACAATATTATAAACAGTACTTTCTCAGGTTTTAAAATAACTCTATATATATATGTATGTATATACTGACTGATTATACCCGACGTTGCCTGGAAAAGAAGAAAGTTTTAGACTTTTCTATCACATTCATTGCAAGTAAAATTGAACTTCCATAAGTAACTGAAATATCTACACCCCACCCTCTATGCTTCGTTTAATTAAAATCTGCATGACTGTTAACTATTAGGAAAGGGCAGCTGACTGTATTCTTTAAACCTTTTCAGTATGCGAAAGATTATTTATTTGTCAAATAAGTTTTCTAGCTCATGACCATAAAAAGTACAAATAAACTAAAAGTATTTTCATAATTTTTTAAGAATATGAAAGAAAGTAATTCTAAATTACTACAGTAATACACTGAAAACATGTATTTGAAGATTTTCTTTATCATTAATACTGTACTTTTGGCTAGAAAATGTAAAAGAATGTTAGGAACATTAACAAATGTTTTATATATTCTTAATATATATATATTTTTTGAATAGTACTTATCACCTGTATTGGGCAAATATAACTCCGAACTTACAAAACTAGAAAGTTAGGAGAATACAGCTAAAACTGATAGGAAGTGAAGAAAGCGGATCATGTCAATGGAGAAATTGATTGCATTGTAATTTAAAAATTACGGAGTTTTTAAGGACCTTTGACGAAAATTAAGTAGTTTTAAGGGTCCTTAAAAATGAAAGCTAAAATTAAGGAGTTTTTAAGGACTTTTAAGGACCGTGGGAACCCTGTTATAGCAACATTGACCCTGATTAAAATATTTCCATTTTTCAGTCATCAGGGATTCTAGAGTGTGTCTACTCAAATTTGACTTTAAATTATTAATTCAGTTTGGTTTTCTGCACAGTACTGAAAACTCTTTAACATGTATTACTGTATGGAAAGAGTGATATTCAGCATTATTTATTGCAAAACTTTGTATTTAATTGTGAAATTGTAATGTTTTAGCTGTTCAAAAGTTTTGTTATTTTCCGGAGCAATCTGAGGAATTTATCAAAATTGCTTAGATCTGCAGCCTTTCCCATCACTCACAGAAGTAAGTCAAAGAATGATTTTTCAGACTCTCCAGCAGCAGTTAAATATCACTTCCACCTCATCACGTGCCTCAACGTCATCCAGGCGAGTTCATTGCAAAATGTAGGGGTGGTCATAATGAGTGTACTGCTGAATATTCTCTGCATTGCTATGTACAGAATATATAGTATTAACTTTTAAAATTCTAATATATTTTTAAGTTCCATGTTAAAACATTTGATAACAATAGTAGAGAATATTTGTGGTACAGAGAAAATTAATTATCTCCTGCATTGCAAATTCAAAATGTTTGTTTGCATCCATTTTTCCCTCATAGCACATTGTAGAGATTTTTTTTTTCTGGTTTTACTGTTGATTAATTTAAAACTGTACAGTTTTAACATGCAAGAATAAAATTTTACAATGTGGCCTGTATAATGTATGGCTAAACCATACAAGGTGACAGGTATGCAAAAAGAATACAAAGAATTTGTATAGAAGGCACAAGCTACTTACTCATATTATGACGAAGTTCTTCTCTTTCTTGATTACATTTCCAGCCTTGGATTCTATATGCAGTCATTAAACAGGAGAGTTTTCTTCTCAAAAACAGGACTTCTTTTTGATGATCATTTAGATTACTAGGATCAACAACCTGTTAAAAATAAAATATATGTATGCTTTGTTTTATACATTTAGAGAAATAATGAATTTTGAATTATATAATAGTATTAAACACAACTACTGGATTTCATAAATCATGACACAAAATTCAGCTTAGGTCTTTTGGTCAAAGTAAATGCCACACTTATTAATTTGTTTTAGGTCGAAATTGAAATCCATACAACGAAGAAAAAAATGATGCTGTTCAAAGTTGATCCATTACTACTAACATGTTTTGTTTTATTTTACTACAGTTTCCATGCTTTATTTACAGGGTTCCCACTCTTTTTCCAGACTTTTTAAGTACCAATGTAACAATTCAAAAGGACTTACTTGAAATACACAGCATAACGACATAAACCCTATTTTCTAAGGAACATATTTTAATATTTATGAACCAGACAAGGTATGTTCAATAAATGCCCTACAATATTTCAGAATTAAGTTTTTAAAAATGCCTAAAAATGAATATAAGATATATCTATTTTACAAAAACTAATTTTAAAAATGTACATATGTATATTTTAAACTAAAAAAACTGTTCAAAAGTTTTGTTATTTTCCAGAGCAATCTGAGAAGTTTCCGGATTTATCAAATTTTATTACTTCTCCAGAGCAGTTGGCATGTCTGCATTAATGTAACTTGTTTCCATAACAAATAGTATAAAATTCAATAAACTAATTGAACTTTGAAACTCTGATGACACTTACTGGAGATTTCAGCATATCTTGAGGACTTTGTGCAGGAGACGTTGGCTCTGATCTTAAAACTGCAGCTATGAAAAATTAAGAAATTTTTATAGGATTATGATGACATAAACAAAAACAAGACATTAAAATATTACAATTAAAATACATTTTATTAATGGGGTTCGATGATATTAGAAATTCAATTTCACAATATATTCCCAGATTAATGTTGATACTATTGATATATCACGATATATTCCTAAATTAATATTGATGTTACTGATATATTGCAATACTACTTTAAACTAGGAATTGATAGATATCACTACTTTTGAAAGACTAACAGTATCAGGATATTCTAAAATATTAATTGAAATATCATTGAAAATATCAGCAAATTATTGAGGCATATCAAGACATGCACATAGTACTGGCTGTTGTGACCAAGCAGGGAATATTGATATATTTAATACATCCCAATACAAGCCAGTAGCAGACAGAACAACTTTTGGTTTTTACCCCAAATGCACTGTACATTTCAGGATATATTACCCAAAACCTTGATGTTGATATGATAATCATCAAAAACAGATTTTCTAGCTTGTGTTTGTATCAAGTAAGCAAATAAATACATGAAGTGAGCACCAAACAAATGAAATAACTAAGAGAAATATCTTTTATACTGATATATGCAAAATATTTCAGATAATTTTTAGCAATACACAATACTGCATGTGGAGAAAAAGCAGCACGGCGGATGGACGATACATCAACAGAGCAGAATTTTAAGCATAGTATTCCGATACTTGAAAAATATCAATATTTGGCTATATATTGAAAAACAATCCAGCTCTATTAATTTCTTAATGATTTATAATTTATAACATTGTAAGTGGAAGAAGCTGCACACCACACTTTTAGTTTTAAAGATATATATATAAAAAAAAAACCCCAATCATGAGTTATTTAAAAATGTTTTAACTGTAATAGTTGAATTTTATAAAATATCAGAAGAATGCTAATTAGTTTTTGTACAAAAAAAAAAAAAAAAAAAAAAAGAATGTAACACTCTAAATAAACTAAGTCACGAGGAGTCTGAGTTGTAAAAACCCAACCCTGGATTAATACAAATAAATCAGTGTAAAGGCTATAAAAAAGTTTACTCTGACATCACAACACAAAATATTATATATTGACATATACCACATATTTGATTGTTATTTTAACAAAGGATTATTTTTTTATCTCTATTCTTTCACCCCTTGAAAAAAATAAACAAATGGTTAATTCCCCTCATAAATTATAAATTAAAAGACCCCAAAATATTTCCCCAAAGTATGTTTAATGCTGATGTAATTAAAAAATTTAGGACAGCACAGTGGTGGAAACTAATTGAAATGTGTGTTAGGGATGGAGATATGATCGATTTTTGCCACTTTATGGTCTGGTAGACCTAAACAAGTGCCCAGCAAGCTGTGCATCACTGGAGCGAGTGTTCTCTACATGTGGGTTAGTTTGGTCGAAACTTAGAAACAGATTAGGAATACAAACAGCATTGAAGTTAGTATTTTACACATGAAACTTTTGCCCTTTTCTTTATGAATTTCACAGACAATTTTTTTTCCAAATTATTATGTTGGATTTATCATAGATTTGCAAATATTTTTCCGGATTTTGATAGACTGTATATATATTTCCACAGAATAATTCTAAAAAACTAAGGTAACAGCTTCTGAAAATAAATATAAATATCTCCAATTTTTAAACAACCCAATAAAACCCACTTCAGAGTGGGTTTTATTGGGTTGTTTAGACTGGGTAGGTGGTTTTTTGCAACAATGCCTATAACGCTTCTTTTGTTAAGATAATAACTGGAAGATGAAATAAAACAATTGTATAAGTAAGTAGTATCATGAACTTCTGTGTAAATACTCTGTGTAATTACTCAAATGTCTGTAGTTACATGCACACACACACACACACTACTAGAGGTATAGTTTGGTTTGCAATACGAAGGTCTTCTTTTTCGATACATTAGGGTTGATGACATCAAGTCTTACTGCTTGAAGCCAATTCTGAAGGGCTACAAACATCCATGCCTGCAGTAGGATTCGAACTCAAATAACAAACAGCAGCACAGAGGTATTCAAAAGCAGTGCAGTGTTTAATAAAATGGAATAATAATAATAAAAAAAATTTTTCAATGCAATCAAATAAAAAAACCATAATGTACCTATATATATATATATATATATATATATATATATATATATATATATATGTATGTATATTTTAAATCTAATATTTACTTCTGCTGACTGTTGACATTAAAATATAAGTAAAAGTAAAATAATTAGAAAATCTGCAATTTTTATATATGCAAAATAAAAAAATCAGTGAGAAGTAAAACAAACAAATTCTGATATAGCACCAGCACAGTTTTCCAATACCAGTTTAGGGCTCTCAAAAATACAAGTTTGGCAGTGCCTCAAATTTGAGTGTAAATTGAATTAAAGCTTACATCTGTATATTGTTTTGGTCCTCCAGAGTTGAAAATACAATTCTCTTTGATGTAACAAAAAAATCCTTTGACAGAGAATACATTCTGTAGAATGCAGTTTTAAGATCACGAAAATTAAAGAGCAAAATAAATAAATTGTAGATTAATACCTATATTTTAAATTAAATTATCATGCAGGCCATCATATAACATACAATTTAATGTATTAATGGTTTACACTTTTCATTATAATAAATTAAAATGAATTATTTTACGATTTTATTAGGTGGAAACAGGCCTTAAATGTCTCACAAATTTTAGTAGTATAATTTCATAAAACATTCAAAGATTTATAATCTATTAAAACATAAGCTTATTGATACAAGACTAGACTCTTTTAGAAGGAATGAAAACCCCTTAAATAGCCACAGGATATTGGTACATATAAGACAAATAAAACTTACTTTCTACTTCAGAAGATTTTGATTCAGGAGATATGTTTGCTCTTTCTAGAGTTTCTTTTGTAAGATTTCTTTTCACACTTTCTAGAGTTGGAGACATTCTTTTCAAAGTATCAACACTATTTGTTTTGTTAAAAGTTCTTTTTGCTCCAGTAAGAGCAGTTTTTTTTACAGGCTGTACTATCTGAATTTCATCATCACTACTGTCTTCGGAGCTCAATTTTCGCTTTCTTCTATCACTCGGACTGGGTGAATCTGAATCTGTCTTACCATTAACAGCTGCAACATTATCCTCTTGGCAACTCTCAATCAAAACCTGAGTATTACTAGCCATCTCTGGTGGTGTATTCCTCTGCTCATCTCCAGAATTAGTGCTGAAACCAGGATTTTCTTCATTACTGAATGATTCCACAGAGGTAGAATAAGGAGGTGTCTTTACAGCATATGTATCAGAGACAGAACTATCCTCATTTTCAGCATCATCGTCAAGGACAATAACAGGAGGCGATTTGGGTCTGGTTGGAGTGCATATGTAAATATCATCATCCTCGTCCACAGGTTCATTTTTGCAAAGGAAAGAGGATGAGTTTTCTTTATCCTCAGCAGGTTTCATTTCATCATCCTGATTTTCTTTAATGTCTTTTTGAGGTAATATTTTGTCTGCACTTTGCATAGATTTAAGATCACTTTTATCTGAAACTGTACTCTTGTCAATGCCCTCCTCAATTATAACACTTGAGCTGTCATCCATTTTTGCACTGGGTTGCACTGAAAAAGCCGCAAGACTGATTTGAGCATTTTCTGAAGTCGCACTCTGATCACTTGTTTGAATGAATGGCACTTTTGATGAAGCTTCTTTCACATCACTGCTGCTCTCAGCTATTACTTCACTGAAAGTATTTTCTGAAGCATTTGAATCTTTAACTGCTACTTCTGGCCCCTGTATATTCGGATCTGTTTCTTTCACAACACTACTATCTGTTACTTCATCTATTGAATGCATATCTTTGCTGTCACTGGTAGCTTCTTCATTTCTAGAATCATCACTTTCTAGTGTATAGGATTTTTTTGGTGATGCATCACTGTTCTGATTCTCAATATCAGTATCAGAGGTGCCAGAATTAGATTCTTCATCGTCTTCTTCTTCTTCTTCCTCTGATTCCTCAGCCTTATCACCTAACTCATTCTCTTCTTCCCCGTTTTCTAGTTCTTCATCAGACACTTCCACAACTTCATCTTCCTCCTCATCTTCTTCCTCTTCCTCATCTGAAAGTTCCTCTTCTGCTTCTGAGGCACTACTATTCTCTTCCTCATCCTCGTCTGACCTGCTTGCATTTTCATCAGCACCCGATTCATCCGACAAATCATCTGTGATTTCAGAAATTCCCAGTTTTGCTTTACAGGATGCAATAGTTTCATTTAATTTTAAAAAGAACGAATCTGTTTTTTTCGTGGTTTCTAATGACTTAGTCACATCCATACTACTTTCTTGAATATTGTCACTTTCAATCACTGGTAGAGTCACTGCGTCATTAAATAAAGATGACGAAGAAGAAGTTTTTGTTTCATCTTTGTTAACATCTTTAGAAGTATTTTTGTCATCCTTTTTCTTTTCTTCTTCACTCTCCATATCTAGATTTTCCTTTTCTGGTTCAGAAGTTAATGAAACATAACCTTTTATTCTCTCCAGAGCTAACTCAAGCTTACGAAACTGATCAGAAGCTGATACTTTTTCGGAAATTTTTATAGGTGAAACTTGAGAAGCATCAGATTTTTTTTCTTCAATGGTTATTGTTTGGTTATTTGTTTTGTCTTCGAGCATACTTTTTTCTTCATTTATTTTTTCATCATTATTCTCCTCCTCTTCCTCCTCATCTGTTTCTTTGCTAGATTGTAATAACTCAGTCGATTTCCTTTCAGAAAAATGCAATGGAGATTTTAGCCCTAATTTCAGTTCTAAGGGGCTCTTGATTTGCTTCTCCAACAGATTTCCTGGGAACTTAGATTCATCGGGACTTAATTTTTCCTGTTCTAAAAGATAATAGAAAATACAAAATTTATAATAGAACATAAAATGTATATGTCATTCATTTATTAAGTTTAAAATTTTATCATGGCATTAATCAGTATTTAGGTTTTATTTCAATAGGTATGGAAATATATATATATATATATATATATATATATATATTTATGTATGTATGTATATATATATATATATATATATATATATATATATATATATATATAACTTCTGCAAGAATAAACATGATTTGCATGTTTATGTTCTGAAATCAACATACAAAATAATGTAACAGTTGAAATTCATACAATAGTACAATTACTGCTGCTAACCAATGTTTTATGGTTTAAAGAAATATTTAAAGTCTAATTTCACTAAAAGAAAAACCATATTAACAATATACATTTAAAACTATTCAGAAGAAGCGTGGATATTGACAGAAAAAGATAAAGAAACTCAAGCAGTATTTGACAGAAAACTTTTAAGTATTTTTTTTATTTTATTTTTATTTATTTATTTTTAGGGGGGGGGGTCCAAATAAATGATGTATGGAGAAGGGCAAATATTGAATTATACAAAATTTATAAAGATCCAGATATAGTTAATTTCATCAGCATTCAAAGGTTATGATGTGCAGGACACACAATCAGATTGAATTACTAACATCTACAAAAGAAATTTTCATGGCTGAACCAATAGGTACACAAAAAACAGGACAACCAAACCTCAGACAATCAGACTCTATTGAGAACGACTTAAAAACTTTAAAAACTATTAACCCTCTGGCTGCTCAGACCATTGGCAGCACCATATTATCGGCAGAGCATGTGGGGCACGTGCCCAGAGCCCAAAATTTTTTAGATCTAGAGGTAATTTTGAAACAAATAAATGTTGTAAACAAAAATTTCATAATTTATTTTATATGCAAATTATGTGAGCTAAAATTTTGTAAGTTTTTCATTATTTCCCAGAGTACTCACAAGTATAAATAACCCACAGATTGGTCAGTTTGTACTTACAAACAAAAGGCAAGAATGCAGGTCATTTTGAAAATGGAATCCACTAATCAGATGGCTACATTTTCAGAACTTTTCTCAAAAATGTTCCCAATCACTGTTTTAACCGGTTTAAACAATCAAAACCCCAAAAGCTTGGGCATGTTATTAAAAATCTACAATACAATTGAAAATAATCATATTGTATGCAATCAAAAGTAATTATAAATTACTTTTAATTGTATCCGTCAGTTTTAATTTGATTTTAAACATAGAACACATTTAATAGTACATCTCAGGGAACAATTAAAGTAATTAAAATTATTTCAATATTGTAAACAGGAATTTCTACTTAAAAATAACAAGAATAATTAACTGCATTTGTATTTAGTACCATAATCAGGGTGGGGAAGTAACTGCTCAGTATTGTATAAAACCTTTTTATTTGATTAAAAAAAAAAAACAGACAAAATTGGCAGGTTTGGCATAATTTAAATCAGTTGATTTTATTTATTTATTTATTTTTTTAATATTGATTTAAATCATTTTTTTTTCAAAACCTATATTCCACAGACAGGAGAATTGGGAATCAGTCAGCACAGTAATACCAATAAGTAAATAAGTGTCAATAGATAGTATGTGCTTTCCAAAAATTTAGGGGTTGTTATCAAAAGTATGTAGTAGGGGTAGGTACAATGGCTGATTTTGACTGGTGGAATTCATTTTCTGGTAAAGAGAGTATTACAGAACTTGAAATCCAGTTTGTCTACCCAATAACAAAAGCCGTGGCTTCATCTTCTGGAATGGAAAGACAGTTTTCTTCTTTTGGTATTGTTTGTTCTAGCCTTCAAAAAAAATTAGGAGTGGAAAAAAAGCATCAAAACTAGTGTTTTTATTGATTGAAACAGTTAAATCCATAATTTGTTGCTTAGAAAATAATGAAATAATTGTGATTTTTTGTTTTTTTTAAATAAATAGTTTGCATTAAATGAATATTTAATTTGTTCTTTAAATTTACATCTTATTTAGTTTGCACTGTCCAATTACAGAATGGAATGTATTTAGAATAAAATTTATACACTTAATGTTAGGTAATCAGTTTGTAGAATATACTAGATAGGTAAGATGTTACTTCTTATAACAAACTATTCTATGTATATTGCAAAAAGCATAAAAAAACAACAATTCAGACAAAAATCAAAGAAATTCAATTTAAATAAAAAAATCTGATTTAAATCAAATCAATCTGATTTTTTATTTATTTATTTATTTTTTTTTAAATCATGATTTTTTTCCAACCCTGAAAATTGGATTATCTTATTACGAGAAATTATTTACTAAAAATAAGCAATTATCCACCAACATAATAATATAATTATTTAAGTCAGTATAAAAATATAACTTGCTTCAAACGAGCAAAAATTCAAATGATCTAGACCCCAAAATCATGCTGTAAGTTAAGCAAGTATTAATAATTTGAGTGAGTCACTATTTCAGTTCAGATGTAACAAGCTATAAAGCTAAACATAAGCCAATAAAGTATATTGCATTAACAAATCATGAAATAATTAGAAATTTTATAACTGATATAGAAACAAATATTAGTCAAAACTAACAGAAGTATTTAAATTTATTCTGTTATATAGGCAATTAATAGTTATATTGCAGACAGAGGACAATGCTTTGCTATTTGAAGGCTTATTGGGTGAAAATCTGCTGCTTAAAGCCATTTCATCAAATAACTACAAACATCTGAGCTATTAGTGAAATACAAACCTAGCCTCTTGTTCAAAACATTAGCAATTTTATTAACGCTTTACCACATTTATTTAGGAAGTTAAAGGAAGACAAACAATTTTGGTAAGATAATGTAATAGCTATTTGTGATTAATTTAGAAAAAAATGTATGAAATTAGTTGTTGTGGCAGTGCATAAGAGTAATTTTAAATGAGTGCAACTTTTGAATAAAAACATAATTTGGATTGTCCCTGACAAAGATTTAAATGTTGTCATTTTAACTGAATATTTTATAATTACAGTCAGTACCGGCTATATGATCAGTTTTCTAAAGTCACATGAGAACATGTGTTAACCCTTTCTCGTGGGCCGTGGGAAGATTACTTCCTACACGATCTTACAAAATACACATGTGGGAAGCTCAAAACCCATTCTAATATATTGGTCTTGTTATTGAAACAACGGGAAGACTAATTCCCGCTTCGGTTTTGTGCTGTCATCAATTGTTCGATCAACTAAATAAAATGAGCAGCTCTGTTTTGAAAGTTTGGAAACGTGGGGTGAGAAATAAATGGCCCACGAAAGGGTTAAAGCCCACAGCTTATACAGTCATTTTCTTTTTCTTGTTACTGGTTATATGGCCAATTTCATGTTTTCAACAAGTTTCCATTTTTTCTTTTTTTAAAAAAGAAGTCAGTGTGAAATTGGAGAGGACCTGAATTCAAGCCTTTATATTCTTCCCTTTTCCCCCTTTCATGTTTGTGTACAGTCATCGTTGGAGATTTTCCCACCTCTCTCAGTTCTTGTCCCTCCTAATAACAAGTGGACATCTGTCTCTTTATTGATTGAAGTTATCTCTCTCATACATGACTTCAAGTGTTATTTTACTCATTCCAATGCAGCAGATGAGCAGTTAAAAGCTATTAGGGACTTAGAAAAAAGTTGTGTTAACAACCAACAAAAGGAAGCAAACTTGTATATCTGATTATTTTTAAATACATTGAACATGAATTTACGTATGTACATGTGCTATACTTTGATTAGTAAGGTAAGCTAATAAATTCTCCCCCCAAAAATATTGCATATTTTTATTGTAGTTTTTACTTCTCAAATTAATTTTTAAAATGTTCTTAAAAGTATAATTATTTGTTTATGAGTACTACATTCTGATAGGTGAATATAATCGTGCCACAATTCAATAAGGTTGCATTGTTCCACATATGTGGTCACCCCGTTTATATGGTCTGAATTATCTGAACCCCTGAAATGACCATATAACCAATACAGACTGTATCTCGCACCGCCCCCAAAAATTTTTTCTAAAATCTTCACATCCCAAATTTTTTGACAATACTAGACAAGGTTCTCAAAAATTACTAAATAATATGTTACCTGATTCCAAAAAGCTTGCAAACCTATTTTCTTTCTCTGCCAAATGGAACTTCTCTGGTACTTGAGAAGACGTGTCAAAAGATATTTCTTCTTTAGAAACCTAAAGTTACAATTAAGTATCTTTTTTTCAAATACTAATAAATTTGATATACAAAAAAAATTTACAGAGCAAGAAAAAGATAGTTTTACAGCAGAACAAAACATTTTAGAACCATAAGAAGTGATCAAGTAATTCTTTATGGACTGCACACAATCTGGTGGGATTGTAATAATAATGTACTATTAATGTTTTTAAATGGCAATAGCAGGGGTGATTGATCTTGTAAATGGAATATCCTGAAATTTATGTCATCTGTAATCACAACCCAGAATTTAAAAAAGTTAATAACATATACAAAATAATTGCATGTTATTAATATTAGATTTAATGTATTTTTAGCAAATTTCAAGCAGTAATTTTAATTGTTAGTAAATTAAACCAGCAACTGTTTTAATTTCAACAATTAAAATGAAACACTTACCAAACTTCTTTTGGAGAGTCTTACTCTTAGATGTTAAACAAATTAGCGTTCTTAGAATTGACTAAATCTTGAATATCAAACATTTTATTTACGGTAAATCTGTTTTCTGGTACTATAAGCGCTAGATTAAACTATCATCAGATGCAGAAGTAAAATACTCCCCCCCACCAAAAAAAAAACACCCACCTACATGAGTTGTGAGAATCTGTCTTCACAATGTTAAGCTAAAGCAAATCAATCAACACCTGTTTGAAGGTCAAAGCTTATAGTTCACCAATAGTTTATCATTCAATCTAGCTTGAAAACACACAGTTGTGTAATTTAGTTATTGAAGGAGTAGTAACATTTTTGAGGGACAGATGAAAAATGTGGCCAGCTGACCGAAAATTATTCCAGTGTTAGTTTTGAAAGATGGGTAAAAAGTCAGAGAACACTCCATTATCCGATATTTACAGCGGGGAAATTAAATATTAAAAAACGAGAAGGAATAAAGAAGGAGTTTAGATAGTATTTTAAGGTATTATTTCTAGTATATTACATACACATACACACACATGTATATAACATATGAAGTACATGATACCAAACATTTCTACATACAGTAATAACAATGATTAAAATAACTACATGTAAACATTAGCAACTGTTTGCAACTTGCAATGCTGAATCCCTTGCTTTAAGCATTAATTATTTGGATCTCATTGTTTAGTGCCCAGAAAGGAAAAGTTAAGTAACAATTATAAAATTTACTCTATTTTTTTTTTCAAGTCTTGCCATTTATATGCAAAACATTTACCCTAATTTCCTGCATATAATCCGCAGATTAAATTTCCATTTTAATCTCATGTGATTCATAATTTTCAATGTATATGGAAAAAATTATTATAACTTTTAGTGTTAAAAAACTTATATTAAAACTCTTTAAAGGAAATGTTTTCATTAAGTAAATTAAAAAAAGTAACCTAATAAAGTGGAAATTTGGATAGACTTAAAAAATTTTATATTTACAAGGTATCTGCCAAAATAAAATTTTTCAAATCCATGACTTTTCATGACTTTCCCTGATTTAGCAGATCATTTTAAATGACTTTAAAAAGCTTTCGTTAAAAGTATATATGAATAAAACTTCTGATGTACATACAAATAAAATATATGCTTTTAGAGAAATTACAGGAATTTTATCATAAAAAAACTATAAACTTACTTTAAGTGTTAATAAACTCACATACATAAAAATAAATTGTTGTATCTACATACCTAAGTTTAATCATATAGCAATTTTTCAATCAAAATGTTTCCAATTTGAATTCAGGGTACTTTGGTATTATCCAGGTGACCATGAATAATAGCCAAATATAACCCTATAATGTTTATATATAATATCCCAAGAGATAAACTTATATTTTGTGCAAAAATCTTAACTAATTTTTATTAAAAAATAATTATTATTGTATTAATAAAATTTTAATCTACAATTTAAGAAAAAAACCAGAATAATATACATTTACCCACCCATTAAGCTTTCTTGCTTTGAGTTTCCTTGGTGAACAAATTTTACTTGGCAATATGGTCAATAGGATAATACATAAATACCAAACTCAGTAACTTCAGCCAAATGACAAGTAAAAATAGAATTAAACAATTCAAAGCATTTTTTTTAAATCGGTAGTTTAGCAGTTCCATGACTTTCACTCATTTTATTTGAAAAATCAAGACTTTCCATGACAAAATTAATCCATTGTCTAAATCCATGATTTTCCATGACTTTCCAGGTGCGCGGAAACCATGTATTTAACCACAATAAAAAATATAGTCAAAATATTTACATTAATGAGTACAGAAACAATGATACAAATAAATTATCGGAACCCATATTTAAATAAAAAAGATGTTAAAAGTTAAAATTCTTAAAAGCATCTTTTCATTTTAATTTAATATGGTTATTTGTGATCTGTATTAAAATTATATACTGCAGTTATGGGGCCATCTAGCAAGCTGAAAGTTAAAAAAAAAAAAAAAAAAAAAAAAGGCCACTATTTTAGATCATACAAGCGTTATTTCTTGATAGAAATAAATATACAAACTGGAATATTTTAATTTAAATGGGTATTTTTACTGGATCAATAGATGGACATGAACATTGAGCTCATCTAATGCTACTTCATAGTTGCCCTTTTTCTTTGGTTTACTAGTGGTGGGCATTTCTTTGGATAAATGATAACACTGAGATACTGGAACCCAAGCTCTGCATCAACAGATTAAAGATTAAATTTATAATTCACATTAATTACACATATATTTCACATTTTTATTAAAATTTTAAATCAATCTTAGCAAAAATAAATTAAATTGTGCAGTTTATCCTTACATGTCTGTATTGTATTTACTAGTATAAAAATTCTTAAAAGGTGTCCTTAACAACCACAAGTTCACATCATTCTAACTTCTCTTTAAACAAAGTTTAAAATTTAAATTGTGGTGATTTAATTTATACACGCAAATTAAGTTTAGACTTAATTTGTATGGCCTAGGATAGGTTGAAATTTAAGTGTCTTATACTCTTATTAATATCAGCCAAAAATAAAATTGAAAAAGATCAGATAATAAAATTCCATAATTATATTTAACTCTTTATATTTGATAATGATGAGCTAATATTTATTAATTAGATTAATTGCTGATTAAAATGAGCATTGAAATATACTCTTTGAAAATAATGGATAGTTTAATCTTTGTTTGAATCACTACAATAAATAGCAATTTAGACAACAGATGATGGAACCACCACTAATTAAAAATATTTTCACAGTAAATGTTGCTTTGTTCTACTCCTAAAAATAATTTCTCATTGGATAATCACTGGTGCCATGTCAAATGTAAAATTATGCAACAGAAATGTATTACACATCTTTTTATCAGTTACGGATATCATGGTTCGTACACTTTTTTAATGGAAAAAATTAAGCACCATTCAAACTTTTTAAGCACCTCTTATCAGAAACATACCAGATAAAATAATGGTTATTACATTAGGTTCAACAAAAACATGAACAAAAGAAAGTGTGTATAAATGAGAAATCATTGTATTTCACAGACACAGAAGTCAAAATTTTGGGGAAAAAAGGAGAAAAATCAAAAAAAAAAAGAGGTAGTTGAATAACTATTAAAAATTAATGTTCTGATTTACTTAATGCAAAAACAAGTGCCTAAATACGCAATATGAAAGTATCTAAATAACTTTTTATCACTATAAACAAGTACTTAAGTTTCCTAGTAAAAAAAATTAAACATATTCAAATCAGATGTTTCTTCAATTTGCCTAATTAAAAAATAAATAAATTCACCAATACAGTTGAACTTTATTATATTAAACTTTGAGGAACCATATTGTTTGTTGGACTTAATAATTTTTACTAATATAAACAATCACTCGAGTCTCCTAATCAAAAAATGATGAAAACAGTTTCAAATCAGAAGTTCCTCAAATATCCTAATTTAAAAAAAAAAAAAAAAAATTAATATTATAAATGCGCATTTTATATATCAAATTTTTAGGAGACATTTCTATACACAAATTTTTAATTTTGTGACTGCAGAATTTCTTAAATAGCAATAAAATCTATACCTTAATAGTTTCGAAAGATACAATAATTATCATTAAATTTAATTTTAATCAATGTCTAAAAACTCATGATTTAAATAATATATGCACTGTATAAGGCTATTTTTTTAAGTGGACAATTAAAAAAATTTTTTTTTAAATAGTAATATTTCTGGACGATGATCGAATAGGACGGGATTTTTTTCGGTATCTGAGCCAGGGGGTTCGAATTGTACTTTAGACTAACAGATTTGTAACCATTTAATTTGGTCTGAGAGCGCTAGAGTTTTCTTTTGTGTTACCCGACGGCTAAAGACATCGGAATTTCATTCACACTGAACGATTAATCTCGAGCGACCTTTTATGATTTTCATCGACGATTTCGAAATATTCAAATAAAAACTGTTGGCAAGAAAAAAAAAATAAGGACTTCAGGGAAAAATTAAGCACTCTTTAAGCACTTTTTAAGGCCTTAAAAACGCGTTTCGAAATTAAGCAGTTTTTAAGCACTTTTAAGCACCGTACGAACCTTGGACATTTCGAAAAACTCTAAAAATTTGTCCATCTTAAGACTGTAAAATGAAACCAAAATATGTAAATTTTACAGATAACCTGTAAAGTTGGCAAGTCTATATATGTATGTATATATATATATATATATACATATATATATATATATATATATATATATTTGTATATATATATATATATATATATATATATATATATATGTATTATTTCAACCTCAAACTAACCAACATAATCATAATTTTATTTTAAAATAATTATTGGGGTAATTCTATCCTTAAATTGCAATTTCTAGCAAAACTCTTTCGTTCTTTCTTGAAAATTGGCAACCTCACATACATAACAATTAATATTGCCCATCATGTATAACTTTGTGATGTTTCTTCCTACATTATCACATGACTAATCACTAAAACCCTGATTGGCTGGCTTACACATCTATATGTTTGTCATGTACGTGTTTTTTGCATCAAAAGCATGAAGTTATACTGTTCTAATTAATCCCCTCATTTTTATTTTTCAAATCTCTGCATTTTCTCTTTCTTCCCAACTACACATAAATCCCCTTTTTATATTTGTTATGACCAATACATATATATACATACATATATACTCTGGTTATATGCCACTTATCTACATCTTACTACCACTCTAGTTATGCAGTGACTAGTTCACATTAATAAGCTAAAACTGCAATAAAAGGAAAAATTAATCATACCTATCGTGAGCACCAAAAAATCGTGCATCCACATTTCCATCCAGAATTCTTACTACCTATAAAGAATATTACACTTTCAATACTATATAATGGATAAATGGGAAAGGTAGCAGGCTTGGATAAATAGTTTTAAAACATATTATGTAGACTAAAGAAATTATTTTTTAATCGCAATTAAAATGCACATAAATAGATATAACCTTTAGACTAAAATTACTTATACAAGACACTAAAATATTTAATTTAGGTAATTAAGTACATGTACAGATATAGCAGTATAAAATTGATATACAGTACACTCCAAAGTATCCAGACTAATGTGGCAGAAGGGCAGGTTGGATAACAAAAAAGCCGGATAGGCCAGAGTTTTATAAACTGATTTCTTTATCCACAAATAACAGAAGACAGTTTTTATACCGAAAATCACTGTTATAATACATATTTTTTCATTTCTTATACATATATTCCAATTCCACTAGCTTGTATAGCATACCACTTTTTCATTTATGCTCAATTTTTTTTCCAGTCTCACAGTGTGCTTTTCAAAATTTTTAATTCCAAATCTATATTTTTTGCTCCTACACCAGAGTCTAGTCACTGTATAGCACATGACTTCTCCAATGTCTCTATAACTCTTTATCACCAATTTTTAAATCTTCATTGTGGTACACTTAATAAAACATTAAGCATACCCTAAAAACACTTTACAAATACTGTACATACTGTGCAGTTATAATCACAAACAGCGGCAACAATAGAAGTCTATTACACACTGACCAAACAATGAACAAGCACGAGGATCATAGCAGATGCCTGATTCCAATGCCTTCCTCGTTTAATTACGATAAAAGAAAACTAGACTGGATAATACAGAAGCTGGATAATCACAAATTCGATTCTCAGGAGTATATAAATGAAAACTGATTTATACACAATTTTAAATTTATACTGTATTACTGAAATAAATATATATATATATATATATATATATATATATATATATATATAAACAAAATAGACAGGGAAGTAATAAAACACATTCCTAATTGTGTAGTATTCAATTGAAAGAAAATATATAGAAACTGCTAAAAATACAAAGAAACCTAAATATCAGGTTCATACTCAGTAGGTAAAGAGAAGAGAGAGAGAGAAGTTTATAAACAAAATAGACAGGGAAGTAAAAAAAAAACACACTTTCCTAAATGTGTAGTGTTTAATTCAAAGAAAACAATATATAGAAACTGCTAAAAATACAAAGAAACCTAAATATCAGGTTCATACTCAGTAGGTAAAGAGAAGAGAGAGAGAGAAGTTTATAAACAAAATAGACAGGGAAGTAAAAAAAAACACACATTCCTAAATGTGTAGTATTTAATTCAAAGAAAACAATATATAGAAACTGCTAAAAATACGAAGAAACCTAAATATCAGGTTCATACTCAGTAGGTAAAGAGAAGAGAGAGAGAGAGAAAAGTTTATAAACAAACAAAATAGACAGGGAAGTAAAAAAAAAAAAATTCCTAAATGTGTAGTATTCAATTGAAAGAAAATATATAGAAACTGCTAAAAATACAAAGAAACCTAAATATCAGGTTCATACTCAGGTAAAGAGAAGAGAGAGAGAAAGAGAGAGAGAGGACCTTTTACATGCTATTACAGCAGTCTACATTAAATTGTTATATTGTGCAATTGTTTTTATTCTATATCATATTTGTTTAATAAACTACTTAAGCAAAATTTTGGAATATATTTACTGTACTTTCATATTTTACAAATTATGTATATTATAATGTAAATCTACATGATATGATAACAAAAGAAGTAAATCATTTATTCTATAAACAGGGTTCATATTCAACTGGTAGGTTTAAAAAAAAAAAAAAAAAGCAACTACTGATATAACATCCTCAATAATGCAAATTTAGTTAAAAAATTATGTATTGGCTTTATTCAAAATAATTTTTAAGTAATGCATCAACTAATGCAGTATTAGCAAAGCAAACTTTCTGAATACATTTACTTTCCAGTTTCACTGTTAATTGCTATTATAACATGAACTGACAATATAAAATATTTAAAAAATTACAGATTTATACTATGAAGTTGATTACTCGTTAATATCACATGAAAATAGTAATCAAATGATAATGATACTATATTTACAATAAACAAATACTACAGAAAATAAATTGTAATTTATCGTCATATGGTTTTGGTATTAACACTAAAAATGTACAATTTTAATTATCTGCAAGGGAGGAAAAGGAAAAAGGCACTTTTACATTTTTTTAACCCTCATTTTCACATAAAACAAAGCAGTTTTAAAGATATTTTCCCCACATACTTTTAGGAAAGAGAAAAAAAATAAGAAGAGACAGTTTTAAAGTCTTTACAAGCCCTGTAAATAATAGCAAATATTATGAAATAATATAAGCATCAAATGAACACTGAATTTGTAAACCTACCTTAGCTGGCCAATAAGGGAATCCCTTTAATTTAGCCCACACAAGTGGATGAGGCTTCCGCTAAAAGTATAGACATATATATATATATAAATATTACAATATACTACAGTAAATATGTATTATATAGAAACATATATATAAAATGTATGATAATATATTTATTCACATAACTACACACACATTCTATAGTAAAACTTGAAATACAAATAAATAAAAATAACAAAAATACAGTTTCTTATCAAAAATAAAAGTGGGAGAAATAAAGCAGCTGGCTTATAATTATTCCTTCATGTAAACAAAGAGCAAAATATCCAATTATGGCTTAAGACTGTACTATATTCGCTTTCTGTTAAAATATGATGAAGAGATTTTATTTTAAACTTGAATAATTTGGTGCATTGTTTTCCAATAGTCCACAGGAAAATTTAAGTTGTTCAAAAAAAATTAATAAATACTATACTTTAACTAAGAAACAAATTTAACAACACAAATAAGTCTTATTTTAAATTTTTAAACAAGTTAAACCTAAAATATACTATATCATACTTTTAAGAGTTTCACAACTAATGGAAAAACAGCATTTACAGCAATAAAAATGAATACATACACAAACTTCAGAGAACCAGTATTTGTTATGAACGACACTATGTACAAAGCAGTCAGGACAGACTTCAATCTCTTGCATGTCTTGATCACATGCCTTGACTAAATTTTTGGCATTTGTACTCAATGGATGTTGAGCTGAAAAGAATGGAAAATGTTGTAAATATATATACTTCATTTTTATAAACTAATTTAAATTTTAAAACATACAAATAATTAGATATACCTTATAAAAAAAGTAATGAAAAGAAAAAGAAAAACACATGCACAATAATTAAACTGTATAAAAGTTAAAACTATTGATATACAGTCAGTACCGGCTATATGGTCATCCGCTTACATGGTCAGTTTTCTAAAGTCCCGTCTAACTTAATAGGGAACATGTATTAAAGTGCACTGCTTATACAGCTTTTTCTTGTTATTGGTTATAGGGTCAGTTTCATGTTTTCAACGAGTTTCCGTTTTTTTTTTTAAGAAGTCAGTGAGAAATTGGAGAGGACCTGAATTCAAGCCTTTATTTCTCTCCCTTTCCTCCTTTCTTGTTTGTTTAGACATCACCTCTCTCAGTTCTCTTGTCCCCTGACAAGAGGTGGATATGTGTCCTTTTAATGGTGGAAGTTATCTCTCCCTACTTAAGTTGAAATGGAGACGAAACAAGTAAAGGAAAATTTTGTTGCATTTGGATCATACGTCACGAATAAGAACATTCATTTTTTAATTATGGCTTTGAAAAGATAGAATTTATCATTTGCTGCCAAAAATGAATTGATTGAAAAATTTTAAAAATCTAATCTTTTAAAGGCTGCTTTCTCCAAATCAAATTTGATTTCCCGAACAACATTAAACAACATTTCAGCTGCCAAACTTATGGTCCTCCAGTGTTGAAATCGGTGATCAGTGCTTGTCACCTTATGGGAATGTGGATAAGGCTCTTCTGTTGTGGATTAAAAATGCACGGTATATGCACAATAGGGTTGAATTGTTCCACATATATGGTCACCCCACTTATATAGTCTAATTTTTTTGGACAGCTGAGCTGACCATATAACCGATACAGACTGTATTTTGAAAATTTTTGAAAACTAGTGATACTAATGAAATATACAGTATACTCCAGTACAGTAGTTATCATAATTAAATGAGTAAGAGAAGGGATTGCATTAGCAACATTGGTAAGGCATTGGAAATGACAATCCTCTTGAGTGCTATGGGCAAATTACAAGTTGTGACACGAAGAGAGCAGTTTTCTGCTTGTTCATTGTTTCATTAGTCTGTAACGGACCTCAATTGTTACCACTGTTTCGGATTATAACTACACAGTATGCACAACATTTGTTATTGTTCTTTGTGTATGCTAAATTTCAAAATGAGTGATAAATGAAATAATGTAGTATTGATTATGAAGGAGAAATTCTACGTTATACAGTACTATGAGGTAACATAAAAAAAATAATAATAGCAAATACATGGACAAGGTTCAGAGTTTACTGCAAGTGATAAATGGTTAGATTGAGAAAAAAAATATAACAGCAGTGAGGAATTATAACAGTGAATTCTGGTAAAAAACATTGTCTTCTGGCATTGGTGTGCAAAGAAATGAGTTTGTAGAACTTTGGCACATCTGGCTTTTTTGTTATTTAGCCTGCCTTTCCCTCCACATTATTTCATATATATGTATATATACATATGTAACGATATTTTAACCAAACTAACCAACTTAATTATAGATGTATTCTAAAATAAATTTCTGGCAATTCTATCTCTAAAATCACAACCTTTGACTGCTCCCCCCCCCCAAAAAAAAAGGAGGAAGAAATGTTTAATAATGATTATATTATAAAGACCAAATTAAAAAGGTCAGTGAGGTTCTTTTAAATACAAACAGAAAATTTTGAAAAATTAAAAGAGACAGAATTTTCCTGTAACTTGTATATATATTATTGCAAATAAAATAAATCTTTTCTTATATGTAAATACAGTAAAACTTCATCAAGTTGTCATCCAGATAAGAACTCACTCTGTTTAAATTGTTTTCCTTAGGTTCTGACAAGTTCTTATACAATAATATTGTAAAATAACCCTGCTTATTCTGTCACCAAATTTAATTCTATTCCAGATAATTAATTACAATAATTTATATATATATATATATATATATATATATTATGCCTGTCTGAATTCTTTTGAGCATACGACGCCTTGCAGTCCAATACAGACAAGAAATTGCCCCATTAGATGAGAGAGTCGAAAAGGAATCAGAAGCAATAACATCCTGTAGGGCAGGACAAGAAGAAAGGTGATCTCCATACATTGGGGCTGAAGCACAAAGAACACAGTTCGATGAATCAGCAAGACCAACTTTGTACAGATGGGCCTGAAGAAAATCATGTCTAGTCTCAAGGCGGAAACAGGCCACAACAATAGCTCTGGGTAAGGTGCCACATATTTGCCTATCCAAAAAAGACTAATTTTTTTCTGGAAACAATATCCCTATAATGGCATAGTCAAGCCTTACGAACATGTTCATGGATGGCCCGCTTAACATTTCTTAGAGGGACACAGGTTATGGATTGGTGCAGAAAACAGCCCTCTTTAGAAAGCGCATCCGCATGCTCATGCTAATTCCCAGGCACATCACGGTGGCTAGGGATCCATTGAAGAATTACCTCCTTCCCTGATTCAATCAAGAAACTAATTTGATTTTTACACTCGAATTCAATGAGATTAAGTACCCGAGTATAATTAGTTATTGTATGAATGGCAGCCATAGAATCCACAAACAGAACAATTTTTTTTCTTTATCTGTATTTTCAATCGCTCTAATAGCCATACAAATTGCATACAATTCTGCATCGAAAATGGACAAAAGGAGTAAACTGTGTAAAGCACTGTTATATAAAATACTCAAATAATTGACACATGGGTTTTTTCCTTTCATTAAAAATTTATATTTTGTGTTTATACTGTGTCTAAAAGAAAAAAATTATTACAATCTGTAATTCTAAAAGAAACAACCACATAAAAAAGTATGTTTAATTTAATAACCCAAAATCATACACATAAGCATTATGTACATTTCACATTGGATGAGGTGGTTTTGCCTTAAAGAGATCCAAAAAACATACTTTTCTTATGTAGTTTTTTTTTCGAAGAGCTATTTAAGTTTCAATGGTTGGTATCTATGAACAATTCAGCTCAGTTAATAATATTTTTTATTATGAGGCAACACTTCTTTCCATTTTTTGTCCAGGGTGATGAAACTGCTTGAAGTAGTCTTACTTTACACAGAGGTCAGTTCAGATATTTCAGTCAAAGTACTGCATAGATTTGTCACAATTTACAAATGTCTTTCTAAATTGTGAAAAATCTATACATTACTTAATGAAACTAAAATTAGTGTTATGTTTGGTTCTTTAACCAAGTGTGTTGTTCTGTGAAGTTGTGAAAATATGGCTCTATCTTTCTGGAAATATAGAAATTTACAAAGCTGAAACTAGGATAGATAATTTCTGAAAACACTGCTTCTGAGACTTTGAGTTTTATATTTTAGAAGGGACCAAAATATTGTGGAGGGTTACTTTTTTTTAAAGATAATATATTTTGTAAAGGTTGTTGAAAAATAGAATGAATAATTTCTGAGAACATTGCTTTTAAGACATAAAAACGTCTTATATTTTTCTTTATGAGAGGTCTAAAATATTGTGAAGGGTCCCCCCCCTTTTTTTTAAGATAATGTTTTGTGAAGGGTTGTTTAACATAAATTTCATCAAAACAGATCCCCAGTTCATAACTGCTGAATCATTCTGAAATTAAAAATTATTTGAATATATAATTAAGATAGATAATTTTTTAAAGCAATTTTAACAATTCAATATTCTATTTAAAAAGCTAACACAAAATATTTGAGTTAGAAACATTTAAGAGGATTTTTAATGCAATGTCGTTATTCTCTATTATGTGCCTTTTGATTGATAAAAATAAGCAACAATCAGATTTAAAGACAATATCTATAGAAATAACTGGTACTTACTTCCATTAAATACACAGGAATTATGTGATATCCATTTTACATCAGCTAAAAATGCTTCTGTACATCCATACATTTTCTGTTTTATATTCTACATTAAATGAAAATCAAACGTTATACAATGAAATTAGCTGTAAAATTTGAATTATTTAAAACATCCAATAGATTTTTTTCATTTTCTTAAACAAAAATAATTTTTTTAATCACAAAGGCTTTGAATTAATGTCTGCCTACCCCCCAAAAGTCCCAAATCTTGAAATAACTTAATGTTTATCAATTGATGTAATGATCCTGTGTACTCTACTAATAAAAAAAAAAAGAAAGCCAAATTATATAATAGTTAGTTCTATAGATGGTTAATTTTTATAACATATCTGAGGAATTAGGATACTAAAACACTGAAAAAAAATATGAATGAAAAGTTTATAAACAATAAAATTAACACTAATGACATTAAAAAAAGGAAAGTTATTTAAAATGATATTATCTATTTAAAATAGTTTCTTCTGTATTACATTCACTGTTGCAAATTTTGCTTTTTTCAAAATACTAGAATCAAATGTAAATTTATAATATAGTCCCTGTAGCCTTCATTAGAAGATTAACACATTTTCAATTATATCATTTTGTATTATTGAATGAAAATATGTGGTTATTTTTTAACAGTTAAAAATTTGTCCACACCTGCATTACTACGTGAAATTCTTAACATGAAATTCAAGGGTCTTTTGCGTTTAAAATATCCATCCCTGTACCTTATCCGTTCTATAAAATGCCACTGGGTATCAAAATTTTCTTCTTCATGAATTGCAGTTGAACTATAAAATTCTGATAGTAGTCTGACCATACTGGCACTATTAGCTCTAATCTGGCACAGGAAGTAAATTTTGTAGTTGTTGCAAAAACAGGCCTAAACGGATGGTTTAAAATTTACTCTATCGAAAATCTGGCAATTAGTACATTCACCCTGGAAACCCAGAAAATGGTAAAACATCCAATATTGCTGGGCTAGACCTGAAGAGTTGGCAGATCTGAATAAGTAATCAGTAATTGCACTAATAAATGACATAAGAAAACTCATACAAAACAGAAAAATTATATACATTTTGCAACAAATAAATAATTGACTTTTTTAAACAATTTATATACTTTCAAATAATGGTATGTGGTATTTTTAAGAACTGGAATATATATATATATATATATATATATATATATATATACTAGCTCATGCTCCATTGCTGTTTAGGACTAATCCATTGAGCTAGCTTGTTTTAATACACTCATTGCCAAGCTGAAAATTAAATTTATTTTTTATTGTTTAAAATTTTATTATCAATAAATTCATAGTTTATATCATGGATATGATTCCCTGCATAAAAGTCATTGTCTGAATCCAATAATAACTCTTCTACCTCTGTATTTTCATGATTTTCCTCCATGATCTGGCATAAAATCTTTTTGAGTCTGACTGGTCACTCACATTTAACAAAAAAAGAGCCAAATAAAAATTATTCAATTTTCCACTGGCTAACATAAACAATAGACATTGGCTGATGGCTATCCCTACTACCCGAAAGTTGATTTATTCCATATATACATATTACATGGCATTTTACTTTGACTACTTAGAACTCGCTTCACGTGATATGTGATTAGCAATGAACGTGTTAAAGAATGTAGCAATGGTGATTTATATAAAGAATAGCTAAGTACCTTTTCAAGTAAGCTGAAGTCCATTGGATGTATCACATAATGGAGGTAGAGAGGATAGTGTTCCAAAGATACAGGTTGATGAAAAGCAATAGGCTACAAAAATAAAAGATAAAAATATCTATAACCATGCTCAAAAATATTTATATGAATTTATGAACACAATCAGGAGAAATTATAGATAGCCATATTCAGGATATCTGCCAAAATAAAATGTTTCAAGTCCATGACTTTTCATGACTTTCCCTGACTTAGCAGATCATTTTCCATGACTTTAAAAAGCTTTCGTTAAAGTATATATGAATAAAACTTTTAATGTACATACAAATAAAATATATGCTTTTAGAGAAATTACAGGAATTTTATCATTAAAAAAACTATAAACTTACTTTATAAGTGTTGGTAAACTCATATACATAAAAATAAATTGTTGTATCGACATACCTAAGTTTTCAATCCAAATGTTTCCAATTTGAATTCAGGGTACTTTGGTATTATTCAGGTGACCATGAATAATAGCCAAATATAAACCTATAATGTTTATATACAATATCCCTAGAGATAAACTTATGTTTTGTGCAAAAATCTTAACTAATTTTTATTAAAAAATAATTATTATTGTATTAATAAAATTTTAATCTACAATTTAAGAAAAAACCAGAATAATATACATTTACCCACCCATTAAGCTCTTTTGCTTTGAGTTTCCTTGGTGAACAAATTTTCCTTGGCAATAGGGTCAATAGGATAATACATAAACACCAAACTCAGTAACTTCAGCCAAATGACAAGTAAAAATAGAATTAAACAATTCAATGCATTTTTTTTTTTTTTTAATCAGTAGTTTAGCAGATCCATGATTTTCTATGACTTTTACTCCTTTTACTTGAAAAATCAAGACTTTCCATGACAATATTAATCCATTGTCTAAATCCATGATTTTCCATGACTTTCCAGGTGTGCGGAAACCATGCATATTTTAATAAAATATGTGAAACAATAAGTTTGTGTATTAGTTTAAATTAAAATTAAGCAAGTACTGAAGAGTTTTCCTAAAGTCAATTTGGAATGCATCCCAAAATTTGTGAAAAATTTATGCAATGAACCAGACCTGCTTTATAAAGTCAACACATGCCAAAGAAATCGTACATGCCCATCATATTGCAAGTGCTACCAAAATTCCGATTCAACTCTTTTCCTTAGATTTACTTGATATCTGAAATTACAATTTTTGTCAAAAAAATTAAGTTTCTTCAATTTCACTCAAAATAGGTTTCTAGGACAGATTTTGTTTGCCAATTTAATAAAATGAACAATTTCGTTCTTATTTCCAAGTTTAAAAGGTTGTATCAGCACCAAAAATATTTGCATGAATTTAGTTCTAGAAAATGTAGTAAAATGAAAGTGAGTTTAATAATACTTACTGCTCTCTGTTTCATTTTATTGAGACTGAGCTTCAACAATTTGACAAGTTTGTCAAGTGAAATTTCTGCCAAAGTCGAAGATCGAGTATCTTCAGTTTCTGCAGCCAAAATCTTTTGGCACTCTGGACATACCCAGTCTGGTGTGACTGTTACTAGTTCACCAGCACATTTGGGATGGTATGCTCGGGGACATGCAATACAACACAAGCTGATGTTTTCCCTGTGACACACCCAACAATAGCAATCATTCTGACGACCCTAGAATATAACAATCAAATCATACTACAAAACAACTTTTTGAGGATGACTAATGATCAGACAGGATTGATAAAAAAAATCTTCATTTATTTGTAAAACATAGCTGCCAACATACTAAGTTTGAAAATCTTATAATTTCTATACTAAATGCACAAGTTAAAAATCTAATTTGAAAGTACATTAACAAGTTTATATCTATATACCCACAAATAAATAAATAAATAAAAATATATATCTTGGAATATAATACTTTATCAAATCCTTATCAAAGAAAACTGCTTAAGAAATATATAAAAAGTAAAAAATTGTAAATAAATTTTTAACTTTTATGCAATTAGTTATATTATTACATGCTTATCCTTCTTTTACTCTACAAAGATGAAAGAAATATCAATGATGAAGTTTATACACACATTTTTATCTCTTGTGTGATTACATTTCCGCATGAGCTAATAAACAACTTTGTATCATAGTAAATAACATTAAAAAAAAAAAAAAAAAAAACGATTAAGATTTGAATGTATAAAACAAGATATAAAAAAAACATTACCAAAAAATGGTTCCATTTACAAAAAAAAAAAAAAAAAAAAAATTTAATAATAATAATAATAATAAATTATTTTGTTTTATGTGTATTATTGTGTATGTGTCTATTTTTTTTCCTTGTTTTAGAAACTCCTTGTCAAGAGACAGCTTGAAACAATGCTCATGTATCAACATTTGAATCTATTAATACATCTGCTAAATTTTTTATCAAGGATAGAAGGTCTAAATTCAGCTTTTGGTCTAGCATGCAGTGCTGAATATTCTCACCCATTCTGCATTGCTATGTGATATTGTTAGAATATACAGCGTAACTTTTGAAACTCAGTTGTTTATTATAGTCCCATCCAACCACAAACAATGTGATTACAACAGCGATGATACTTCTGTAGTGTGGAGAGAATTACGTCCTGCATTGGGAATGGAGAATGTGCACATGTATTTAACTACCCCTCATTGTAGATTGTAAAAAAAAAAAAAAGGGAGATTATTTATATACTAGCATATAGTCCGTCATATGAAGTGATCATTAAAATTGTTAATTTTCCAGAATTGTAAAGTACCCAATGAGGCAGGCAAAAAAATGGTTTGTTTTTCGGCTGAGAATTATCTGGTACACAATCAAAAATTTGTTTATCTTTACTGATAGCATATTAGTTGCCAACCTTAATTTATCTTGTCATGTTACGTGATAGGATGGACAGCAGAGGTTTTAATAATGATAGAGATTATTTGGCGGTATATATGAATGATATCCAAAATTTAGTGAATCGATCGCAAACCGTGTGGTTATGTATAAAAAACAAACACACAAATGAACAAACTTCTTAATTTTCAAAGATATAAATAACTAACGTTTAAGTTATATTAGTCTGTGAAATAGACTCCTAGACTTTTATGAAAAGAATTTCTTGTTAATACTGGTGATAAAATTTTCATTGTAGCAAAATGTAATCGATGATTAAATTTGAAATTATCACATATGTACCTAATCTATTATTTAAGCCAAATATAAAAGAAAATTACGTAATACCTAAAATCAGTGATAAAACGTACGAAAATAATGCAGACTATATTTAAATAATTTAAAATAAGAAATGATTAAATGAGATGGTTTAAGAAATGACATCATAATGCTAGAAATTTTTTTTTTATTTTCAGCTACTTATGTGATAAATTGCTGAATTTAATCATCACCTGCTCTTGATCGGGGAAAATAGGGCTTGAATCAATGACATTAAATGATTGAAAAGGGGGGAAGGGCTAAATTTCGAATGTTTTTGAACTCGCTTTGAATTTAGCAAACCCTAACTCATTAAGAATCCAATATGGATGCCTCTATACATTCCAGATCCAACCGCTTCATAAATTCCAGAACAGACGGACAGATAACTTAGGCTATTATTCTATAGGGGATATATATATATATATATATATATATATATGTGTGTGTGTGTAGATATATAAATATTTTGAAATTAACTCCAAACTGTACTATTTTCACATACAAACATACAATTTTACAACATAAACCAAATCCATACAATATAAGGCTAAACCATATAAGTTGGCAGGTATGTATATGTATAAATATCATGACAATAGCTATAATAATACTCACTATAACTACAGGTGCTGGTTTCTCCACTTTTCTCCTTTTTGTTAAAGGAGAATTTAACTTTTGTGCATCAGTACTTCCAGTACTGCTGTTGCTGCCAGTTGAAGGGGAACGTTTTACTCCTTTTAACTCTATATTGAAATAAAACAAAAATGCTATACAGTTATCTGTCAATTTCATTGAAAATAATTACTTATTCATTTTTTTAAAAAATAGTTACCTCTTGTTATAGGCACCCTATCTTCTTCTTTTAAGCTAAAATAAAAGTCAGAAAAATGAGTAACAAAATTTTTTTAGATAAAACAATATTGCAATTTCTGGAAGAACCACATAAAAGGAAAATAACATACTAAAACTGTACAAAAACACTGCACTAAGTTCGCTGTGAAAATCACAATAAATAAATCTTGATTTAAACAAACAAATGCTACTGTTCTATTTTACATTTGTTTAACACAAGAAGTTAATACAGTGAAACTTCTCCGAGCGGCCACCCTTCTAAACAGCCAATTTTTCATGGCACGGATTTTTTGACTCATAGACGTAATGGTAAAATAACCTGCATCAGTGGCCACCCGACCCCCTCTAAATGGCCACTGAGAGGGATTGTCCATTTCATTTTTCAGGAAATTCTACTCACTCAATGCTTTAATTTTGAGTAGAAAAACTTAAGGTTAGTTTTATGGTCGGATATAAGACCCAGGAATAATTTGCGAAGTCCATTCATGCCCCCCCTTCTTATAAACATTAACTATATTATCTCTTTTGTATTTGAAATATAGGAGAGAGAAAAAAAAGGAAAAAATCATGCTTCATGTATGTTTAAAATAGTAAAAAATTCTAAGTCTTTTAAGTTTGCTACACAACATTAGAAAATAAACTACAGCTATAAACCATGCTCATGCCATCATGTTTTCTTTTTCTTTCTGGTTTGGAGCACTACAGTCTACTTTTTGCAACACGAGGGCTAACGAAACCGGGACCTGTGCTTAAAGCCGATTCCGAACAGCTACGAACATCCATGCCATAGTGGGACTCGAACCCACGAATTCCGGTTCTGAAGGCCAGCACTCTAACCATTCGGCCATCGTTTAGCCTTTTTCTTTCTGATCAACCCAAAATTGACAATTTCTGCTGGGTTTCTTTCAATTACATATTTTGAAAGAACATAAAAAAAAATCATTTTTGTCATTTGAACAGCATGTTATGAAATTTTTGTATTGGTAATGAAAAAGTATAATTTTAAATTATTACTGCAGTTTTATGACACTTATATAAATTAAAATTGAATAATAATTAATATTCAATACAGCAAATCATATTTATAAAAAAATACCAAGAAAACTAAGTATTTACTGTCAAGGATATCACATATAATACACTGTTCATAACAATCAAACAATGTAAGTCTTATATAAAATAACAGTGCAAATTGTTTTGTAGAAAATAAAAAAAGTCTTAAATTATTTCCATTTCCCAACTTCAGTGTATTGAAATTTTAACTTTGAGGACAAAAACTATGAAATTTGGTTCTCAACTTAATGAAAGACAAAAGAAAAAGAATAAGCGACATTCAGTAAGTATGTCATTTTAATGACTATGATACCTCAATGAAGTTATTTAACCAATTCATAAGCTTGAAGAGTTGTTGGTTAGTTAGAGGGGGGGGGGGGCAAAGTAGTGAACACCACTGAAGCCTAAAGTGTTATTTCCAGGATCTGACATTGCTTTTTGGAGACTGGAAATGAAGACTGAAGACCAGGACAAGGTCACAGACATGCAAGAATGGCCAATGAAATCAATTCTTCTGGAGGAAAGGTGCTCTAGAAACAAATCTGCATTTGTGAGCAGAAGTTTCAAATTCAACAGTGAAGAAGCAATGGTCTATGCCAGCATTTCTGATGATAAATAAAATGATTTCCACATCATTCAAAAGGGAACTCTGAACACCGTTCCAGCTCTTTTTCCAGAACAAAAATTAAGGACTTTCTAAGGACCAATGTAATTTTTTATAAGGACTTACTTGAATTACATGACATAACGGCATAAACCCTTATTCCTGAGGAACATATTTTAATGATTATGAACCAGACAAGGCAAGTTCAATAAATGCCCTACATTATTTCAGAATTAAGTTTTTAAAAATGCCTAAAAATTAATATAAGAGAAATCTATTTGACAAAAACTAATTTTGAAAAATGTACATCTAAAGTTTTTTGAGTGATCAAACTAAAAATAAATTGTTAATAAAAACATGATAAACAGTATTTTTTTAAGGGTTTAAAAATGACATATATATATCAGTCATTATATATATATATACATATATATACACACACACATATACTAGCTGATTATACTCGACATTGCCTGGGAAAGAAGAAAGTTTGACATTTCTAATTCAATGTAAGGAAAATTAAACTTCAATATGTAACTGAAATATCTACAAACCCCCATCTTCCAGCTTCGTTTAATTAAAATCTGCATGACTGTTAGCTATTAGGAAAGGGAAGCTGACTTTATACTTTAAACCTTTTAAGTATACAAAAGATTATTTATTTGTCAAATAAGTAAAATAAATAAATAAATAAATAAATAAAAATAAATAAAAAACTGTCATATAAGAAAATTGATAGGAAATCACATGACGAAGGCAGATCTCACTGATGGAGAAATGGATTGCATTCCAATTTAAAAATTAAGGAGTTTTTAAGGACCTTTGACAAAAATTAAGTAGTTTTAAGGGCCCTTGAAAGTGAAAGCTAAAATTAAGAAGTTCTTAAGGACTTTTAAGGACCATGGGAACCCTGTCTGAAAGACCACCAATATAGAGAGGGATGAGATCCTCACACCTATTGCAATCTGTAGCAATTAGAGAAGACTTTCTGTTAATGGACGATAAATGTAGGCCACATCATGCTACCTCAGTGAATGCTTTCCTTTTTAAGGAATGTTTAGTTTGGTTTGGAGTGCAGGGATCTACTGTTTTGCAACACAAAGGCTAATGGGACCGAGACCTACTGCTTAAAGCCAGTTACGAATATCCATGATATCAGTGGGACTGGAACCCGCAAACTTTAGTACTGAAAAGCAGCACTCTAGCCTTTGGCCTTATTTTAAGAAAGGAATCAGATGATTGGAATGGGCAGTATGTTCTCTGGACATGAACAAGTAGAGCATGTCTGAAACATGCTGGGTAGATGAGTTGCTGGCTACCTAACCCCTCTCCCCTAACTGTCCAAGAACTGGAAAGAGCTCTTCTGGAGGAATGGGATAGAATATACCAGCTCCTCATGAATAACCTCATTGACTTTAGATCTCAAAGGTGTTCAAGGTTACTGGCCGATGAAACATAGCCCTTACTAAAAATTATTTTCTTGCTGAATAAAAGCCACTTTCTTTAGCAAACATGTAATTTTTTCATCATATAGCCTACCATATATCAATCATATAAATATTTTCCCAGCCGTTGTTTAGTAGTACTAATGTTTAGAGTAAAAACACTGATCAAGCTACATATCTTTGGGATTGTTTATAAAAATTACAATCAAGTTGCAGATAAATAAATAAATAAAAATTTTAATGATAGAATTTCAAACTTATGGTTCTATATGATCACTATATGAACATTCAACATGTGAAAGACAGTTTAATTAAAATTTAACCAGGACATATGACACATACAATAAAATAAGCAAAGCCATTTACCATACAGACACATTGGGTAAGTTTTTGAAAGAAGATGTAGAATTAGCACCAGGACTTTGCATTTCAATAACACAATCCTCATCATCATCTTCTTCTTCTTCATCATCGTCATCATCATCATTACCCTCGTCATCATCATCTTCCTCTTCTGTTTTCTCCGCAGTTCCATCTTCTTCCATAATAAGATCTGTTTAAACCAAAATTCATTTTCAAAGTTTTTCAAAACAACTTAAGGTAATAATCAAGGTTAAGTAAACTGGCAAAAGATATAAAATTCTACTCATTCATCAAATCAGCATTTTGAAACAATTAAAAAGGTTAAAATCCATATAAGCAAGTAAAAAACTAGATATTATACAAAACCTATACTTTTGCAGATTACATACACCAGAGTTGACTGTGCCAATCTAAGGCTAAACACAAAGTACAGGCTTGCAACTGCTGAGGTACTTTCAAAAAGGTGAGAGAAGTGACAAATAATACAGAATAAGTGACTGAAAAGTGACTAAACATTGAAAAAGAATAAAAAAAAAGTCATTTTTTTCTCCTCTTGATTACAGGTGCTATTATTAAGATTTTTCTATTTATTTTAACTTGAAATCAAATGATTTATGCAAGACATGATTTTAGTGTCAAATAAAAAAAGGTTAAAAATTTTGTTAAACACAACTCAACATTGCTTTTTATTCAAAATCTATAAATTAGATTTGAATACATACAATACATTAATTTCATAATCACAATTTTCTGCATATATTAATAATGTTTTGAAATATGTACAAAGCTAGATTAGAGTATCTAAGCAAAAATTGTAAAGTAAAAGAAAAAGAGAAATGTGTGCATTGACGTAAGATACTTTAATGTATTAAATGTACATTTCAGGAACGTCTTTACGACTATTTAAAATCACTAAATTCTGGAAACCATATGACTAATTACATTTTAATAAGAAAAATAAGATTAGAGCATCCCATTTTTGGTCTTTTATTAGAATATTTTTTTATTAATTCAGATTTTCTTTTTTCAACAACAGAAAGAACTGGAAACTAGATCAACTGAAAATCCAGGCAGGGTCTGAAATAGCCTCATGGGGTGATGGTACTTGGAAAGAGAGGTGGGTCTGAACAGCCAAGGGATGATGTACTTGTAAGACGTCATTGTGTTCGCCAAGTTTTTCCCTCCCACCAGGAGCTGTTCAACCAACGATTCAATAATGTACTGACCCAAGGCCATCTGCCAACCTACTATAGCCGCACATGCAAAATAATACAGAAGGTTTTATTTGGTCGTGTCGAGTGATTGTAACAATTGTGCTAAGAACGAAATACGGTTCAGTACATTGTCGGACCCCGTGATACACCATGAAAAAAGTGACCAAAAGTGATCAATTGTAAAAAAAAGTGACTAAAGGTGAGAAAGGTGACAGAATTGCAAGCCTGAGTTTATATAGCAAGACAATAAAACCACTATTAACTTGAGTAATGTTTGCAAGGTTCCAATAATTTTACAATCTTAGCTTTCCCTTCCTTCCTAAAGAAATGAATTTGGTTTGAGTTCATCCTCTATGATAAATCTTATGCTAAGCGAGGACTTAATAGACAAGTACGTACCACTCTGCACACAGAGAAAGTGTTCAAAACAGTTTTTGAAAATATGAAAATGCATGAATTTTTTCACCAAAGATTTTAAAGAATTCCTTTCTTCTCTAACTGCAGCCTCAGTGTTTCCAACTTCTAATGACATTCATTCATGTACCAATCACAGCCAATTTGGTCACGAGGCCCTCCAGTCAGAGTTGGAAGACCACAAATACTGAGCCACAATACTGGTACCACAAGTGTTCGCAGCAGAGTTGCAACCAGGAAAAAAAAATTTAGAATAAAACTTGATACAAAAGCAGACCTATTACCCATGACATCAGAATAAATGAGGATGATATGAACCTCACAAACAAAAATGAACTGCATTGGCTGGGAGTCGAACCTTGGTAGAAAAAGAGAAATGTGTGCATTGAAATTACTTGGCAGATATGCTAATCGTTATACAACTGATGATAGAAAAAATGCATTCAACTAATGAGAAACTTGCATGTTTTGGCTCTTTCAATAGATAATCCATTCTCTATGACACACAGAGTCACCAATATTCAAACAGAATGACAGGCAATCCACTCAACCTCTACCTATTCTCCAATTAGTTAATACAGACAACTATGTGTTGAATGAAAATACATAAACAGTGAAATGCATACATTATCTTTTCTACTCTTTATGTTATAGACATATTTTATTACATCTTTTAATCAGTTTAATTTTTAATTCAGAAAAACACAAATTTCTCTAAAACTATTATGGGATGCCTAACTGATCTGGTTTCAACTAACACAAATTTAAAGATACTCCAAAATGAATTTTTTTACAATACTCTACTAAAGAGAAAACTATTTTCTAAATGCTAACAAAAATACATTAACAAAAATAAAATTACATAGATTACATACAAAATCTACAAACTACAATTAGGATGAGCCTAAAACATCAATGCTTGCATAAAAGGAAGAAAAAAGTGTCAGTTTAAAACCAAACATAAAAAATAACCAATAGAGGTGGTGGTGCAGAAGGTAGGAATAAAGTGAAGAATGCAAATACTCCTTCCTACCTTCAGCTTTGATAACAGCAATAATCGGCCGATCCGTTGTAGTAGGGACTTTTTTGGGAGACTTAAAGGAGCCCTTCCTCTCAGCATCTTGTCTATTATGTACACCTGTTTCTGATACGGAGGACAACGGACTCTTGGCATTTTTACTTTGCATATCTGTCAATAGAAGGTGTGCTTGTAGAACATAGCAAGAATTAAATCCATCTCACAAAATTCTAACATTATGATTCTAATTAACATTAAAATGAAAGGCTGCTTGCATGAAAATTTAAGGTTGTTTATCCAATAACCAGTTTAAATTAATTAAAAGAACTTCTATGATATACAGAATATTTAATCAAGGCAAATAATAATGTTCAGGTAAGTTAAGTCTATAAAAAAGGGAGAGGGGGTCGATATGATTATAGCAAAGTACAAGAGTACCATTTTATTATAAATATTATATATAAAAAGGCAAACTTTTTTCATAACAGATATTATTATAACTCAACCCCTAATACAGGAAAGCTTAAGCAAGGTCAAATAGACCCCATCGCAATATGTGACTAGTTTATTCCTAAGGTTAATATGCAGTATCATGTTGAATGAGGAACCACGAGGGCTGAAGGATGATTGAACCTAAAGTGAGTCTGTATAATTTAGAACCTGAGACCAGTCAAAGGACATTGTGACCACGAACCTATTTTATGTACCTGGCACATGGCCCCATAGAAATATTTATAATACAATTAAAGTCTATTTATTTAATATGAATTTAAATCAGAGGAATTATGAAAAGGAATATTTACTTACAACCTATATTGACCTTATGTAAAAAATTTTAAATTCTGAGAAAATAAGTATATGGTCTGATTACAATAAATTACTAAAAAACATTGATATTCTACGCAATTATTAACCCTTTCGCGACGGGAAGTGCAAACGAGTGCTCTTCTCTGAGGCCGGCATTCACTTTCGCGAGTCCTGGTCCGGAGGGTTTTTTGCTATTAAGCCTAAATTCAAAAAATTAACGAAGTAGCAATGTGCTATTCAATAATGCTGCGTAAAGTATTTAAACGGAATGTGATTTATATTATATGTTTATAGATACTTTATTTACTTAAGCTATTTCTTATTTAAATATATATTTTACACCTTTTTTTTCATTCTTTCCTTACTATTTAATGACTTTTAACGTTGCAAAACAGAATACTATGTTATTTAAACTTTTTTTGTATGAAAAATTTTAAAAACAGGGATCTACACACAATCCTACTGTACAGTCCTTACACTCTTAGTAACACATTCGCCATTTTGGAGGATTTTTCCGGGAATGTGAAAAAACAAAGCATCATTATCATCTTTGTCAGAAATGTCCTGCTCATCATTAGAATCATTAGATCCAATATGAACAGAAAGAACAATCCGAATATATTATAGTGTCACTATTACTACTATCCTAATCTGTTTCAGAATAAAAATCAAATATTCTGAGTCATTTCAGCTATTACGAGTTCAGTTAAACACTTTCGACATTTCGAAAGTCTAACAATAAAAACAGAAAAAAAAATCAAGTCTGTCAGATCTAATTCTCCACTAAAAACTGGACTGCAAACCAAAATACACAACGCTTTAGCAAAAATAAAACTCCCTTGCTTACATAAACAAACACCACATGCGAATTTAAAGAGCAGTCATAAAACATGTCATTCGGAAACATTCTTTTCCCCTGATGTTTATATAATCAAAAACCACTTGTATGTGTATCGTACTACTCTCATATTGAGTACAAGATCAAATCTACATGTATCTAAAACCATATGGACATACAATGCCATCTTGTGTCAAAAGTTATAGTTTTTAAAATGTTCCGCAACACTGGCACACATATGTGACGGTCAGGGGTGAACGAGAAAACGCTCTGGCACGCCAGTATGTCGGCCGAGAAGTGAATGCGTTTCTTGCTGGCACATGTATGTGACAGTAGGCGCGAAAGGGTTAAAGATAAAAAGACAGGGTTTTTCATATAGCTCATTAGAGCAGAATTTTAAATATTTTTACAGCAATACTTGTAGAACATCAATAATTAAAAATATATTGATAAATAATCCAGCCCTAATGTCTGTGTAATGCCTGCAAAATGTATTGTTTTAATAACAGAGAATACACTTCAGAATTCCAGACATATTAGTTGCAACATACCCACAGTTTTGTTTTACAGAAAAAAATTGCATAATAGTAATTATATTAGGTTGTAATTATTCCATAGAAATAAATATATAGGTTTTTTATTTTTATTTATTTCTTCAGGGTTCCCACTCTTTTTCAAGAACAAAAATTAAGGACTTTTTAAGGACTTTCTAAGGCCCAAAGTAACTTTTTATAAGGGCCTACTTGAAATACACAACATAATGGCATAACATGAGGAACATATTTTAATGATTATGAACCAGACAAGGCATGTTCAATAAATGCCCTACATTATTTCAGAATTAAGTTTTTAAAAATGCTTAAAAATTAATATAAGAGAAACCTATTTGACAAAACCTTATTTTGAAAAATGTACATCTAAAGTTTTTGGATTGATCAAACTAAAAATAAATTCTGAATAAAAACAATATTATAAACAGCACTTTCTGACAGTTTAAAAATGACATATATATATATATATATATATATATATATATATATATATATATATATATATATATATATACATACTAGCTGATTATACCCAATATTGCCTGGGAAAGAAGAAAGTTTTACTTTTCTATTACATTTAATGCAAGGAAAATTAAACTTCCATAAGTAATTGAAATATCTACAAACTCCCATCCTTCATGCTTTGTTTAATTAAAATCTGCCAAGACTGTTAGCTATTAGGAAAGAGCAGCTGACTTTATACTTTAAACCTTTTAAGTATACAAAAGATTATATATTTGTCATATGAGAAAACTGATAGGAAATCACATGACGACTGTGGATCTCGTCGATGGAGAAATTGATCGCGTTCCAATTTAAAAATTAAGGAGTTTTTAAGGACCTTTGATAAAAATTAAGTAGTTTTAAGGGCTCTTAAAAATGAAAGCTAAAATTAAGGAGTTCTTAAGAACTTTTAAGGACTGTGGGAACCCTGTTCTTAATGTGTGGTCCATAAATCCACTCTTTTTAAAAATAGAAAATTTGACTCATATACAAAAAAAATTTGGTATACTTTGGATAAAATAAAAAATTATACTATTAAATATAATGCTTTCCTTTTGTGAATGAGGAACCACCTAGCATGACGAAAAGTCAGTGGCTTAATATTTAAATTAAATAAATAAGCACACTTTCCTAAATTTTAATCTTCATTTGATTCAATAATGCATGCATATACACATACACATATAAATCAAAACTAATATTTTCTAAAATATCCAAAATTATTATTATTCAGCTTAACAAATAAAAAGAAATTATTTGAGGTATAATGATAATGATTAATTTCTGTAGAATAATGAATTCAATAAATTCTAACTAAACCAGTATTAATAATATCTACATGGCAAAAGTCATATAAAAGAAACTTTCATAACAATAAGCGAGTAAAGTTCTACTTTATTAATTTCAGAAGGTCGTTGACGCTTCATAGTAACAATTTTTTTTTCCAACTTGAAACAAAAATTTGGTAACTTTTAGAATAATTATCTGCTACTAATTTGCTTTCATTGTAATGTAAAACAAAAGATTTATTTTGAACATAGCTCCTGATATTGAAAAAAAGTCTGAAGGCTGGTAACTGTACTTTCTGAAAAAAATATTTCTATGAAGAAATTATATAGTGGTATTAAAAATTTACAGTTATTGTATTAAGTATAATGTATTAAATTTGAGATTGAAAACACATCAAATAGAATTAAATATATAATAAGAATGTGATAACCCAAACCCTTTAAAATAAATAAATAGATTTAAAAAAAAACCAATTCAAATTTGGACAGTATTCTGCCACTAGTAAATCCACTCAAAAGATTTTAAGTTAAAAAAAGATAATTAAACTTAAAACTCATCTCATTTTGGCAAAATATATTACTGAAAGAAAAAAAAAATTGTAGGAAAATATATGTGTATGTAAATATATATAAAATCTAGATGCTCATTACTGGAAATATGTGATAACACTCCATGAGAAATGTATTTAAAGGACAGCAGTAAAATATGAGCAATTTTCTATTTCTCAACTAAGGAAATGACTGTATAATATGTCATCATCAATATAGAGAAGTTTCAGAAGGGATGATTCTCAGCAGTTGTTACAAAATTTTGTAACAAAGGCAAATTACATGCCATAAAAGGTCAGGACTTTCAGCAGAATATTTTAGAACCAATTTTTTTTTCCTTATAAAATTTCAACTTTATAAGAAAAAGGCATCAAAAGATAAGCTTATATGGACAAAGCCTCTAGTCACATGCATAAGCCAAATGCCCTTTACTAAGTAGAGAAAGAATCAGAAATGCGAATAATGGATGACCTTCTTAATGAAATATAAGTAAAACTCCTGACAATTTCCCTTTTGTACTTTAGGTTTATTAAAATGAGCCTTAGGGAACTGACATTCTAGAACATTCAAGACTTTGTATAATGACTCATGAAGAATAGACCAAAATTGAGTGGATGGTACTAAGTTTATTTTCATAGAAAATTTTAGCTATAGTAAAAAATGATGGCTATCATATTGGGTACCATGGCAGCTCAGTTGGTAAAGGTGTTGATCTCATCACTGGAAGATTGTGGAATCAAGGATCAAGCCAGTCAAGAATCTGCAGTGTGCATTAATGGCAGCTGGGGCATGTAAAAAAGGTTCATGACCACAGTGTCCTCCATGTTTATAAATGATGAATGAATGAATAAATTCATCTTTAGGGCAGCTCTTGGGAGATTCCCCAAGAGCAGGGAATTGCGACCAGAGGTTTATTGTACCCAAACCCAGGAAGAATAAAACAAAACACAACCCAAGAGCACCTACGAGATAAGGCCACCAGCTGATGCAAATCTCAGTAGACAACTGACAGGGATGTCCTGCAGCTCCCAAGGTTCAAGAATGTGGAAACCAAGGTGCTCAAACCTAAGAGCCGAGAAATAGTCACAATTACACAAAATGTGGCGAGAAGTCTCCTCCTCAAGACGGAAGCCCCGACACAAGGGATCAGAATGAATCCCCATTATGCTAGGCGGCCTGTTGAGGGCACAGGGACCAGTAAAAAGACCAACAGCCTTCCTCAGGCCATTCCTATGAAGTGACAATAGCACCTTACTATGCAAGCTGGGGCAGTCACGATTAAGCTCTTTAGCTTGCCTATGACCAGTCCCACTAAGCCACTTAGAATACTGAAAGTGCCTAAAATGCCTAAAAACAGAATTCCTAATGGACCCTGCAGCAATACCAAGGATAGGCTCAGGTCCAGTAAAAGAAATGCTGGACTCCTTTCTAGCTAAATTATCAGCTAGCCCATTTCCCTGAATTAACATATTCCCATATGATAAACGATACCTCTGGAGATGGCAGGCCAAGGCTTCAGGGTCTTCTGCTTGGTTCCTGCTTTTTAATGATGAGAACCTAGCAGGAACAATGTGTCTTGTATCTGCAGAATTTCTTAAACTACATGTGCTCTCTGGTTGATGCTAAAGTAGTAACAGTTTTGCAGCCATGTTTTGCATAAAGATCTGTCTTTTTAATTGTATAAGGGGGAAAATATGGAAAGAAATTGCAGAAAAATACAGCATCTTTTTCAAGAATTGCAATAGGGTTTCCTTGCTGCAGACTACAAAATTCTGATTGCAGCCTAATAGCCCCTATTAATTGTCGCTATTAACCCCAACTTGTCAAAGGCAAAGAAAATTTTCGTTTCATTGTTACAAAAATGGGTGTAAACAGAATCTCCACAGAAATGGGGAATATAATAATTTGTACATTTACCCAGAAACCTGGCAAATGGTCAAATATATTTATTGCTGGGTTAAATGCAAAGAGTTGGCAGGTTTGTAGTAAGGTTTGGTTTGGTTTGGTTCGGAGTGATACGGACAACTTTTCACAACATGAGGGCTAATGAGACCGAGAACTGTAGCTTAAAGCTGATTCAGAATGGCTACGAACATCCATACCACTGTGGGATTCGAACCCACGAACTGCAGTACTGAAGGCCAGCACCTTAACCAATCGGCCATCATGTGGTGGTTTGTAGTAAGAGTCATTTAGTACTATACCAATCATGTCATATTTTATAGAGCAACAATGATGATACGATTAAAATATTTGAGACTGTCATAGCAAATGTAAATACTTCTTTAAAATTCCCTGAACTTGTTGTCAAATGGCTAATGAACATTCAAACTTAAATGCATGAGTATGAACAAATTCATATTTTTAAATAAATAATTATTAATTTGGAAAACATAGCTCTTTATTGAGTTATGTGTGCTTTCTATCAAAAATTTAAATTTCATTATTTCAGAACATTTTCACTAAATCTTGTTTAAACTGAATCAGAAACCAATATTTTGTAATACAGATATTGCTTTTCTTACTATTTTTATTTTTAAATAAATAAATTTTAATTGTATATAAGATTGTGAAGTTAAAATATTATTCCTGTTTAACTGATATCTTATCATAAAATTTCTGCAAAAAAGTTTACACGAAATTTCAATATTTTGACATAGTTTACATTGAATGCTATACTTTTAGTTAAATTTTATTATAATTAAAATTTTAAAATAAATATTTTGTATTTTATTTTTCTCAGCTATATTTTCTTATAGATAATTGACATATTTAATACTTATTTAGAATATGTAGTAATTAATAAATTAATAAATCTATCTAAAAACTAAACTCCTGGGCACAACAGCCCCTAGGGGGGGGAGGTAATGCCTAAGGTGCCAATCTCCATTTCCGAGATCAAAGGCCCTGGGGTGCAAAGCATCTGTTCCGATTAGGTAGCTCTCTATCACATACAAATAATTAGAATGTGACTCTCACTGATTTCATACGTTAATACCTCTGTACTACAATTTTTAAAGCACAAGCAAAAGTTTTAAAGATTGTCCAGAAAACCTAACAGTTTAAAGAGGTATAAAAAATATGATAGAAAGTATACATTTTTTTCCAGTACTAATGTAGTACAATCACATATTTTTTCTATCCAAACTATATATTTTCTGTAAATTACAAAAACAATTTGAAAAGGAGTTAAAACCAAACTGCAGTAACCTTCCAGGAAAATAAATGACAAAAATATTAAGAACTAAAATATAAAATAAAGTAGTCTCTACTAAAAAGGTTTGAAATATGTCACAAGTGCATAGCATAAATAAAAGCAAGTAACTGTAAAGAATAAATTACAAAATATTTTAATTATTATAAAAAAAATGTAATAAATTTTTTTAGGTAAAATCTTAAAAAATAAATAAAATAAAATAAATAAAAAGATATTTTTTAATTCTAAAAGGATTAAAAATAGGATAAAATATGCACAGACAGAAAAGTGTGCAGAAAAACATCAGCAGACAGACTAGATTCAGCTAAAAGTATAACAGAAGAAAGTAAGGAGAAGAAAGTAATTTAAATAACTGCCTTACATAGTATGGGATAGTTAAAATGAAAATAATATGCTGGTAATATATACATATAAACTCTGTTGTTCTTGTTTACGTGCTATAGCAAGGGATTTTTTTTAATGCAAATTTGTAACAGTGTTCCCACTCTTTTTCCAGAACAAAAATTAAAGACTTTCTAAACACTTAAGTAACTTTTCATAAGGACCTACCTGAAATACACAGCATAACGACATAAATCCTATTTCCTGAGGAATATATTTTAATGGTTATGAACCAGACAAGGCATGTTCAATAATTCTTTGACTAGTACTTATCACCTGTACTGGTGTTCTTAGAATTAGTTTAAGGCAAAGTTTAACTCCGAACTTACAAAACCAGAAAGTTCAGAGAATATGGCGAAAACTGACAGGAAATAACTTGACGACGGCAAATTGCGTTAATGGAGAAATTGATCACATCCCAATTTGAAAATTAAGGAGTTTTTAAGGACCTTTGACAAAAATGAAGTAGTTTTAAGTGCCCTTAAAAATGAAAGTTAAAATTAAGATGTTCTTAAGAACTTTTAAGGACCGTTGGAACCCTGCGTAATAACAGGACGCATTTGGAGAAATTTTGTGTCTGTTAAACCAAAATTCCCCAAGGAAAAATACCAAAAATTTTACAGTTTTGGACAAATGCAACTTCCAATTAACTTTGAATATTGCAGACCCTAAAAAAATACGAGGGAAGGAAAAGTTTTCAAAAAGAACCTTTTTTTGATGAGGATTTCATTACAAAAGCCAAATTTATAAGAGGACAGTGAGGTTCTTTCCAATAGAAACAGAATTTTGTTTTTGGGAAAAAAAAGAAAGATAGAATTTGCATGTTGTTTGTAAATATATAATTGAAAAAACTATCTTTTATTTGCAAATATGTGTAATATTTATTATATTATTTACTTAACATTTTTTATTTAAAATTTAAAGGACTTTTTATTTTGCAGGACTTACTTTTATTAGCGGATCTCTATAACTCCCCTGGGGTTAAATTTAGTAAAAACATTAAAACCACCATTATTTTTTAATAAATTCTTCAAAAACACCCACTTTAAAGTTTATATTATAAAATATGAAAATACACTTTTAGAAATTTTATAAAAGAGCAAATATATATAAAAGAGCAAATAAATTCTGTATCCTTAACATTAGTTTAATTAAATAAGTTATAGACATAAGATTACTTTATAGAAGACAATTTTGAATCTGAGTTTTAATTAAGAAGTAGTAGTCTCCCTTTGAATTTTTAGCCATGTTCATAAAAAAAGAAAAATAACTATTTTTGTCAGACCATTCTTTTACAAAACAAAGGAACACTATCATATATATAATATGTATCTTTTAGCTTAGGCTAATATGTCATTTTATGAACTTAAATAGCAGCATCCATAGTAGAATTAGCAGAAGTAACCTAAAAGTTGACAGAAATTAGAATTTTGCCATAATGTATGTGAGAAATTTGTAGATTATATATCTTTTTCTTCCCATTTGCGTAATATTTTCATACTTTTTATAATTTGTGATAAATCAAGTTTTATTTTATCAAAATTCTTGAATTTCATTCTTTATATTCATATTTGTTTCCCTTCTGACTCCTATTTATGTTATTACAAAATGAACACAAACATGTTTCTCACATAGTTGAATTAAGCGGGACATTACCAAACACCCTATAGTAAGTAAATTTTAAATAGCAGTTCAAGGTAACTTATTTTCCCCTGACTCCAAGTGTAACTATGGTAACAGAAATTGAGGATTATTTTTCTCTTTTTTCCCCACTCTGCTAAGGGGTTTCATACATTTTAAATGGCTCTTGTGATGAAAGTGTGTCTGTTTAGATTAAACTTTGAATACTTAATAAAATTATTAAAAAACTAATGAATTATTTCAGATCTGTTTCAACTCCTGAAAAATCAAGAAATTATCCCCTTTAATAAAATTACAGGAGACATTAAAGTTAAATATTATATTCCAATCTGCAAAATTTAAAAAATTCTACTGAACAAAAAAAAACCTAATTTTTTTCTGCACACAGTATTATTTTATACAAGGAATTGATATCATTAAGATAATTGAAACTTGGCTAATTTTAATGACTATTAAGTTATAATTTCTTTCTATTTTTCTTCCATTTTGTACTACTTTTTTAATTTATTATACATAAAGGATTTCTTAATTATTAATTCATTCTAAAGAACGTAGTTTTGAAATAACTTAAATTTAAGTTGTTAAAAGTTATATTATAAATAAAGTTATGTTTTTCAAAATTTTATTGTATTATAATTTTATAAGAATTGAAGTAGATCTTCATTGTTTTTCAATATTTTGCATAATTTTATCATGTAGTAAATGATTTATAGTCTATAAAAAAATTATGTATTCAGAATGTGAAGATTTTTTTAGAAGGTACAGGACCTTAACTGTACCAATGTTGAAAATAAATGTGGCTGTTTTTAAGTCACTCCAATATTATCTGATGACTGGGAAAACAAGAGAGCGATACCTTAAACCCCTATTAAAAATACAGTGAAACTTCTACAAGGGGCCACCCCTGTATAACTGCCACCCTTCTAAAAAGTTAATTTTTTATGGCACAGATTTTTCGACTCATAGACCTAATGGTATAATAACCTGTATCAGCAGCTACCCAACCCCCTCTAAACGGCCACCAAATGGGATCACCCATTTCATATTTTGGGAAATTCACTCACATGCTTTAATTTTGAGCGGAAAAACTCAAGGTCAGGTTTATGGTTAGATACAAAACACAGTAATAAATTGCGAAGTCCATTCCTGTAGTCCTCCCCCCCCTTAGAAAGATTAAATTTGCTATCTCTTTTGTATTCTCCCCACACCCTTCAGATAGGGAATCCCTATTGCACCATCCATAGAAACTGAGGGAGGAACTAGAATCAGGCGTTGAAGGTGTCCTATAATAGGGCCTTTGTTTGGAATTCTAATCAGTTTAGTTAAGGAAGAATTGCACCTCTGTCAGCAAAAATTTCATTCATGCCAGTTTCATTTCATTCGTTGGTCAGTGATCTGAGTTGCAACGATGTCGAAATGGGAATTTTTTAATCGAAATTTTTTAATCTTGAGCAGAGCCTTGAAGTTCTGTATGAATATGAGAATGGCAAATCAGCAAGAAAGTTAGCTGAATTATTTAACTGTGGAAGAATACAAATCCACAAAGTCATTAAAGAAAATAATTTGAAATTGAAGGAGTACAAAGACTACAGAACAAACAGAAACAAATTGTAGCCTTTTTTTAAAAAATGTAAGGAAGCATGAAATAAAGAACTATTTTCTCTTTAGATAAGTTTTAAATTTCACTTTAAATAAGGAATATACGTCAGACTTGTTTATATTGCGCATTATAGCAATTATCTTATAATAGTAAATAAAACCCTTCAGAGCGGCCAAATATTCTAGGTACTGTGACGTGGCCACTCAGAGAGGTTTCACTGTACACTGACTATAGACCAGGGGGGACATTACTATGCAAATGTGACCTTTCCCCTTTTTGTGGAACTTAGCAGTAAACAATAACACACACTTAATATTAGCATGTGCAGAAAATTTTTCTCAGAAGAAACAAATGTTAAACATCTTACTGTAGAACAGCTAGAATGCCTATTCATGTTTTCTCATAATTTTTAGAAATCTCACTCTGTTTTGGAAAAAGGGTGAAAATTTTTCACTCATGTTCTTCTGTGACCCTGGTATGTATTTAAAAATTGTCTTAAATAAGTTGAAATGTACTCGAATGAAAGTGTTTACATACAATACAGCCATAATTCCAAAAACAGTATTTTATATTCAAGGAAATGTAAAGTGTTAAGATCAATCAGAATCTAAATGTTCAAATTTTAGGATAATTATAACTTTCTCTATAGTACATATACAAGAAAGTGAAAATATTTATAATGACCCAACAATTGATTTCCCAACACAAAATACTGCATTTAAAATACACTGAATTTAAATGAATACAATAGAAATGTATCATTTTTGCAAAATAACATGAGAAAAATTTTAATCACCCTATATATACCTATCATAAAAAATAAGTTTAAAATTAATGGTAATTAGAAACTGTAAAACCTCATTTTCTATCTTAAACTGTAATACTAATTATTTTCAGATATAAGATACAAACGATAAAAAAAAAAATACACATTGTTATTAATCCCTATAAAGATATGATTTTTTTCTTCTGTTAGAAATAAAAACAATAAGAGGGGAAAAATAAGTTATACAGAAGGGAAGATAGCTTGGCAAAAATAATCATTATGTTGCACAGATGGATTACATTAAAGTATACTGTAATTTCACAATATAAAATTAGTTTATTCTGTCATTAAACAATTTTCTTTGCTTATCTAATATAAATAAGCAATCAAAATACGTTTCTAACAAAAAAATAAATAAATAAATAAATAAATAAAATAATAATATTCAAATTATCTGTAACAACAGAGCTAATTATTGTAGACAAGCCATCTTTCCAGCCCTTCTAAACAATCATGTGACGAAGTGATATTTTTGAGAAAAATTAAAGTGAAAAATCCTTTCACGTACAAGTATAGCTTTCCAGAGATTTCACTTTCTCCTCCAATTTACTGTTATCATCTGAAGAACAGATGTCTTCAAATATCGTAGGTACAGCTCCAGGCTTTATAGATAGTTTCTTTCTATGCATATTTGAGCTACTATTACCACATACTAAATGTTTTTCAAAATGTTTTATACAGACACCTATATTTTCATGTACTTTCAAAGATGGTCTTCCTATGCTCTTCAGCCATAATTTGCACATTGTTGGGTCTTTGGGAAATGTAAACACTGATACATATGGTTTGGTATAATTAGAGAAGCAACCGGGTACACTACATCTACGCATTTTGGAAGTTTAAACAGAAGTGCTATAAAAAGAAGTGTCAAAATGTGGTGAAGAAGGAAATTTAGATAAAAGGAGGCAAAAGCATTTGAGAACAGAAAAGTGTAAATGCAAGTTATAGGGTGAATTTAAAAATATTCAGCAATTTGAACAACAATGGGTAAACCTCAGTTACGATTCGCTTACTGGTTCCAACACTTGATTCAATCTTATTCTTCTCCGGATTGTCTTTTACGGAGCTATTTTTTACTTTTTTTCGAGGCTTGATAGGAATATCTTCAAAAATACTTGGAACAGCATCAGCTTTAAGTCTATGGTTTTTTAATGTAACAGTAATTGTAACTTGTTTTCTTGCATCAAAAGCAGAAGTCTCCTTGACTATGTCTTCTGGCTTGAAATGTCTTTGGCAAACCTAAAAAAGAAACAGAAGATTTAGTATCAATAGACTGATGATTAATCTGTAATATTCTATATATAATAATTTCAATAGTAAGTATATTTTTAAAAACAAAAAATACACATTACTGATACAATTAGAGAATAATATATTAATTTAGAGACAAATTATTTCCTACTATACATCTTTATTTCATTAATTACCACCATACTACACAAATCACATTTTTTTAAGTTTAAGTGAAACACAAGAGATGAAATCTTGTTTACACAAAGTTTGCACATAAATATCTTAATCACATAACAGATACTTTTGTTGAAAGTTTGAACGGTATGCAGATAAATTATTGTATAACAGGGGCATAAAAGACAGCAAAATTAAATAATATCCAATTTCTATATATGGTTTAATTTTGCACTATATTGGAAAAATCTAGATACTAAAGCAATTTTTTAAAAAAATTAATGAAAAGTTATTAAGCAATGAATATGACATAATAAATGACAATAAATGAAGAAAGCTTTGTGACAATATTACCTATTTGAAATATTTATATGTTTCTTTTGTACTACATTCACTGTTGAAGATTTTGATATTTTTAATAAATTGAAATCAAATGCTTGTTCAAAACCCCGACCCTGTTACTTGATTTGAAATCAACATGTTTTTAATAGTTTCAATTGTTACTGATGAAGGGAAACATATATTTTTGTAACAAATGTAAAAATTCGTTCACAATCTGCATTATTATGTGGAATTGTTAAGATTTATAACAGAAATTCAAGAATACGTTATATTTAAAATATACACCTTAATCTTTAAGAATCTCATTAAGGATTTCTTTTTCAAACTAAAAAAAAATTTTATTACACTCCAATTGATTTGGTGCTATTAGCCCATTTTTGGCCACAGCAAAAGAAAAATTTCGTTTCACTGTTGCAAAGGAAAAGTTCTATGATTTTACCATCAAAAATCTGGTGAGTATTATAGTTCTCCCAGAAAAGGGTAAAAATTCTGTTGAATTAACCCATTAACGCCCAGATATTTCTGATGACTATATATTAATAAATACCTAACATAGAAGCTATTATAGACACCTGGAAGTAAAACAAAATATGAAATTTAAACACCTTTAAATAGGACATCAAGTCATCATTTGTGAGATGGTGTCATTTTAAAACATAAGATGTCTTTAAAAAAAAGAAAAACTTCATGATAAGAGATTTATTTGCTATCATATATGAGAAAAGTACTGAAAACAGATGACTTATTACAGATATGGTTATTTGCCATGATTTTGACCGGTATACATTCAGAATACCGGTCACAATACACTCCTATTCTAAGCTTGAAAATCATAAAATGCTGATAGAAATGACAAAATTATAGATAAGATCCTATTTGAAAACTTGGGAGATTACTCATAAGATTAATATATATTTTTATTAAAAAGGAAGAATTGTTTCAAGAAAACAAAACTCTACAAACCATTTTTTGACTGTTTTCAAATGAGGATACTGGGCGTTAATGGGTTAAACCCAGAGAGCTGGCAAGTCTGAATGTACAACAAGTATCATATTAAATGAAAGCCAATATAAGTAAAGCATAAACAGAGACAGAAACTATACAGCTGTTTCGTTGTATCAAGCAAACAACATTCTCAAAGCAATAATACTTAAAGTATGGTTAAACTAGACTAAGCAGAGATAGGAAACCAACAGCTTATACAGTCGTGTCATGTGTGTCAAAACCTAAGAACTCGCATATTGAATCCATGCACATGGACACATAACAAGTGGAGAGTTAAAAAATGAGAAACGTAGAATGAGCCCTATAAGGATAATGAGATATATTTAATTATTTTATTTTAATTTTATTAACCACTGAGTGCTCTTACACTGATCTGGTTTTAGTTTGGAGCACTACAGTCTACTGTTTTGCAACAGGAGGGCTAATGAGACTGGGACCTACAGCTTAAAGCCAATACCAAATGGCTATGAACAACCAATCCTCAGTGGACTCCCAGAACTCCAGTACCAAAGATCAGTGCCCTAACTATTCAGCCATCGCTCTCACACTGGGAATATTGCTTGATTGAAGCAGCTGTTAATATTTTCTCTCTCTTATGTTCCCTGCATTTTGTGCTATATTATGGCATAAAGGTTTTACCCCCTAGTGAACAATAAGTGTGCTGAACAGAAAGCAGAAACTTCTACAGATAAATTTTAAAAGGAAGCCTTATAAACAAACTAAGGAACAATTCAACAGACACAATGCTTTAGAAGTTTAGAAGCATGCCATCTGTTTGCCATGCAGCATTATATCTTAATATATGTTTAGTTATTGTCTACACGATTCATTGATTTAAAATGTAATAAAAGATTTTTGTAAACCTTTGCATTGTTGTGTTGCAAATATGCACTATACACAAGAATTATTGTTATTCTCAAAGTAAATATGAAAATACTTTTGGTCATTGCTGCCATTTTACAATCAACAAAACTGGCTCACAGAATCCCTGTAAGACGATGATATGACCTTTGCTTTTCAAAGTTTCATTTATTCCTTGATCATATGAAAATGGTTCCTACTGAATAAACTTTGGATTTGTTAAATTAAAAAATAAATACAATACAGCAGAAACCACAAGATAATTTCAGGTTTTTTAAGTAAAGATAATTTTTTGTGCAAAGTAATTTTTACAATATTTTTTTGTACTAAATACTTTTTTTACCAGCAATTTTCAATTTAATTGTTTTTAATTAGATTTATTTTAGAGTTGGTTGAGTACAAAGGGGTTAAAAAACAAAAATATTGGTCCTAATCTATATGAAGGACCAGATTTAGTATGTATGCAAAGAGCACATGCATACAGGCATCCCAACATCTGGAAACCAATGAAATTTTTACAATTAATACTTTCTAAGACATTTTGTTATTTAAACAAATACTGATTTGTGGTATATTAAGTCATTTTTAAAGGAAATCTTACTTTAAAAATTTCAGAAATGCAAACTTAAAGAATCTAAACAGCTTTGTATTAAGAGGTAAAATGGAAGTTATAAAGTACCATTTTGATACTGAATTGTACTGTTTATTTCTTTACATAGAATTATTAACAAATGAAAAAAATTATGTAAAAATTTAGAATTATCAGATAAATAAGAAAGCAAAAAAGAAGGCAGTCTATGCATACATGTTGTTATACTTGATACAGCTGTTTTAATAAACTTAAATATATATGCACACATTTTTAAAAACTTTTCCATTTCCTAGTCAACTATATGGAGCAGAATTTCTTAAACTGTGGGGTTGCAAGCCCAATTGGGGTCATGGAATCTGCAGCAGTGTTTGCCAAAAATTTTAGCAATTATAATATTTAAGTTATTACAATAATTTTATAATCAATAAATATTTATACAGAATATATCTGAAAATCGATAAAGACAATACAAACAAAGAAAAACAAAAACATTGAAAAATTTTTATTTTATAATAAAAACTTTTATTTGCTTTGTACATGACACTGTCAATTCGTCAAAGATCCAACATATGCAAGATCAGAGTGTTTTAGTAACACGTTATATATATATTAAAAAAAAACTGCAATAGTATATTACAGTACAAGTGAAAACACCGACTGTTTAACTCAGGCATGTGTTGGATTTAAGTAATTCTTATGGGGTTTTAGAAAAAATTCATAAATATCATAGGCATCCCACACAAAAAATTAAAGAAACCATGATATGGAGCATTCATATAAACAATAGTAAGCTTCTATCCATTGGGATAAGTTATGAATCTATAGAGAATTTGTATTGGTTGGGAGCAGCAAAATATTGATTGAGGCTTCCAAACACATTTGTACATAGGTGACAAACAGCCAAAAATTGACCTAATGTTATCTACGTAATTTCCATCAAGAGCCAATAAGGTACACTTAATAGACCTGAGAGCCGTAGTAGCTCAATTGGTAAAGGCAGTGATCTCACAACCTTTAGTTATGAGATCGAGGCTCGAGACTGCCAAAGATCTCCCATGTTCAAGTTCATTAATGAGCATGTAAAACAGGTTTCTGATCAGTTCTCTAACGTAATAATCTACGAGGGTGGCAGACTAAGCCTGGGGGCCTTCTTCTAGGTTTCTGCTTCTAAATGACAAGGACCCCTTCCTGAGGTTAAGTCAGTCTTCTACCCTCATGTTTTCTCACTCAAAGTGAAATAACACCCTTAAGCATTGCCTAGACTAGGGATGGACAAACTTTTTCAGACGCAGGCAAAAAATCAAAAGAAAATAAGTTTGAAGGGCCAAAATAAATTTTTCTAAAATTTTAAAAATAATATACAATTACCTAATGGTTTAAATGCGTTAATGACATGAATGAAATTACGATTTCATTTTTAAAAGTTCCTCATACTGAGGTTCGAAGTGAGATTTACTGATTTTAAGGAACGATGCTAAATACTCATCTGTCAGTCTACTTCTGAAATGATTCTTTCTAAGGTTCAAAGTTGAAAACACTTGTCCACATATAAGAAGCAAATATACCGCCGATCTTCTGGGCGTGAGATAATAAATTTGGGATATAATATTTAAGCAAAGTAGAAAAGAAGATGGATATGTAATGTATAAATATATATCTTTTAATTTGCCTCTGACTCGGATTTAAAATTCTATCTGAGGGCCTGATAAAACCTTCCGGCGGGCTGGAGTTTGCCCCTCCCTGGCCTGGACACATATTACAACAGGGTCTGTTGGACTTGGAGTAGGCTTTTCCATACAAGGTTGATGAGTAACAACAACATATAAACCTGATGTTTATGATATTATGGAAACTAGCACTATTACTGATGCCACATTAAGTGTATCTAATAATAAATTTAGGCAACAATCCTTAAATAACATTTAAGAAGACAGTTCCAAAAGGGTTTGGTGATAAGAAGAAATATTGACAGCAGAATTTATTTTCGACAGAAAGCTTATACTGTTTTCACATGTCTTCAATTTTAATGTAATAAAATAACTTATAAATAAAATGTTTAAGTAAACCAACTTTAAGTAGGCAAACATCACACTGTTACCATTAAATACCAAACACATTTAAAGACATTACCAAAACCAAAGTTAAAAAGTAAAATAATAATAAACACTAAAAAAGGACACCAATGGAGCCTATTTAATTAAGTTTTATTACTAATATTTTAATAATTTGTATATTAACACAACACATAACATAAATACACATAAACCAAACATTAAGATACAAGAAATAACTTCATGCAGTTTTAGAGACAAAAGTTAAAAAAAATATATTAAAATGCTTAGAATAGTTTAAATATATTTATATATATATATATATATTTGTATATGCATAAATTTAAGATATGATTTATACACATTAATAATCTACATAAATCCATTATTTACAAGTAATTGCAAATATGTTAATTCAAGTAATAAAAGATAAGGTATTTGCCATTTCAAACTTTAATGAAATTTTGAAGAAGAAAAATTAATTATAGATAAAATACTAAATAAAAAAAAAGTTTCATATTTTAAATTATCTTTTTATCACTGAACTTTTATAATATATCTTTTTATCTCTTATACTTTACAATAAAAAAAACTAGTTGAAGATTTGATCAAAAGATTAAAGATTTATTCATAGACTAAATTTTCTAATTTCATGCATTAGAGAATAAATTCCAGGCACGTTTTTCGTTTAATTCTAAATTCATGGGCAAAATTGTACAATGACCCTTTTTACTCAATTTCCATTCATTTTTTCCTTAACGTCTTGAAATTTTCATATACTCATTCTTTAAATCTTGAATACAAAATTAACCTTATTAACCCAAGTTTAAACTCCAATGTTAAAAATTTTAAAATTAGGTATTAAATACTAAGCCTGAATTCCCTTCAAAATAAGTTTGAAATTATAAAGTGATCTTTACACCAACACTACCAGGAATGCAAATACCATTGCTAAGAGAAAGATTTTTTTATCTGCATTTCGGAAAGGCAATGATCTTAGATCTTGATTGCCCTAGAAACCTGTTGTCTGCAATTGCGAGACTATGTACCAGCCCAAGGCATGGAACTATGTCCAGACAATACTAGATCCCATACCACCTGAAGAAATTGTCCACAAACTCAGCTTACTAAGGACAATATCTATGACAAGCAATTATAGCTTCTCTCTCCCAACTTGGTTTGCCACAAGAAATCTTCCATATCATCAGGTTCTAGAACTTATAATCTTTATCATCAAGACATTGGGGAGATATTTAGTGTGCATAGACAAAATAATAAGAACTACTACATGAAGGCTAATAAGACCAAAACTTACTAAATTTGGGATATAATATTTATGCAAAGTAGAAAAGGAGATGGATATATAGTGTATAAATACATATCTTTTAATGTGCCTCAGACCAGCAACTTAAAATTCTATCCTCGGGCCACAGTTTGCCCATCCCTGGCCTAGACACATATTACAACAGGGTCTGTTGAACTTGGAGTAGGCTTTCCCACACTAGGTTGATGAGTACCAACAGCATATAAACCTGATGTTTATGATATTATGGAAACTAGCACTATTACCTATGCCCCATTAAGTGTATCTAATAATAAATTTAGGCAACAATCCTTAAATAACATTTAAGAACACAGTTCCAAAAGCATTCAATGATAAGAAGGAATACTGGCAGCAGAATTTATTTTCGAAAGATTTTTTTTATATCTACATTTTGGAAAGGCAATGATCCCAGACCTTGATTGTTCTAGAAACCTGTTGTCTGCAATTGCGAGACTATTTACCAGCTCAAGGCATGGAACTATGTCCAGACAATACTAGATCCCATACCACCTGAAGAAATTGTCCACAAACTCAGCTTACTAAGGACAATATCTATAACTGTGAAGTCATTATATAGCCTATCTCTTCCAAAGAAGAAATCTTCTAAATTCATCAGGCTCCAGAACTTATAATCCTTATCATTAAGACTTTGAGAGATATTTAGAGTGCATAGACAAGATAATAAGAACTACTGCAGACCAAGACCTACTGAACACAAGGAATTGAGCATCAAATGGTAAATCTCATACAACCATCACATGGTTCAAAGCAAAAAGGACACTACTAGACAAGACCGTAGCGAGAAATTATATTCGGAGGGAGACCAAGGGGAAAGACATTGTTTTTTGTGAATGATACTTCAGAAAAATGACAGGTTTTCTTATGTATGTATACCCCTAATGAGTATCATAATACAATGTGGTTTTAAAGTATCAATGTGATTACAAAAGGATGTAATGAACAAATTTATAGCCTAGAATAAGTAATAGAGTAATTTCACAAATAATTTAATAGTAAAATTAAAATTTAAAAGGTATAAACTATAAATTTGCACCTTCTTTTTAACTCAACTTCACTAAAAAGATTGTTCTAAACACACTGTTGTCTATGCACACCTAGGCAGGTGATAAAACCACACAAAGGGTTCATTTTCTTTCCATGAAACGGTCTTTTTAAGATTTCGGAGGGGGATTAGTTCCCTAAATCCCCCCTTGTCTACGGCCTTGCTACTAGAACCCCATAAGTCCCCATAGTATCTATAGAAAATCCCACACCCTTAAATAATTTTTCGAACTCTTCCTTTAATTGCTGTTGGTATGTTTTATTTCACAATTATTTGGTGCAGTCAAGATCACCTGTGTAAAAATAAGAATAAACTATCTCTAGTTAATTAATTTTTATGTAACATATTTTTATTATTTTTTTGTCTCACTAATAAGACTGAAACAATTTAAAGAAAATTTACTTTTTAACAAGCTTTTTTCTTTAAGAAAATAATGAAACTTTTATTCTGCCTTAAAAAGTGCCCATTTTACTGCTGTCATTATATATTATTATGGGTTATATTTTATACTATTGAACGTTTTTTCATTATAAGAAAATTTGTACACTAGAATTCTTTTGTTGTGGCTGTTTCTAAAGCCATTAGGACAAGTCAAGCTTGTAAGTTGAAAACTACTCAATTTAAGGCAAAGGATTGTATCTTTCACTTTGAAGAGCATCACAGGTGTGAAAGTATGACTTTTAGCTGAAAGTGGGCCATTGTAATTTGGAAGTAAGCACAAAGCCAAAGAACCCTTATATTTGACCTTCTACTTCACAAGGTTATTTGAACTTGAAGGACATCATGAACCTATTTTAGAAGCCTACCCACCATTAGTGAACACTGCTGTCTTTGGACAACTTGGGTATTGAACCCATATATAACTATTTGGCTATGAGTTGTGGCTCAGTTATGACTCTGGCACCTTTGCAACCTAGGTACCGTGGCAATTTGAAATCTTAGAAACAGGTAGAAACCAAGAAGGAAAACAAATGGGCATATGATGCTTGAAAGTTAAAAATAATTAATTAAACAGGCAGAAATTAAGTACATATTTGCAGCAGTCAATAAAATTTTTTCCTGTACATTTAAAGCCATACCAATTTTAGGCATTCATAATAATTAGTATTATTTTTGTAAACCCAATTTTTTTTCTGATTTTAAAAGTTTTTAGTATTGTTATTACATCAGTTTCTCTATGCATACCATCTGACATAAGCTCATTTGACACAAGGGTGTGTTTTAATTGCTTCACTAATATTAATATAATTACTAATATTAACATCTGTTCAAATTATATTAAACATATAAATAGAGTATATAGATTAACTGCAATAAAATAAAATTCAACAGTGCAGAAACATTTAAAACTTTTTAATATACCTCCTTACACAATTTAATTAAAGAAACAAGTTATTATATAATTAAAAAACAGAAAAAAAAAACATACAACCCGATCAGATAAATTACGAAATATATCAATATCAATATTACTGGATCAATATTTAATACACTGAATAAAAATATTTTATACTAAAATTGTACTTTGAACAGTTAAAAATTATACATGAACTTTACAAAGTAGTAACATCCATGCAATTAAAATACAGAGTAAAATGAACATTAATAGTAAAAAAATCTCTACATAAAATATCTCTTAAACAAAATGCGACTAATGTTGATGTTTCACTTAATGTAACAAGAAAAAGGGTTTATAAGCAGGGATGTAATTTTGACCGGTCAAAACTAATTTTGGTTTGGTTTGGTTTGGAGTGTTACGGTCTACTTTTTGCAACACGAGGGCTAATGAGATTGGGATCTACAGCTTAAAGCTGATTCCGAATGGCTACAAACATCCATGCCACTGTGAGATTCGAACACACGAACTCTGGTACTGAAGGTCAGCACCCTAACCAATCGGCCAGTGTTCCGCGAAAACTAATTTTGACCAGGACACTGGATAAAAATGGCTTTAACTGTCCAAAACTGGTCAAAAGTGGTCAGAATTGTTACAAAGTTTTAAATGGTTTTAATTTTAATATAAAATAAAGTGGCTTTTAATAAGCAATGAAAATAGTAGTACAGTTAAACAAAATATTTCACTAAAAAGTTCTGAAGATTCAACATTCAAACATTCTTATTATGCATATACAGTATAATAAGAATGTTTGAATTTTAAAAATGAATCATGCACATGCAATTCTAAAAATGTAATCCAGATGCAGTAAAAAACATAAAACATGAGTTGAAGTTAAAAATATAAGTTATAGTTAAAAGCATAAATTTTAAAACTAAAACAAATAACATGACATTTTACAATTAAAATTGTTTCAAAGTTTAGATTAATCCAAAATGAATTACGAAATCGTTTAAATTTAGAGAGAAAACTACAAAACTTGTTACTTGTAACCCTTTTTTGTTTGTTTGGTTTGGAGTGCTACAGTCTACTTTTTGCAACACGAGAGCTAATGAGACCGGGACCTACAGCTTAAAGCCGATTCCGAACGGCTACGAACATCCATGCCACAAGGGGATTCGAACCCACGAACTCCGGTACTGAAGGCCAACACCCTAACCAATCGGCCATCGTTCGCCGTAACCTTTTTTTGAATTTAACATAAATTAGATATAAAGCAGCATCTATAAAAAAAATTAAGTAAAATATTTTTGTATCTTGGTGTTACGTTACATTCTATTTTTTCTAGTGTCATTTATATTATGACAATTTTAACAAATGTAACTTGCCTTTATCATATGCTAATAAACTATGTTCGATTAGTATTCAATATATTGAAAAGTGAATTTTAGTAGACAAAACTGGTCAAAATGGATATTGACCAGGACAGTTAAAACCACTGGTGTTTAACCCCCCCCCCCATGGTTAAAACTGATACAAAAATATTGTTAGTATCCCTGATATGTTTGCAAATATTCAATGGAATTCTACTCAAATTAAAAACTAATCATAGGCTCGTAGAATCAAAATGATTAATCACACTTAAGCAATCAGTTGATTTTAGAAAATATAGATTGAAAACTGCAAAGATGAGGATTTCTTTACAAAAACATTTATCGTTTAAAATATTTCAAAAAAGAGACTCATAACTACAAAAATCTTCTACAATTAATATTTTTAATCAAAAACGAAAGGGATGCAGCAATAAAAAACTACTAAAAAATAAAGAAACATCACAACCAAAGTAAATAAATTTATTTTAAAACAAAAATACATAAATGGAAAATAAATTATGCTCCCAACAAGATGAATTTATAAAACTTTATACAATTTAAAATACAGTTTATAATTGGCAATAACTTCTATTTACAAAACTAAATATAGGAAATGAATGTGTAAGTAAATATATATATCCATACATTACTGCTTTTAATTAACATTGGCATAAAATAATTAAAGTATTACAATAAAAAGTTAATAAATTAAATACTTTTAAAACATTTTTACTAACTTTTAACTGATAACAGATATTGACCTGCCAATCACAAAAAGTCCAAAATCCTACAACAATTTATCTCTATCATATGATGTAACAATCTTATAGTAATAAAAAATTATTTGAAACACAACCAAATTATATAGTATTAGATGTCTATATATGTTTAATATTGTACCAAGTATGAGAAATTTGGATACTAAAACAATTGGAAAAAATCAATTATTTGAAACACAACCAAATTATATAGTGTTAGATTCTATATATGTTTAATATTGTACCAAGTATGAGAAATCAGGATAATAAAACAATTGAAAAAAAAATTCAATGAAATGTAATGAAACAATGAAAATGACATTACACAAATAAGAATACTGAAACAATTAAAAATTATCAATGAAGTCTTTCTTAAAGCATCTGCAGATGTTTGACACAGGTAAAATTCAAAACAAAAACATGATTAAATTGTTCACACCTTGTATAACATTTTTTTAAATAACTTTAACCCCCTTTCCTTTTTCCTACACACCCTCCTTTGAAAAAAAATTTTTTTTTTTACCAGTTTTCAGTTTAAAAAAAATAATAAAAAAAATTTTTTTTTTAAATCTGTAAAGGGTTTAACAATGAAAATGGCAATACAAATGACTTTAAACAAAGAAGTTATTTACTGACAATATTACCCACCTAAAATATTTTCAATTGCTTCTTTTGTACTACATTTACTGTTGCAAATTTTGCTTTCTTTAAGTAATTAAAATCAAATGTTTGTTATAAGTACAAACCCTGTTGCTTTCATTGGCAAATCAACAAGTTTTTAATTATTTCTTTTATTATTGAAACAGAAATGTCCAACTATTTTTTGTGACATAACTAAAAAATTCATTCACATTCTGCATTACTATGTAGAATCATTAAAATTAATAACATGAAATCTGAGAGTTTTTATACATTTAAAACATTCATTACTGTTCTTTATTCAGGGTTCCCGCTCTTTTTCCAGAACAAAAATTAAGGACTTTCTAAGGATCAAAATAACTTTTTATAAGGACTACTTGAAATACACAACATAACGGCATAAACCCTATTTCCTGAGGAACCTATTTTAATGATTAGGAACCAGACAAGGCATGTTCAATAAATGCTTTACAATATTTCAGAATTAATTTTTTAAAAATGCCTAAAAATTAATATAAGATAAATCTGACAAAACCTAATTTTGAAAAATGTACAACTAAAGTTTTTTGAGTGATCAAACTAAAAATAAATTGTGAATAACAACATTATAAACAGTACTTTCTGAGGGTTTAAAAATGACTGATATATATATATATATATATATATATATATATATACACCTAGCTGATCATACCCGACGTTGCTTGGGAAAGAAGAAAGTTTTAGACTTTTCTATTACATTCAGTGCAAGGAAAATTAAACTTCCATAAGTAACTGAAATATCTACAAACCCTATCCTCCATGCTTCGTTTAATTAAGATCTGCACAACTGTCAGCTATTAGGAAAGTGCAGCTGACTTTATATTTTAAACCTTTTAAGTATACGAAAAATTATTTATTTATCATATAAGAAAACTGATAGAAAATCACATGAGACTGTGGATCTCATCGATGGAGAAATTGATCGCATTCCAATTAAAAAATTAAGAAGTTTTTAAGGACATTTGACGAAAATTAAGTAGTTTTAAGGGCTCTTAAAAATGAAAGCTAAAATTAAGGAGTTCTTACGGACTTTTAAGGACTGTGGAAACCTTGTAATTTAACCATTCCAATGTTACTTGGCATTGACATGTCCTTCTTCAAGAATTGCATTCACAACAAAGTTCTCGAGATTTCTCGTTACTGACAACAAAATTCTGATTGCACTCGCATTGCATTGGCACTATTAGCCCCAATTTGGAAAAGCCAAAGAAAAAATTTGTTTGTTATTGCAAAAATGGTGCAAACAGAAAGTTTAACGTTTTCCCCTTTAAAAATCCAACAATTTGTACATTTACATCCAGAAACCTGGAAAAATGATCAAAAATACAGTATTGTTAGGTTAACCCTTTAGCGGACACCGGTTTTCCAGAAAAACCACCTATTACACATAATTTCTTTGCTTTTTAGAGATATATGAATGAATTTTTTACTATTTTTTTAATGTTTTTAGCATTTTAAACTTACAACAGATGGTAGAACTGCACTAAATTTATTTTTCATTTTGAAATATAAGTATTTAAACTTGCTGTACCTAGAAAGTCGATAAATCATTTTTTCTCATCTGTGACCCCCCCAAAAAAATATCTAAACATTGCTGATAAACTGTTAGTTTATTTCTTATACAATTTTAAGGACACTTATTGATCTTCTAATATAATAAAAACTAAGAAATTATTGTGCTCACACTGTACAAGGGGAAGGGTTTATCAGCTAAATTACCCCTCAAACCTTCCTATGGTTCCTAAAAGGAAACTCCTAATAAATCTAAAGAGAAGTTTTCATATATTTTAGATATATAAAGATCATAGATAATATTTATAAACTAATTTAATTAAATCCATAAGAATTTATGTTAGTGATCTGTAAAGGGTTAAACTCCGAGAGTTGGCACGTCTGCAGATATACTAATAACTAAAACAAAATTATTGTCACTAAAGTTAAATCTTTACTTTAAAATGCACAAATGAAATGTATTCTAAACTAATCCTTTGAAAGAAAATATAGAAAATGTATGCGGTTAAATATAACAGCAATATTGTATATGAAATCTCAAACACTGTTTCTGGAACAGTCTATTTAATCATAAATATACTATCATCATTTAAACATAGGATATAGCAATCTAGTTCTTCAGACCACCCATAATCTTCTAATTTATTACAAAAAATTCATATGGAACAACAGTTTTTTGTTCTAAACTTTGAACAATTCCTTGGAGCTGAAAACTGGGTCTTTAAAATTATATGTTCAATTACCTTGGTACTTTGAGTTGGTACCAAATTTTTCTTTGGAACAACTGCAAGCCATTTCTTTAAAATCTCTTCATCTTTGGGAAAAGAAAATACTGATACTCTAGGCCCAGAAGGATAATTAGCATTGCAGTGAGGAACGCAACAGTGGCCTGGCATCTTAATACTGTAAAAGAGATTTTAATTTATACAAAAAGCAGTAAAGCTACAATTACCTATATTATTTCAATTTTAGTTTACGATAAAAGTAGTTATATACAAGAGGAAAAATTTAACAGCTATAAGCTAAACAAAGATTTTAAGAGTTTGAAGAAAATTATTAAAATTATTCAGTTAAGAAACATAAATGAAAGGTGGGGGATATAAAACTGCTTGCATTTATCTATGCTCTATGGTTTTCTAAGCCTCTGTAATTATATGATTTGCCCGAATTGTAATTAAGTGAGAGAGAACAAGATAGATGATCGAGAGATATGTATTAAGAATGACGAACTAAGACATTATTTAGATTTTGATGAACCACGCTTATTTTTTAAATCACAATAACAGTTATTTTGTGTATTCTTGACATTAGTTCTGATGATCGGAGTTGTTAGATTTTTGACAAGTGACACTTTAATTTGGTTTTAACCAAGATTTTATTTGTCAAATCAAATACATATTTGTGAAGAAAAAAAATTTTTTTAAGGTACCCATCTACGTTTTTGTTAATTTATGAAATTTATTACTCAAATTGGTAAATATTTTTTCTTTTTTTGCTACTAATCAACTTGATTAAAAATCATTCTATAGACCTGCCAACCCGAAATAGTTCAAAATACTGCAATACCAAATGATGTAATGACCTTTTATCCAGCTAACTTAAATAATAATAATAATAAAAGCTAACTTATATAATATTCGATTTCTATATATAGCTAAAAATCCATTCACTCTTTGCATTACTACGTGGAATGATTAAAATTAATAACATGAAATCTGAGTGTTTCTCTATGTTTAAAATATCCACAGGGGTGATTGTGTCTCTAAGTAAAAAACCCTGAAATTTATATCATTCATAATAAAAAAAATCTGGAATTTTAAAAAGTTAATTATATATAACAAATAGTTACTAATATTAAATTTAAAGTATTGTTCGCAATTTCAAGCAGTAATTTTAATTGTTAATTAAAGCAGAGGCTGCTTTAATTTTAACAATTACAATGAAAAATATTACCAAACTTATTTTAGAGAATTTCACTGTTAGATGTTAAATAAATTAGATTTATTAGAATTTATTTTTAAATCTTGAATATCAAATACCATAATTTGGCATGCATAGTCTGCAGACTATCTGTGTTTAAAAAGCAAATTTCTTCAATTGCAGATCATCTGCCGGTACGCACTGTCTGCTGGTTGTTCATTGCTCAAATCATCAAAATCTGAAGATGGGGAAAAAAATCACACCACGCGAATAGCCGATGATCAAATGTAAACAAAAGCACGACTCACGAGATGCCAAGAAAACAACATATCGTACCAGTAATAATCCATAAAAAAAAAATGTATATATAACCCATAAAGCAAAACGAATCAGTAGTAGCCAGTACCACAATGTTAAATTGTGCCCTGGTGTATGGGAAAATATTGATAGTCAATTCACAACTCCGATTGTCAACACTGAGTGGATGGGTTAAGATCGAAGGTTGAAGGTCATTTCATCACAATGATTACTCGTAACAGTGTTTTGTTATCAAAGTTTTGATTTGTGGTAATATTTGTCATTCATTAAGTCTTTAAAACACTGTTGCAGTTTGACAGCTGATTTCAAGCTGAAAGTAATTCAGAAGATTGACAAGAAAACAGTAAGAAATTGGTACAACCAAAAAAACATTAAAAATATGAGAAGAAAACGATCCAAAATACAATGGCCTGCATTAGAAAACGATTTACATAGCTGGGTTTTCGAACAAAAATGTAGGCCACTCTCTTTCTTCCGTTAAAATTCATCTCCAGGGCTATTGCAGAAGAAATGATTTCAAATTTTAATGGTGGAATTAATTGAGTCTAATCCAGACTTTTCGGCACTCTACTGTACTTAGGTTTTTATTCTTAAAATAATTTAATATTGTCATACTAAAATACATATTTTTGCACGCATAGTCTGCAGATTATCTAGTGGTGCAGACTATCTGATGATTTATGAAATTTTTTAATAAAAAATCACGCCCACGGATTATACGATGGTACAGACTATACGAGCAAAATTACGGTACATTTTATTAATGATAAATCTGTTTTCTGGTAGAATAAGCTCTACATTAAACTATAACCAGACACAAAAGTAAAATATTACCTCCTTCCCCACAAGATTCATATGAGAATGCATCATTGCAATGCTAAGCTTACACCTGTTTGAAGGTCAAAGTTTACAGTTCAGTAAATCACTTCTTCTACTCCCCCCTCCCTATGATAACCAGAAATTCTGACTGTAATAGAACACTTGCTGAAACACAAAACACAAACAATAATAAAAGTTTGACAATAAGCCTTTTAAATTTTATTTTTTTGCTCCTTTGAATTCAAACTACCATGGTGAAATTTTCCCTCTGGAAGATATTATTTCAAACCAAGAAGGATAATTGATAAAACCCAGAATTATGGGATACTCCCAAAGCAATCAAGCACTGAACCAGGCCCATATGGCGGAGGCTCTCCAGGCTTCTCCTGGTGGTGGTGGGCAGATCGCGAGTACTGGGCCAGCCTGCCACCCAGGGCAACTAACAAGCCCCCGGAGCACCACAGGTACAATCCACGAGCAAATGCAGAAGACTGGCACTGGGAGGGAGAATTAAAAGAATAATGGATGCTTACAGGACCTCTTGATACTGGAATTACAAACCATTCGAGCCGAGAAGAGAACACAGAAGAGTAAATTTTGCTTGTTGCACTTATGGACGCGAGATCAATGAGTCAAATTAGAAGGATCAGAAATTTTGAGAGGGACAGATGTAACCATGGACCTTGGGACCATCACTCAAGAATCATTGTGATGGAACTTTGGCCCACCCTGCAGAAACCCTGTGACTCAACTTGCCTGAAAAAGGCTTGTTCAAGCTTTGCAAGGCTTCTGGTGGAAAATTAGTCAAGTCTTATGTAATTTTCCAAAACTTCTAAATTTGCAGAGGCGTCAGAGGATTGATGAAGTATTCAGGTTTTATAACACTTCCACTTTAAATGCTTTTAGTTAAAATTTTATTAATAAAAATAACACATGCATTGACTTTCTGCACAAAATAATACATGTAAATTAGGCAAGCTATTGAACAGTAGGATAAGTTAGAAGTGCCTTCAGCCAACAACGCTGAACAGGTTTAAATATACACATGCGGTAGGAATTTACATATGTTTTCAGTCAAGGTTAAAAAATCTGATTGAAAGTTAAATGTATCAGATGAATATCATTAACTAATAATGAGGTCATGTTGTACGGAAGAAATATATCTTTTTTTTTTAATTTCCAAACAGCTTCAAGGGCTGAAAAAACCCAAACTGAACCTGAAGAAAGGGAAAAAGAACCTTCAGTGCAGAGTGAAAAAAAGAACCGAACTCACAGAATAAAAATATTAAATAGGTGATCGCTAAAAAATGAGCAGTTGTCCCCTGGGGAGGGGGGGGAGACCCGTGTTTACTGCAGGAGCTAGCTCCAGGGGTCTTGGCCACGACTTATGCTAACCACCTTATCGAGTCACTCATTATTGCAGGATACCCCCCGAGCACAAACACCCCTGTATCCATTACTGTACTTTATTAGTCCAGTCAAATACCACTGGATATCAATATGTTCTTCTTCAAGAATTCTGGTAGGAAATCCTAGATGCAGACTGAAAAATTCTGATTGCATTTTGATAGCATTGGCAATACTATTCTCAATTTGGCAAATGTTTAAAATTTTGTTTTGTTGTTGAAAAAAAAATAAATCAATAAAGGCAGTTGTACATTTGCCTGGAAGCCAGGAAAATGGTAAAAAAAAAAAACTGGTATTGCTATGTTAAACCTGGAGAGTTGACAAATCTAATTCAAAGAAGAGCAGAACTTTCCATTTTATTATGAAACAAAAAAATGTTGTTAAGATGAAAATTTTCAAGACTTGAAAGACACTAAATCACTTTATATAATAACAAACCTTGCTCCACCTTTACTACTGAGTAGATTAATCTTCATAAAGATGGCAGTAAAAGTTCAAAAGTAATTTTCAAGAAAAATTAGAACAACTTGAATGTTAATAACCAATAGAGCTTTAAATTTTCCCAAGTCTGACACTTGTGAAATAAAAATTTAATATAAAATTATATGCATTATTTCAGCATCTATGTTCTTTACTGCCAAATTATTTTCATTATTTGCCAGTAAAGAACATAGATAAAATAAGAAACTAAAATAAATACAAGTAACAAAGTGTCATCAGTATTCATTGTTCTTCATTTGTGTGTATTAAGGCAGTAACAAAAATTTATTTTATAATGAATATATTGAAAATGAAAGCATCAAAGAACTGTTTTATATATATATAAATGTTATTTAAATAACAAAAAAATATTACTTACCAAAAGGAGAAAAAATGATGGCTGAATTCTTCATAAATTCTAAAGTTATTTGTAATAGGACATTCTTTTCATTATCCCGTTAAGTAACATCAACATGCATAATTTAATGTATCTGGTGTTCAAACACATCCATGATTATGGAGATTTCCATTAACTCCTTACCAGTTTTCCCTACATGTTGCATGAACAATTCATTTCCAAAATTACAGTACACTGCATTTACTGTACACTGATTTTAATGTATATTATGTACAGGGTATCTGCCAAAATAAAATGTTTCAAATCCATGACTTTTCATGACTTTCCCTGATTTAGCAGATCATTTTCCATGACTTTAAAAAGCTTTTGTTAAAGTATATATGAATAAAACTTCTGATGTACATACAAATAAAATATATGCTTTTAGAGAAATTACAGGAATTTCATCATAAAAAAACTATAAACTTACTTTATAAGTGTTAATAAACTCACATACATAAAAATAAATTGTTGTATCTACATACCTAAGTTTAATCATATAGCCATTTTTCAATCCAAATGTTTCCAATTTGAATTCAGGGTACTTTGGTATTATCCGGGTGACCATGAATAATAGCCAAATATAACCCTATAACGTTTATATACAATATCCCTAGAGATAAACTTATATTTTGTGCAAAAATCTTAACTAATTTTTATTAAAAAATAATTATTATATTAATAAAATTTTAATCTACAATTTTAATCTAAAATTTTGGAAAAAAACCAGAATAATATACATTTACCGACCCATTAAGCTTTCTTGCTTTCAGTTTCCTTGGCGAACCAATTTTACTTGGCAATAGGGTCAATAGGATAATACATAAATACCAAACTCAGTAACTTCAGCCAAATGACAAGTAAAAATAGAATTAAACAATTCAATGCATTTTTTTAATCCGTAGTTTAGTGTATCCATGACTTTTACTCATTTTACTTGAAAAATCAAGACTTTCCATGACAAAATAAATCCATTGTCTAAATCCATGATTTTCGATGACTTTCCAAGTGCGCGGAAACCATGTATATGTACTTGATTATTGAATGCATTTTCTTACACATATTTCATCAGAAAATGTTTTTTTTCCCCACAGTCTATAATTAAGAATAGTCACCTGTTAGGAGGCTCATTAAAATATATTAACCTGAGAAATATTTGAATGCAAAAATATTAGTAACACGCAACTTCGTGAAAATGTATCAAATGAAATTACGTAATGATAACAACTAAAGAGCCATTTTCATTTTATAGAAGATTCTGGTGCTACAAACACATGTAAAAATGTAAAATGTGTTGATTGAAGACAGATTTATTAGTTACTTTTCCGGAGGAAGCAATTTTTTTTCTTGGTTCTACATCTTATAACCTCAAATTTAACAGAAAAAAGTTACAATATAAAGTTGGAATACCAACTTTTAAAAGTTGGTATTTAGAATAAGTTCGTATAGGCTAATTTTGGAGAAAAGGAAAATATAAGTTAAAAATGAACTTCTAAATACGCCACTCGTAATATGGTAAAATATGCAGTACAACAGTTGGCTGCAACGAATGATCATTTCCATATCACAAATTTAGTAGAAAAATTTATTAGATTTCGGTAGAAACACGAATTGGCGAGAACAACTCTTTCTTTTGACGCCAATGAGCAATTCTGAGGTAGTCTAAATGATTATTATTAGCCACGTTTGTGTACATTTTTTCATTTTTCCGATTCAAGGAATATTATCCAAAATTTATTTACAATAAGAATGCAACAATAGGGAACAGAAAAAATGATTTGACAATGAGTAATTCCTATCACATTCAACAGTACAGCACAAGAAAGGGATGAAACATTCATCAATGTATAATTTGACTTGTATTATTTTCTTAAAAATTTTTAGATTTTCCATTACATTTGTAAGTATCACATACATTTTCATACTGCTTTTAATTGTTTAGTCTCTATGTTTATATTTAATGAGTGATAAATAATATCCCCTTAATTTCTCCTTAAATAATTATTCAGGAGTTCTGTTGCTATCAGGGTTCAAGCACTTTTTCCAGAACAAAAATTAAGGACTTTTTAAGAACTTTCTAAGGACCAAAGCAACTTTTTATAAGGACTTACTTGAAATACACGACATAATGGAATAAACCCTATTTCCTGAGGAACATATTTTAATGATTATGACCCAGAGAAGGCATGTTCAATAAATGCCTTACAATATTTCAGAATTAAGATTTTAAAAATGCTTAAAAACTAATATAAGATAAATCTATTTGATGAAAGCTTATTTTGAAAAATGTACATCTAAAGTTTTTTGAGTGATTAACCCACTGAACGGACGCTTCGATGGGGGTTTGACAGCGAATTCCTGTTCGAAAACGGACATGTTGGACCCCTTCTCGTTCGCACTTGTATAACACACATTTGGGGAAAAAAATATTGCAAAGCGATAATAAATGAAAGAAACTAATTTTGCGTAACGGAACTCCTTTACCTTGCAGGAAAAATAATTTAAAAGTAGCCTGGCAACTTTTAAACCTGCAACTCTAGTATGGTACGGTAAGTTCCGTCTGGAATTTACGAAAAGGGTGACTGTTTTGAAAGGGAAAAAGGTGGGGAGGTTGGTCGGTGGATGGATTAAACTAAAAATAAATCTTGAATAAAAACATTATAAACAGTACTTTCTGAGGATTTAAAAATGACTCATATATATATATATATATATATATATATATATATATATATATATATATATATATATACACATAAATATATATTGTATGTATATACTAGCTGATTATATCCAACGTTGCCTGGTAAAGAAGAAAGTTTTAGACTTTTCTTTTACATTCAATGCAAGGAAAATTAAACTTCCATAAGTAACTGAAATATCTACAAACCCCCATCCTCCATGCTTCGTTTAATTAAAATTTGCATGACTAAGCTTTTAGGAAAGGACAGCTGACTTCATAATTTAAACCTCTAAAGTATATGAAAGATTATTTGTCAAATAAGTAACTAAGAAAAAACTGTCATATAAGAAAACTAATAGGAAATGACATGACGATGGCAGATCTCGTCGACGGAGAAATTGATTGAGGAGTTTTAAAGAACCTTTGATAAAAATTAAGTAGTTTTAAGGGCCCTTAAAAATGAAAGCTGAATTTAAGGAGTTCTTAAGGACTTTTAAGGACTGTGGAAACCCTGGGTATGTACATGGTAAAAAAAAAATGGTCCCGTTAAAAAAATAGTTTGCAAATCACTGCCTTAGAAGAAAACTACTCCAAGTAATTGACTAGGCATCGAAACAGTGTAAAAATATGTACATCAGATATTTGAGTTTATTAAAATGAATATTCTATAAAACAGAAGTAACAAAATGCACTTTGGAACTGTACATTTCTTGCTTTTTTTATAGTCAATAAGTGAGAAAGACATGGAATCAAGAGCAAAAATCCTCCTTCCCAGATAAAAATTGGAAGGGACACCATAAATCCCTTACACCCATCAGAGTAGGCAGCCCATTGTCAGTTACCAAATAAATATCCTTATATTCAGGGTATCTGCCAAAATAAAAATTTTCAAATCCATGACTTTTCATGACTTTCCCTGATTTGGCAGATCATTTTCTATGACTATAAAAAGCTTTCGTTAAAGTATATATAAATAAAACTTCTCATGTACATACAAATAAAATATATGCGTTTAGAGAAATTACAGGAATTTTAGCATAAAAAACTATAAACTTACTTTATAAGTGTTAATAAACTCGCATACATAAAAATAAATTGTTGTATCTACATACCTAAGTTTAATCATATAGCAATTTTTCAATCAAAATGTTTCCAATTTGAATTCAGGGTACTTTGGTATTATTCAGGTGACCACGAATAATAACCAACTATAACCCTATAATGTTTATATACAATATCCCTAGAGATAAACTTATATTTTGTGCAAAAAATCTTAACTATTTTTTATTAAAAAATAATTATCATTATATTAAAATTTTAATCTACAATTTAAGAAAAATCCAGAATAATATACATTTACCCACCCATTAAGCTTTCTTGCTTTGAGTTTCCTTGGTTAACAAATTTTACTTGGCAATAGGGTCAATAGGATAATACATAAAAACCAAACTCAGTAACTTCAGCCGAATGACAAGTAAAAATAGGATTTAACAATTCAATGCATTTTTTTTAAATTGGTAGTTTAGCGGATCCATGACTTTCCATGACAAAATTAATCCATTGTCTAAATCCATGATTTTCCATGACTTTCCAGGTTCGCGGAAAGCATGTATATTTCTTTAATATAGTAATTACAAAACTCTTTATTGTAGTTACTTAGCAAATAAGTTCATGTAAAATTGAGCAAAAGCGTCAAGGTACCTGCAGAGTAAAGCCTGTCAGTACCCAGAGTATAAGGCAGGGGTACTGAAAGGCAGGAGTACCTTATATAATTATCTATCATCTGGATGAACAATATTAAAGAAATAACAATTAAATATTAACATAGACTCAATTTGTATCTTCATCTTCAAAAATTTTTGTAATAAGTCAGTATACTGCAAAGTAAGGCCTGACAGTACCCAGAGTATAAGGCAGGAATACTGAAAGGCAGCAGTACCTTATATAATTGTCTATCATCTGGATGAACGATATTAAAGAAATAATAATTAAATATTAACATATACTCAATTTGTATCTTCATCTTCAAAAAATTTTTTTAATAAGTCATTCACGTAAAAATTAATCATATCTAATAATAAATTTTACACAATTGAAAAGAATCTAATTTAATTAGAACTTAGTAATTCTAAGTACTTAAATGATTGAATGGTTTTTGCTCTTAAATATTTCGTGCAGAAATTAGTCCTTACTAACGCCTTAGACCCTGAGTATAAGGCAGGAGTACTGAAAGGCGGCAACAGTACCTTATATAATTATCTATCATCTGGATGAACGATATTAAAGAAATAACAATTAAATATTAACATATACTCAATTCATATCTTCATCTTCAAAAATTTTTTTAATAATTCATTCAAGTAAAAATTAATCATATCTAATAATAAATTTTACATAATTGAAAAGAATCTAATTTAATTAGAACTTAAATGACCGAATAGTTTTTGCTCTTAAATATTTTGTGCAGAAATTACAGTTCTTACTAAAGATTTAGACACTATTATCATAATAAAAAATATGGAACGTCACAATGGTACAATAAACAAAAAATGAAAAATCTACAAACAAAAATGAAAAAAATTCTAAGAATATGAACTCAGAAGCTTGTATTCAACATAATTTCTGTGGAAGGAAGTACAAACTTTTAACAAAAATAATAACATCAGTCCTGTTTTAAAATGGTACAAAACCAATAAATTTTAGAGGTAGAGTGCAAAAATTACTGAAGTATATGAAAAAGAATAAATGAATGCAATCAAATAATGAATCTTCCTATTCAAAAATGAGCTTGTTACATACCTTGCTATGTACAGATGGCACAAAATCTTCCCTGTTTATTGCATGGAGCCACTTTTTCAACAATTCCTCATCTTTAGGAAAACAAAAAACTTTCTCTCGTGGTCCATTTTTACTATTAGCTCTACAACCCCGAACACTACAATGATTTGGCATCCTATCAAAATTTATAAAGTGTGGCTTAATTTGCAGAAAAGATATAACAAAAATCAAATGGAAAGAAAAAAAACTACAGGCTGTGAATAATATCAAATAATTGATTTTTAAACCACATCCATTTAAATCAGGGTTGGCATGATTTAAATCAGTTGATTTTTTATAAAAAATCCTTGATTTAAATCATTTTTTTACACTTCTTTTACAACCTATATTCCAAAGACAGGAGAATTGAGAATCAGTTAGCAAAGAAATACCAATAAGTAAATAGGCGTAAATAGGTAGAATGTACTTTCCAAGAATTCAGGGGTTGTTATCAGAAAGTATGTAGTAGGGGTAGTACAATGATTGCTTATGACTGGTGAAATTCATTTTATGTAATGGGAGGTAAAGAGAGTATTACAGAACATGAAATCCAGTTATCTACCAAATAACAGCCGTGGCCTCATCTGCTAGAATAGAAAGACAATTTCCTTCTTTTGGTAATGTTCATTCTAGCCTTCGTAACAAATTAAGAGTGGATAAAGCATTGAAACTAGTGTTTTTATTGAAACAGTTAAATCCATAATTCATTGCTTAAAAATTATTGAAATAATTACAATTTTTTTGCTTTTGTAAATAAATAGTTTGCATTAAAAGAAATATCTAATTTGTTCTTTAAATTTACATCTCATTTAGTTTGCACTATCCAATTACAAAATAATAGAATGTATTTAGATTAAAATTTATATATTTAATTTTAAGTAATTGGTGTGTAGAATTTACTAGATAGATAAGATGTTACTTATAACAAACTATTCTATGTATATTGCAAAAAATATAAAAACACAACAATAATTAAAATTAGAATTCAGAAAAAAATCAAATCTGATTTAAATTAAAAAAATCTGATTTAAATCACATAAATCTGATTTTTTTTTAAATCATGCTTTTTTTCAACCCTGATTTGAATCAATAGAAACGATTAACATAACGAAAAGAATCTGGAGCCCCTTAACAATCATTTTTCAAGAAAATGGTCCTAAAGTATTTATTCTTTTATTTCAGAAAATTATATATAAATAGGTCTATGTACACAATATATGCATCTATTTTTAATATTTGGATTTTTTTCAAAACATAAAAAATTGACTTACGAACCTTGAAGTATACTTCTGTATCTTTCATATCAATAACTTCAATCCATTTTGATGTTATGTTTTCATCTTGAAGAAATTAAATATCCTAGCTTTCTCTTCACTAGAAGCGTTAAAATGACAGTACCTGTAGTGCATACATTTCTCTGCATATAAGGAGGGTAAAATATTAAATTAGACAAATTACAAATACAAATTATTTAAACGGGAAAAAATTAATTTTTAAATGAAATTGTATACAGGGTTCCCACTCTTTTTCCAGAAGAAAAATTAAGGACTTTTTAAGGGCTTTCTAAAGACCAAAGTAACTTTTTATTAGGACCTACTTGAAATACACAGCATATCGACATAAACCTCATTTCCTGGAGAACATGTTTTAGACTTTTCCATTACATTCAATGCTAGGAAAATTAAACTTCCATAAGTAACTGAAATATCCACAACCTCCCATGCTTCATTTAATTAAAATCTACATGACTGTTAGCTGTTAGGAAAGGGCAGCTGGCTTTATACTTTAAATGTTTTCAGTATGGAAAGTTTATTTATTTGTGAAATAAACTAATGACCATAAAAAGTAGTAATAAATTGAAAGCATTTGCTTAATTTTTTAAGGATATCAAGGAAAGGAATTTTGAATTACTACAATAATATACTGACAACATATGTATTTGAAGATTTTCTTCATTATTAATACTGCACTTTTGGCTAGAAAATGTAAAAGAACATTAACAAATATTTATTTACTATTTACAAAGAAATTTCAAATAGTGCAAGTTCACATACACAAATAATTTCATTTTGAAAGTGCAATAGATTTCTTTTCTTGTTTCAGAAATTTTTTTGCTCAAGTTCTGTAACTCAGCTACTTTTTCTTTTATATCTTTCCATGGAAGAAATTGATTGCATTCCAATTTAAAAATTAAGGAAATTTTAAGGACCTTTGACGAATATTAAGTAGTTTTAAGGGCCCTTAAAAATAAAAGCTAAAATTAAGGAGTTCTTAAGGACTTTTAAGGATTGTGGGAACCCTGTATATAATTATTTTATGAATAGCAAAGAAAACTTTAATAATAAAAATACTTTTTTTTAAATGAAATTTTTTTCAAATGGTGTTACATAAAATATTTAAATCAAAATATTTGAAATTTATTAATTATTGAATATTTTTATCCTTTTGATAAATTTACAAGTTCTAAAATTACATGCCTTGTAAGGTCTCCGTATGAATTTTAAAATTAAGTCTTGAAATTACTCTCTACATTCTGAGGCAATTTTTAAAGTATTCTGCATGTAGAAATGTTTATTTTTACTAACATAAGTTAAAAGGTACAAAATTAAAGATAAGAGGTTTTGAATTTGTCATATTATTAAAATACTATTGCAAACTACACTTGTTAAGTAAAAAAAATATTTTGGTTGTAAATTAGACCACAGAATTCTTAGAACTTTTTTATAAAAATAAAATAAAATTGCTAGAAAGTTTATTCAGTGAACATAAATAAAAATTGTACTAAATTTTCAACATCAGACAGCGATGATGCAAAGAATTGTTTTCAGAATACAGTTTAAAAGTCTTAATTTATAAAGCTCTCTTGAATAATTGTTGTCATACAAACAAAAAGGAGAATATATGTATAATATACAATACTGAATCAGCACATGCTAAACTGGTATCTTGATTCTATAAAAGTAATTCATTAGCTTCTTAATCAAGCATCTTGTCACTACTTAACTACCCCAATGCTATTTATATAACCAGGCAGATAAATTTGAAGAAATTTTAGAACAAAAAAAAACTTTTATTAGAAACACAATTACATAATACACAATTTGGGTTTTGTTTGTAGAAAATGAATAGTTAAACAGAAACTGACATATATGTTTGTATAATAAGACAGTAGAAATAACTTTATAGCTTGATGAAAGATGATTGTTAGAAACACAAACTAGAATAATTGCATGCTTCTTTAAACAGTACATCAACACCTTTAATTTATTTAAACATTTATACAGCCCCGTTTAAATATAATCAAAAACCTGTTACTTCATTGTTTTTGAATGATACAGAAATGAAGTTTAGCTTTCATATTTTAAATCAAGAGACATTGATATTTATTTTATTTATTTATTTATTTATTTATTTATTTTTTTTTTTTTTGACAAATACAGGCTTGCAACTGTTGAGGTACTTTCAAAAAGGTGAGAAAAGTGACAAATAATACAGAATAAGTGACTAAAAAGTGACTGAACATTGGAAAAAAAAGCGATTTTTTTCTCCTCTTGATTACAGATGCTATTATTAAGACTTTTCTATTTATTTTAACTCTAAATCAAATGATTCATGCAAGACATGATTTTAGCGTCCAATACAAAAAAGGTTAAAAAAAATTTTTAACACAACTCAACATTGCTTTTTATTCAAGAAAATCTATAAATTAGATTTGAATACATACAATACATTAATTTTATAATCACAATTTTCTGCATATATTAATGATGTTTTGAAATATGTACATAGCTAGATTAGAGTATCTAAACAAAAATTGTGAAGAAAAAGCGAAATGTGTGCTTTGACGTAAGATACTTTAATGTATTAAATGTACATTTCAGTACAAATGTAGATTTCAGAAACTTTTTTACTACTTTTTAAAATCACTAAATTCTGGAAACCATATTACTAATTATATTTTAATAAAAAAATATGATTAGAGCATCACATTTTTGGTCTTTTATTAATATATTTTGTTATTAATTCATATTTTCTTTTTTCAACAACAGACTTTTGCTGTGATACACCATGAAAAAAGTGACTGTTTACGTAAAAAAGTGACTAAAAGTGATCAATTGTAAAAAAAGTGACTTAAGTTGAGAAAAGTGACGGAATTGCAAGCCTGCAAATACCATTCTTGTAATTTATTTCAAAATCAAATATATCTAAGTTCTGATAGTAGGAAATAAATATTATATATAGCAAAGCAAAAACAATATCAGACAGAAATTTATTATAAATTGTTAAAACAGAAAACTTTTGAACAGCAACTAGAATTACTTTTGGTTTTAAGCGTCAATAAAAAATTATTGAACCATATTAGCAAATTTAACAGTATGTCATAGTAATGACTGAAAACAAAATAAAACTGACATTTCTTAATGTTTAACCTTTAATAAATTTTTTAAGCATTAACTAATTAAGAATTATATTAATTTTCATCTCCTCTAAATAATAATAATATTAGAAGAAATTGGTAGAATGTTAAAAACTATAACTTTCTGACCCCATACTGAAAATATGTCTATTTACATGGACTATATATTAGTCTAAGTACATATACTAGCTCTATGGAAAATTTTGATAGGTTGTTTTAATTACCTTTCATAGTCTTCTAAAGCTATGAGTCAATTAACTTTCACTATAATTTGAAATTTTACATTTCTATTGAACACATGCAATGTATATGAAATTAAGACATTTTATTGTCTTTCAATGGAATAAAGGATCCTTTTTCAGTATAAAAACAAAAATTTCATTTCTAAGCTATAAAATCAGTTTATAAAAAAAAAAAATATTTATAAAATAAATTCTGTTTGACATAAAATTGAATCTGGCATGCTCTTAGTTGAGAACATTTTATGAAATGGTATCTGTAAGTAAAAGTGAAAGGGGGGGGGAAATGGGGAGTCTAAAAAGTGAATATTAATTTTTTCAAACAAATTTCTTTAAGAACATGCGGCGAAGCCAAGACAGACGTGCGGCTAACTGTAAACAAACAATTACAAAATAATTACCAAATTAAAACAGACTTACAAAATGTTCTGATCTTCCTAATCGGCAAAATGGTACAAATAATTACGACATAACTGTAAATTTTTGGTCCTATATATGCTGCCACCCTTTGTAAAATTCTTTATTTTCCAAGTTTAGTCCACTCAATGGAAAATTTCAGTTAGAAAGTTTCTAATTCAACTACTTGATACATCTAAAAATGTTCTTATTTTTAATCTTCAAATAGAACATGTAAAATCCTATGAGTAGAAATAAAGTAAAATTTAATAAATATTTATATCAACATTTTTGTTTCAAGAATGGCAACTTCACCTCACTCCATGGTGCTAGCTCCATGTGTTGAGGATTCTGCAGTATCGAAAACGAACGATGGACAGGGAGAGTTACTTTTTAAACTTGGTGTGGAAATTTTCTCACCAAACCCACCCAAAAAATTCCCGAAATTTAAAGATTGGTAAATTAGCGGTTAAAAGTATAATAAATCAGAATTTTTTATTTTAATTACAATAAATTCAATTTTTAGTATATAATAATAGGAAAGAGGATAAAAAGGTTTTCCTTTTATAATTAAAGATAATTAAATATACTAAGTTTCAATAAATATTCCTAGTTTCTAATACTGAAATTAACGGCTATTTCCGTCCATTTTGCAATATAGTACGTCAGCAAAGTTTTAAAGTATGGATATACATTTTTCTCTGTTGAATCCCCAAATTAATCCCTAAAAGTAGTGGGAAGTGTCTTCAAACTTTTCTTGGATTTGGAAACAATACGCCGTTTGTCTCTAAATTACTGTTGAGAAATATGGTCGCTTTAAGTAGAATCAATGAACTGAAAATTAATAATATTGAAGTGTATGCTTTCTATAACCAACATTGCCTCTAATGACAATGATATCTGATTGTAAATAGTTAAATTAATTGAAAGATACATTGAGGTAAACAGTCAACATTAACTCAAGAATAAAACATTTTACTTTTTCAATAATTGAGTATTCAGTTGAAGCAACATTTTGACAGAAAAACGTTTGTAACCAGTTCTATATAAAATGTTTATGGAAACAGTTCCACAAAACCAAGAAAAGAAAATGTGATCATGCAAATAATAATAGTATTAAGAGTTTATTTTAATTTTTATAGAATGGCATCAAATAATAATGTTTCCGTAAATATTTTTAATTATGTTTAATTTTGAAATCAGTTTCCTCTCCATACTCTTAAAATATATTCAACTACAAGATTTACACGAAGAAATAAGAAAGCTTTTAGTTTAAAAAAAAAAGCACACTTTTAACTTCAAAGATATTTTTTGCAGTCAATGTATAAGTACTATTAGAATTAACATTTTGTACATGATATAAAAAACTTCATAGTAAAAATCTAATTTTGTAGATCAGTGGAATCGTGTAAATAGTAACATGTTTAAGATGAAAAGTAGGTATAGAAGTACTCAATATTTTGAACGAGTGAGAAAATTTTGGAACAAAGTAACTCTTCTTTTTAGGATAAAATACCTGAAATTGAAAAAGAAGAAAAATCAAGAGATAGTACAAATTTCAAATACAGCAGAGAAAAATGGCATTTTACACTTAAATTTTGAAAATGAACTAAAAACGCTTCGCATACCCAGGGCGATTAAAGACAATGATTTAATACTCAATTTTTTTCAATTTTCCATTTGCTGTCAAAATTTTGTTTTTAAATATCCAAGCATTTCCTACAAATCTGACTTACTAGATATTGTACGAAGTAATTTCAGAGGGAAGGACAATTATAGAAGATTGTATTGTTTTGCAATGCTTATAAATCGAAGATTGAAGCTTTCTGAGTCACTTCTTTCTCCAGTAGATAACAATATTTCTGGCAAGTATGTTCCCAAACTGAGGAAAATTTATATTACATGTATGAAAGATGTAGATAAATATCTGAAATTATTATCATGTAATAACGGAAACTCTAATTTTAGCGTCGGTTCTAAAGTTTTAAAGCCACGTATAAACGAAGATTTTGGGAAAAGATGGAACATAAAGGATTTTTTTAGAAGAGTAAACATGCTTGTGTACTTAGCCAGTCCAAATCAATCAATTAAAAGAGTAGTAAAAACTAAGTATCCAGTGAAAAATTCATTTTTTGATCCAATATCTACAATTACTTTGGGAAACATTCAAGACAGATTAAGTTTGGAGAACAAGGTAAATTTGAGCAATCAAAATCTTGAACAAGTTCGATTAGAATATACTTCTGAACAACCTATTCTATCAGATATAGAATCATCAAGAATAGACGTGAAAAAAACTTGTACAGGCTTGCCTTTTAAATTTCGGGTAAAAAGCAGGGCCACAGAAAATGTATCTAAAAACACAAAATGTCTAAAAACAAAAAACACAAGTTCTTTTAAAAACACAAATTTCAATTCTTGTGAAACTAGTAGAGGAAGAGAAACTAGAGGAAAATTAAAGACTGCTACATGTCATACGGTTGTAAAAATTGACAAGGAATCAGAAGCTATAAAAGACATAAAATATGAACGGAACGCTGATTTGAAGCGGTCTTCTTACCGCATGATTTCTCAGGCTAGTACACAGTCAGAATGCGTAACTGATACAACAATAGAATACTCGAATTTTCCCATTCCAAAAAGTTTTACTTCTGCTGACGACAGCATGGTAAAGAAGATTATAAATGGAAAATGCAACTCTACTGATACCTGTTTAAATCCAGAAAGTAAATTTTCTACATCTCGAACAAAAAATATTTTAGCCAAGACAGAGAAAAAAAGAAAATTTCGAACCTCCCTGAAGTTGGATGACGTGAAAAGAGTTTTTGATCTAATTGAACCCAGATACAAGTCGCTTGAAAACCCAAACTGTTTAACAAATCATCAATTCAGTGCCGTCAACCAGTCTGAACAAATGTGCATGGAGGATGATCAGAGACAAAGCGTGGTGAACAAAGAAGCGAATGTTTGTGTGCAAAAGACAACTGCAGGTTATCAAAAGTCGAACATGGAAGTTATAAAAGGGCAACAGATGATGAATATAGATGGAAAACAGATAGGAGAAAGTTATCAATGCAGATCTGGCATTAACGAAAATTCTTTATGTATAAAACCACGTGATCCTGCGTTAATCATGGACGAACGCCAAAAAGATATCATTTGCCAACAGACATTTGAAAGCCATCAATTGGCATCTGCATACAGTGCAAATTACCAGTGCAGAACTGGCATTAACGAAAATTCTTCAGATATAAAACCACGTGATCCTCCGTTAATCATGGGCGAACGCGAAAAAGATATCAATTGCCGACAGACATTTGTGAACCATCAAGTGACATCTGTAGACCATAAAAAGATAGACATTGATAATTCAGAAGAAAATATAAATGAAATTATGGATCCTCCTTTGACAATAATAGACGAAAAAAAGATGACATATGTCCAGAAGGTTGTCAAGAACGACGAAGAATGGAATGGGAAAAATACAGTATCAAATGATGGGCAGTTGATGAATGATAATAATACCAATGGGTATACTTGGTGTAATAGCGATAAGAAAAATATGAAAATTGCAGAAAATCTAAAAATTCTTAAATCAGATCAAGATATGACTATGGAATGTCCAAATTCAAATATGGTTGATGAGGAATCATATGAAACGTACCTAACTACAGTTATACATGATGGAGAAACGATTAAGAATGGTGAAGTATCAATTGGGAATTATAAAGAAAACTGTGAACGGGCAATTTTGGAGAATCTAGCAAAAAGAGGAAATAATCAAAGAACTGTTGGGGATCATCCAGATTCTAACTTATGCATGGGAGATCGGACAAAGACAACAAATATTTTAGAATGTCACTATGAGGAGGAAATTAGTCATCGGAAGCTAAATCTAAGCGATTGTGATAGAACTGATGATTGCTCAGAGTCAAATCTGGATAATCAAGTACAACCTGTAAACTCCAGTGATCAAGACACGACTGGGGCGAAACGAAAGACAAAAAATTTAATTCACAAAAGGAAATACACACGTAAATTGTACACGAAAAAAATGGAAGACACCAAGCCTCAAAGAACAGCAAAGTTAAAAGCTGTATTGCTATTGAAAAGAGTCCGACGGGCTAGATAAAAAAAATCCAACATTCTCTTGATTTCCCCAAGTTATCAGATAAAATGAAAGCCTTCAGATTCGAGTAATTTTAAAGTATTATCAAAATCAATTTGTAATTGTCTATAATTTTTATAAAGCAAAATTTTTAACTTTCCGAGATAATAAACTATGATGTACAGTTCCACGATTAGACATTAATTGATCCGGATTTGGAAGCAAATTTAATAAAAAGAATGTTTTAGATAATTTATAATGTGAAAATTATTTAACGGTTAGTTACTAACTAGCCCAGCCTTCTGTCTTCTTCTTCATCTTTACAGGCCTTGGTTCCCTCAACCACACGCTCCCTCCAAGTCGGCTGGGTAGAATTCAACTGATTTTAACACTTTGTTGAGGTTTGTGAACTGAGATTTTATTTATTGGGTAAGGTAGTTGGCCTTAAACCCCAACCACCTAGAAGGCCAGTCCCGTATATAGTCCCCTGAGGCAGGATATCTGGCTAGAGATGTAAAAAACCCTGAATTTTGAAGAGGTGGGAATAAACAACAGTGCTACAGTTCCGGGGGGAAATTGCTTAGCTCACTGGCGCCATCTATTCACTAATTTAGTAACTAAAACTGTCCAAGCAATTTTGTAGGATTTTAGGCATTTTTTGTATTTTATTAACATTTTTGACAATATTTTAAGTTAATTTTCCACTTTCTCCTTTTTATTTTTTGTTACTTGAATTTTAAATTTTTTATTTTAATTTTTGTCAGTTTTTGTCGTTTTAGGTTTAAAAAATTAATTTCTGCTAAGAAATGAACTTGAGAAGTGCTAATATTTCTAATATTTTATTACATTTTAATAAAATTATATTTTAGTATTTATATTTATTATTATGATCTTTATATTTTAATATTTTTTAATTTATATTATTTCTAATAATCACTTCTAAGATTTAATTTACATTTTTGACAATTTTTAAAATTTTTATTTTTAACTGTCAATTTTTTTAATATTTTTATTACTTTCTTTTTTTAAATCAATTTTTGCCGTTACAAACTTTATACCTCATGCTGTCTATAATGGACAGTAAACAGCCTAATTTTTAAAGATAAAAACATTGTTCTGAAAAAATATTATTCAATATAATTTAGAAACTTACATTTTTATATCAAAGAATATTCATAAGTTTAAATTTTACTATTCCTCTCAAAAGTTTACAGCAATATTCAAAAATTATTTTACTTAGTGAAGAGTAAAAAGAATGCTTCTTGAATTCTTTGATAGAAAATTATAAGCTTCTGAATTACTGTATTGAATGATATTTCAATGAGTAATTTTTTCATGTTTAAATCAGGCTATTTACTGTTCATTACAGTAATTTGAGAACAAGCATTTTTGTCTGAATAATGCAATGTGATTGCATATTTTTACCAGTTATCGTTAATGATTTTAAGAAGCAAAAGACCATACCAATAAAAACAAATAAATCATGTTTATTAGAGCTGCAATTTGTGTGATCGAAATCTGTATTGATTGATGAAATTTCTTTTGTTTTCACCTTCTATTGTTTAACATGGTGTATTAAGAATCCTTGACAAGAGCTCATGATTACTTGGATAGTTTTAGTTAATATATTAGTGAATAGATGGCGTCAATGAACCAAATAATTTCCCCCTAAAACTGTAGCACCAAAATTGGCTGTCCCGATCCACTTGTAATAAACCTTGAATTTGGGGGAATAAACAAGGAATTTTGGGAAGAAATCATTTTAACAATGTTTACAATGTTTTTTTTTTCAACAGTGGCTATTTAAGAACTAGCATATTATTTCTAAGAGATATTTTTTTTTTTTTTTTACTTTTGGCAATCAATATATATATATATATATATATCAGTGGCGTGTGGTAGGTGTTCATGCAGGGTGTGCAGAGAGCACAACAACAGTAATAAAACCATAAAAATGTACATTAAACACTTCTTTAACGTCTATTATTCATTTGTACACAAAATCCATACGTTTATCCGTATAACTAATAAAATAACGAAAAGATTATATTTCCACGAAAAACTTATATTTTCAGCAAACGTAGAACCACACTGCGCCCGCCGCTGCAGTGCCTCATCAGGATGCTCATGGGTGCCGACAAACCGAAAGTCTAGTCCACGTGCAGAGGATTTCACTGCACGCTGGCACAATAGAACGAACTGTTTCTTGTTCGGTCAGTGGATTAAATTATATTTATTAATTGTTTTTAACATTTGGAAACCACATATTCTGCGAAAAACATGTTCACAAATTTTAAAAACAAAACCAGGGATATGGTGTTGCAAATATAACTTATATACTGTCTGTAAGACACGATGAATGGTAAAATTTGGACTGTTCTGTTAGAATTCGTTTCTTTTTTGTCTAACAAAACAACATTGTTTTTCAGCGAATTATTTCAATAAATATAATACATCACCGAAATTACTTTACCCCACTAAATCATTTCCCTTTATATTGATGAAATACTTCTTTTATATTTCCATGAAAACAAAATCTTACACATTTAAACATTAACCGTCTGCAAAATCGCATGGCCAGTGAATCAGTTAAAAAACCAAAAGAGCTTCAGAAATCTCCCTCTTCCACGTATGGAAAAGGAGAAAAAACAAAGGAGTGGGAAATTATACGTTCCTGGAATTTTTCAGAAATACGCACATCCTGCTGGTGATCAACAGTTGTCAGATAAGCAGAAGGCAAAACATTCTATTCGGAACTGAGAAGGAACGTATTCACATTTTATGCCTTGCTCGCTTACATGCAGCTTGTATCCCGTCTGGCGTTTGCTGGGTCGGGTGATTAAGTAACTTCCATGCACCTTGTCGATATGGAAGCCAGAAAGCGAAATTATTTAACGTTAAAACTAAATATTGAAATTTTAAACCGTTATGACAGGTTACCAAAAATGAGGCAGTGCAGTTAAACACTTCTCAGCTTCCGAATTGCATTGAAAGTGTCGAAATGTGGAGTACAACACAGCTCTGATGACTTTAAAAAACATTATGATGACGAACGATTTATCAATGAGCCTCTTAGAAAGAGTTGTAGACAGTCATCAATGAATCAATTTTTTTTAAATTATGTATTCAATTCTTATGTTTAATGAAGGATAATATACAGTACATAAATATAAGGTGAGTTTTATCATTTTATTTTGAAATTTAGTCCGTGTGAATTAAAGTGAGGGGGTAAATTTATCTAATTTTGCATATCGTTTATTGTTATCAATCGTTATCAAAATCAAGGCGTCTGAAACCGATCACATTAAGCGGAATCAACTGTATGCTCACATCAGTAGAGGATGTACCATTAAACTTTTTTTTTTTTTTGGTTTGGAGCGATACGGTCTACTTTTTGCTACACGAGGGCTAATGAGACTGCTTAAAGCCGATTCCGAACGGCTACAAACATAAATGCCACTGTGGGATTCGAACCCACGAACTCCGGTTCCGAAGGCCAGCAACCTAACAATTCGACAATCGTTTTACACTATTTTAAATAGTGTGCAAGACATCTTGAGCCCAAACTGAAAACATGTCTTCTGAGAAGCACATTTTAACCCTCTAAGCGGTTCGCACGTACAATTCCGCCAAACCTATGATGTCTTCAAAGCGGTTGTCCCGTACAATTTTCGACCTCCAAAAACGTTCCGAAAATGGATGTAATGTACATTTCTGCCAGTGTTTGAGGTAGGAGGGTCAGGTCGATTGTTTAGAAACTGCATCGCTCTTGAACTGACATTTATTGAGGGATGCACCCCTACTTCCTGAGGCACAAAGACGCTGATAGCTTTTCATGGCTTTGTAAATCTCTATTTCGAAATATTTCCGTTGCAGTAACAGATGTATCTCTAATTGTACCACTTTAATATCTTGGATAGCTTTCGTAAAAAAATATAAACATTTTTTTAAAGAATATTTTTATTTGTACTTTTAGAATCCATTATTTCTTATGAGATGATCTTCGAAACTTAACGAGCTTTATGTGTTTTAAAAATTATCAATCTATAATATCTATTTATATATCTATTTATAACCGGAAGTAAAGGGACAGGAAAGAGGGGGTGTTTCCCGTATTCCATTCTAGTCGACAAAGGGTGAAGTAAAAAAATCATAGAACTCTTTGGCCATTGACACAATAAACCTTTAGCGTATTTTTGGAGAGTTTTTTTAATCGGTGTGTTCCACTCGGAGGGTTAAACGAGTGGATCGGGACAGCCAATTTCGGTGCTACAATTCCAGGAAGAAAATTGCTTGGTTTACTGGCGCCATCTATTCACTAACATATTAACTAAAACTAATGAAGTAATTTTGTCGGATGTTGGGCAGTTTTTGTATTATTTTTGACACTATTTTCAGTTAATTTTCTATTTTCTCCTTTTCATTTTTTTTTTTTTTTTGTTATTTGAATTTAAAAATTTTTTTATTTTCATTTTTGTTAGTTTTTGTCGTTCGGTGAGATGTAACCGGGAGTTATGGGAGCAGGGGCTGAAAAAATAATGTCATCTTTCTCAAAAGGGGCTATTTTAATGAGCCAACAAGCTATTGGCAAAGAAAGAAAAGGGGCGGTAAAACCGAGGTGATGAGTTGTGAAACAGAGTGACAAAAAGGAGTCGAAGTTGGGATTTTAAGAGGGGACAGATGCATTATAGCCGCCATGTTTTTTTTTTTTCTTGCCAAACTTGGCTATTTTTGGGGCGATGACTAGGTTGCTGTATATGCCCTAATTTTGATAGGGGACTATGGAAGCTTCTATATGTTCTTGCATCCTATTGGTGCACATGATTTTTGACGTCATTACCCGCTATCTATGCAAATTTTCGGTACTAAATGTTCTTTTCGTTCCAGTAGTAGGTTGTCTCGTAGTTTGCTTTTATCATTTTCTGGGATTCAGTTAATTTAGTTACGAGAAGTAAAGTTATTTCGGTTTTGAAATTGTTAAAAAATATTAAAATATTCTAAATCAAACAAGATGTTTTGGTTTGGAACATTTTGTTTTTGTTGTTATCATTTTCTGGGATATAGTTAATTTAGTTATGACGGGTGCAGTTATTTCGGTTTTGAAATAGTTAAAAAGTATCAGGATATTCTAAGTTAATTGGTTTGGAACATTTTCATTTTGTTCTTTGCACAAGGGGGGGAACCCCCCTCACGTGTTAGATTCTTCATAATATTAGTGCTTATTAAAATGACATATATTGTGTTTACTCTGTTGAGACATATCTTAAATATTACTAATCTGTTATTTATTTTTTAAAAAAAACGTAAAAAATTATGATTATTATGCTAATTTTATTTTAATAATACTTTTAATTGTTAATCTGTTGTTTCCTCTTAAAGTTTAGTTTTGTTAATGTTGTGTTTCAAAATGCCCAGTGATCGCCGCTATGTTTTTTTTTTGTTTTTTTTTTTGATCTTTCAGATTACACGCACCGCCGCCATGTTTTTCTACTTGGCGACTTTTCAAATCATGCGTTTTTCTGTTGGTCGCCCAAAACAAACAAACAAACAAAAAAAAAAAAAAAAAAAAAAAAAAAAACATAGCGGACGGGACCGGCGACTATAATGCATCTGTTCCTTTAAGAGCAGCTGGACATCCAGAGAGAGCAATCGAGTCTCGAACCCGCATGCCAGCATAGACGCACAGCAAAATAACGGCAGCTACGCCAGTACCGACGCCCTTTACGTCCGAAGCCCAGCACCGCTTGATGAAAGCATTAGCCTGCTCAACTGTAATTACTGGAGATAAACTTGATCTTATTCATAGATCAGTACCTTGGGTCTCGAAAATTTTGAGTAAGGAATAAGGCATAAAAACAAAAAAAAAAAAAAAAGAAATTAATGATTTATTATAATATTAAGAAATGTTATATATAGATATTAATCAAGAAATAATGTTTGTAAATAATTAGTGTACATATAAATGTTTTACTTCAAATATAAGGTATGATCTTTTTAACCCCTTCCCTGTTTTGCCTGTAAGTTCACAGCTTTCGGGCCTTTACTGATTTGCCCGTACGGCGTACGGGCAATCTGATTTCTATATCGCTTGCACTGTTTCGGCCGTATTTTTTCAAATTTTAGTAACAATTTATTCGTATAGATAGATGTCTAGTAAATGATAGTTTGCAGTTTATTGTATTTTCTACTCTGATTGGTTCAAAAGCGCGGGTTTTTTCGCATGTTTTGTATCAGAAGACGAATTTTTATCTTTCAGTGTATAGATTTCTGGTTATATTTTATTAATCGCCTGATAATATTATTGATGTAAGAGTTGAATAATATATTTTTACTTTTAAATAATGGATAATTCAGAGCGTATGGAGCTCATTTCTTGCGATTCGAACTGCGACTCGGAATCAGAAACTGAATTATCTGTAAATGATAGTAGCGAAAGTTTACTAGATGACCTGGATAGTAGTGACTCTGATAGTAGTACAGATGGAATCAGTCGAGCAAGACAATTTTTTGAAATTAATTGTGATAATCCTTCGGATCCGCCTCCTAGATTTGCTTTCGCTGGAATTCCAAAAATTAACTTGGATATCGATGAGACTAAAGGTAAACTTCGGTTCTATGATGCTTTCATAGAAAGGAAAGAAGTTATAATAAATGCTTAAAAATACTAGAAATATTAATTTTAATAACATATCTTTACTTAAAAATGTAAAATTAATAAAAAAGTGCAATAAAAAATGTGACATTTTTTTGACCGAATTCTGGAAAAAAAAAAATGAAACTGTCAAAGGGTTAATGTGTTTCCCCTTTAAGAACGGACACTGGTACATTGTACACTGGTACAGTGTTGTAAGATCATCACAACAGTTTCTAAAATATAACTTACTTCCCACTTATGCAATAATTAGATCGAACATTATCAACTATGGAAGAAAAACAAATGCTTTCTTATTCTTATAAAAAAATTATGTACAACAAAAATAAGAAATATCTAAATTTGTCCGGTAAAAAAATTTATTACAGGTATTCTGGAAATACACATTTTAGACAAATATTCTTATTGATTAACAAAGGCTCCGATATGCTTCGGAATTTACATTTTCTTTAAACAAAATATGATCGGTGTGTTCCACTGGGAGGGTTAAACGAGTGGATCGGGACAGCCAATTTCGGTGCTACAATTCCAGGAAGAAAATTGCTTGGTTTACTGGCGCCATCTATTCACTAACATATTAACTAAAACTAATGAAGTAATTTTGTCGGATGTTGGGCAGTTTTTGTATTATTTTTGACACTATTTTCAGTTAATTTTCTATTTTCTCCTTTTCATTTTTTTTTTTTTTTTGTTATTTGAATTTAAAAATTTTTTTATTTTCATTTTTGTTAGTTTTTGTCGTTCGGTGAGATGTAACCGGGAGTTATGGGAGCAGGGGCTGAAAAAATAATGTCATCTTTCTCAAAAGGGGCTATTTTAATGAGCCAACAAGCTATTGGCAAAGAAAGAAAAGGGGCGGTAAAACCGAGGTGATGAGTTTTGAAACAGAGTGAAGAAAAAGGAGTCGAAGTCGGGATTTGAGAGGGGACAGATGCATTATAGCCGCCATGTTTTTTTCTTGCCAAACTTGGCGATTTTTGGGGCGATGACTAGGTTGCTGTATATGCCCTAATTTTGATAGGGGACTATGGAAGCTTCTATATGTTCTTGCATCCTATTGGTGCACATGATTTTTGACGTCATTACCCGGCTATCTATGCAAATTTTCTGTACTAAATATTCTTTTCGTTCCAGTAGTAGGTTGTCTCGTAGGTAGGTAAGTTATTTTTGGTATTTAGTTATGGCGGATGTTCTTATTTCTGTTTTAACTATTTGTAGCATTGTGAAGAAATATCAGGAAATTCTTAGACCTGAGGTTGGATTTGCATTTCATTCAAAACAGCACGTTTGTAGGGATGATGGAATTCCGAATTTGAGTTTTTTTTTATGAATTTGGTTAGTAAAAAGGAGCTATTTCAAAGTATTTTAATGGAGGTAGGGTTGTTAAAGAGTAGTTATGTTTGTCCTAAATGTGGGGAAAACATAAAAATTTAACCGGAAAAGGGGTTGGCGTTTGCTCTTATCATTTTCTGGGATTTAGTTAATTTAGTTATGACAAGTGAAGTTATTTCGGTTTTGAAATTGTTAAAAAATATCAAAATATTCTAAATCAAACAAGATGTTTTGGTTTGGAACATTTTGTTTTTGTTGTTATCATTTTCTGGGATATAGTTAATTTAGTTATGACGGGTGCAGTTATTTCGGTTTTGAAATAGTTAAAAAGTATCAGGATATTCATCAGGATATTCTAAGTTAATTGGTTTGGAACATTTTTATTTTGTTCTTTGCACAAGGGGGGGGAACCCCCCTCACGTGTTAGATTCTTCATAATATTAGTGCTTATTAAAATGACATATATTGTGTTTACTCTGTTGACACATATCTTAAATATTACTAATCTGTTATTTATTTTTTAAAAAACGTAAAAAATGATGATTATTATGCTAATTTTATTTTAATAATACTTTAAATTGTTAATCTGTTGTTTCCTTTTAAAGTTTAGTTTTGTTAATGTTGTGTTTCAAATATGCCCAGTGATCGCCGCTATGTTTTTTTTTTTTTTTTTTTTTTTTTTTTTGGTAATCTTTCAGAAAACACGCACCGCCGCCATGTTTTTCTACTTGGCGACTTTTCAAATCATGCGTTTTTCTGTTGGTCGCCCAAAACAAACAAACAAAAAAAAAAAAAACATAGCGGACGGGACCGGCGACTATAATGCATCTGTTCCTTTAAGAGCAGCTGGACATCCAGAGAGAGCAATCGAGTCTCGAACCTGCATGCGAGCATAGACGTACAGCAAAATAACGGCCGCTACGCCAGTACCGACGCCCTTTACGCCCGACGTCCAGCACTATCGTACAGCCTGATGAAAGCTCTAGGCTGCTCTCTTGTAATTACTGGAGATAAACTTGATCTTATTCATAAATCATTATCTTGGGTCTCGGAATGTTTTGATTAAGAAATAACGCATAAAAACAAAAAAAAGAAATTAATGATTTATTATAATATTAAGAAATGTTATATATAGATATTAATCAAGAAATAATGTTTGTAAATAATTAGTGTACATATAATAAATGTTTTACTTCAAATATAAGGTATGATCTTTTTAACCCCTTCCCTGTTTTGCCTGTAAGTTCACAGCTTTCGGGTCTTTCCTGATTTCCCCTTACGGCGTACGGGCAATCTGCTTTCTATATCGCT